>JAUPMV010000019.1:0-332500 GCA_030848855.1 Branchinecta sandiegonensis
TGGAGACTATAGTGGAAAGACTAAAGTGGATAGACTAAAGTGGACAGAGAATAGTGGAAAGACTAAAGTGGAAAGACTGTAGTGGACAGAATAAAGTGGAGAGTATAGTGGAAAGACGAAAGTAAACAGAGAATAGTGGAAAGACTAAAGTGGAAAGACTGTAGTGGACAGAATAAAGTGGAGACTATAGTGGAAAGACTAAAGTGGACAGAGAATAGTGGAAACACTAAAGTGGACAGACCAAAGTGGAAAGACTAAAGTGGAAAGACTAAAGTACAGACTATAGTGGAAAGACTATAGTGGAAAGACTGTAGTGGACAGAATAAAGTGGAGACTATAGTGGAAAGACTAAAGTGGACAGAGAATAGTGGAAACACTAAAGTGGACAGACCAAAGTGGAAAGACTAAAGTGGAAAGACTAAAGTGGACAGACTATAGTGGAAATGACTAAAGTGGAAAGACTAAAGTGGACATACTAAACTGGACAGACTAAAGTGGACAGACTAAAGTGGACAGACTCTAGTGGAAAGACGAAGTGGACAGACTAAAGCGGAAAGACTAAAGTGGAAAGACTAAAGTGGACAGACTATAGTGGAAAGACTAAAGTGGACAGACTAAAGTGGAAAGACTAAAGTGGAAAGACTAAAGTGGACAGACTATAGTGGAAAGACTATAGTGGAAAGACTATAGTGGACAGAATAAAGTGGAGACTATAGTGGAAAGACTACAGTGGACAGAGAATTATGGAAAGACTAAAGAGGACAGTCTATAGTTGAAAGACTAAAGTGGAAAGACTAAAGTGGAAAGACTAAAGTGAACAGACTATAGTGGAAAGACTATAGTGGAAAGACTAAAGTGGAAAGACTAAAGTGGACAGAGAATAGTGGAAAGACTAAAGTGGACAGACTATAGTGGAAAGACTATAGTGGAAAGACTGTAGTGGATAGAATAAAGTGGAAAGACTAATATGGACAGAGAATAGTGGAAAGACTAAAGTGGACAGACTATAGTGGAAAGACTACAGTGGAAAGACTGTAGTGGATAGAATAAGTGGAGACTATAGTGGAAAGACTAAAGTGGACAGAGAATAGTGGAAAGACTAAAGTGGACAGACTACAGTGGAAAGACTATAGTGGAAAGACTATAGTGGACAGAATAAAGTGGATACTATATTGGAAAGACTAAAGCGGACAGAGAATAGTGGAAAGACTAAATTGGAAAGACTGTAGTGGACAGAATAAAGTGGAGACTATAGTGGAAAGACTAAAGTAGAAAGACTAAAGTGGACAGACTATAGTGGAAAGACTGAAGTGGAAAGACTCAGTGGACAGACTAAAGTGTACACACTGAAGTTGACAGAATAAAGTGGAAAGACTAAAGTGGAAAGACTAAAGTGGATAGACTAAAGTGGAAAGACTAAAGTGGACAGACTATAGTGGAAAGACTATAGTGGAAAGACTGTACTGGACAGAATACAGTGGAGACTATAGTGGAAAGACTAAAGTAGACAGAGAATAGTGGAAAGACTAAAGTGGAGAGACTATAGTAGAAAGACTAAAGTGGAAAAACTAAAGTGGAAAGACAAAAGTGGACAGACTCTAGTCGGAAAGACTGAAGCGGAAAGACTAAGTGGACAGACTTAAGCGGAAAGACTAAAGTGGAAAGACCAAAGTGGACAGACTAAAGTGGAAAGACTAAAGTGGAAAGACTAAAGTGGACAGAATAAAGTGGAGACTATAGTCGAAAGACTAAAGTGGAAAAACTAAAGTGGACAGAGAATAGTGGAAAGACTAAAGTGGACAGACTATAGTGGAAAGACTATAGTGGAAAGACTGTAGTGGACAGAATAAAGTGGAGACTATAGTGGAAAGACTAAAGTGGACAGAGAATAGTGGAAAGACTAAAGTGGACTGACTAAAGTGGAAAGACTAAAGTGGAAAGACTAAAGTGGACAGACTATAGTGGAAAGACTATAGTGGAAACACTGAAGTGGACAGAATAAAGTGGAAAGACTAAAGTGGATAGACTGTAGTGGACAGAATAAAGTGGAGACTCTAGTGGAAAGACTAAAGTACAGACTATAGTGGAAAGACTATAGTGGAAAGACTGTAGTGGACAGAATAAAGTGGAGACTGTAGTGGAAAGACTAAAGTGGACAGAGAATAGTGGAAACACTAAAGTGGACAGACTAAAGTGGAAAGACTAAAGTGGAAAGACTAAAGTGGACAGACTATAGTGGAAATGACTAAAGTGGAAAGACTAAAGTGGACATACTAAACTGGACAGACTAAAGTGGACAGACTAAAGTGGACAGACTCTAGTGGAAAGACTAAGTGGACAGACTATAGTGGAAAGACTATAGTGGAAAGACTAAAGTGGAAAGACTAAAGTGGACAGAGAATAGTGGAAAGACTAAAGTGGACAGACTATAGTGGAAAGACTATAGTGGAAAGACTGTAGTGGACAGAATAAAGTGGAGACTATAGTGGAAAGACTAAAGTGGAGAGAGAATAGTGGAAAGACTAAAGTGGACAGACTACAGTGGAAAGACTATAGTGGAAAGACTATAGTGGACAGAATAAAGTGGAGACTATATTGGAAAGACTAAAGCGGACAGGGAATAGTGGAAAGACTAAATTGGAAAGACTGTAGTGGACAGAATAAAGTGGAGACTATAGTGGAAAGACTAAAGTAGAAAGACTAAATTGGACAGACTATAGTGGAAAGACTGAAGTGGAAAGACTCAGTGGACAAACTAAAGTGTACACACTGAAGTGGACAGAATAAAGTGGAAAGACTAAAGTGGAAAGACTAAAGTGGATAGACTATAGTGGAAAGTCTAAAGTGGACAGACTAAAGTGGAAAAACTAAAGTGGAAAAACTAAAGTGGACAGACTATAGTGGAAAGACTATGGTGGAAAGACTGTAGTGGACAGAATAAAGTGGAGACTATAGTGGAAAGACTAAAGTGGACAGAGAATAGAGAAAAGACTAAAGTGGAAAAACTAAAGTGGAAAGACTAAAGTGGACAGACTATAGTGGAAAGAATATAGTGGAAAGACTGTAATGAACAGAATAATGTAGAGACTATAAGACTCTAGTGGAAAGACTGTAGTGGACAGAATAAAGTGGAGAGTATAGTGGAAAGACTAAAGTGGACAGAGAATAGTGGAAAGACTAATGTGGACAGACTATAGTGGAAAGACTATAGTGGAAAGACTGTCGTGGACAGAGTAAAGTGGAGACCATAGTGGAAAGACTAAAGGGGAAAGACTAAAGTGGACAGAGAATAGTGGAAAGACTAAAGTGGAAAGACTGTAGTGGACAGAAGAATGTGGAGACTATAGTGGAAAGACTAAAGTGGACAGAGATTTGTGGAAAGACTATAGTGGAAAGACTGTACTGGAAAGAATAAAGTGGAGACTATAGTGGAAAGACTAAAGTAGAAAGAGAATAGTGGAAAGACTAAAGTGGACAGACTATAGTGGAAAGACTAAAGTGGAAAAACTAAAGTGGAAAGACTAAAGTGGACAGACTCTAGTGGAAAGACGAAGTGGACAGACTAAAGCGGAAAGACTAAAGTGGAAAGACTAAAGTGGACAGACTATAGTGGAAAGACTATAGTGGAAAGACTATAGTGGACAGAAAAAAGTGGAGACTATAGTGGAAAGACTAAAGTGGAAAGACTAAAGTGGACAGACTATAGTGGAAAGACTAAAGTGGACAGACTAAAGTGGAAAGATTAAAGTGGAAAGACTAAAGTGGACAGACTATAGTGGAAAGACTATAGTGGAAAGACTGTAGTGGACAGAATAAAGTGGAGACTATAGTGGAAAGACTAAAGTGGAAAGACTAATGTGGACAGAGAATAGTGGAAAGACTAAAGTGGACAGACTACAGTGGAAAGACTAAAGTTGACAGACTAAAGTGGAAAGACTAAAGTGGAAAGACTAAAGTGGACAGACTATAGTGGAAAGACTAAACTGGAAAACTGAAATGGAAAGACTAAAGTGGACAGACTATAGTGGAAAGACTGTAGTGGACAGAATAAAGTGGAGACTATAGTGGAAAGACTAAAGTGGAAAGACTAAAGTGGACAGAGAATAGTGGAAAGACTAAAGTGGACAGACTACAGTGGAAAGACTAAAGTTGACAGACTAAAGTGGAAAGACTAAAGTGGAAAGACTAAAGTGGACAGACTATAGTGGAAATACTATAGTTGAAAGACTGTGGTGGACAGAATAAAGTGGAGACTATAGTGGAAAGAGTAAAGTGGACAGAGAATATTGGAAAGACTAAAGTGGACAGACTATAGTGGAAAGTCTAAAGTGGAAAAACTAAAGTGGAAAGACTAAAGTGGGCAGACTATAGTGGAAAGACTATAGTGGAAAGACTTTAGTGGACAGAATAAAGTGGAGACTATAGTGGAAAGACTAAAGTGGACAGAGAACCGTGGAAAGACTAAAGTGGAAAGACTATAGTGGAAAGACTATAGTGGAAAGACTGTAGTGAACAGAATAAAGTGGAGACTATAGTGGAAAGACTAAAGTGGAAAGACTAAAGTGGACAGACTGTAGTGGAAAGACTAAAGTGGACAGACTAAAGTGGAAAGACTAAAGTGGAAAGACTAAAGTGGACAGACTATAGTGGAAAGACTATAGTGGACAGAAAAAAGTGGAGACTATAGTGGAAAGACTAAAGTGGAAAAACTAAAGTGGACAGACTATAGTGGAAAGACTGAAGTGGAAAGACTCAGTGGACAGACTAAAGTGTACACACTGAAGTGGACAGAATAAAGTGGAAAGACTAAAGTGGACAGACTATAGTGGAAAGACTAAAGTGGACAGACTAAATTGAAAGATTAAAGTGGAAAGACTAAAGTGGACAGACTATAGTGGAAAGACTATAGTGGAAAGACTGTAGGTGACAGAATAAAGTGGAGACTATAGTGGAAAGACTAAAGTGGAAAGACTGAAGGGGACAGAGAATAGTGGAAAGACTAAAGTGGACAGACTTTAGTGGAAAGACTAAAGTGGACAGACTAAAGTGGAAGGACTAAAGTGGAAAGACTAAATTGGACAGACTATAGTGGAAAGACTATAATGGAAAGACTATAGTGGACAGAATAAAGTGGAGACTATAGTGGAAAAACTAAAGTAGACAGAGAATAGTGGAAAGACTAAATTGGAAAGACTGTAGTGGACAGAATAAAGTGGAGACTATAGTGTAAAGACTAAAGTGGAAAAGACTAAAGTGGACGGACTACAGTGGAAAGACTATAATGGAAAGACTATAGTGGACAGAATAAAGTGGAGACTTTAGTGGAAAGACTAAAGTGGACAGAGAATAGTGGAAAGACTAAATTGGAAAGACTGTAGTGGACAGAATAAAGTGGAGACTATAGTGGAAAGACTAAAGTGGAAAGACTGAAGTGGAAAGACTCAGTGGACAGACTAAAGTGTACACACTGAAGTGGACGGAATAAAGTGGAAAGACTAAAGTGGAAAGACTAAAGTGGACAGACTATAGTGGAAAGACTAAATTGGAAAGACTGTAGTGGACAGAATAAAGTGGAGACTATAGTGGAAAGACTAAAGTAGAAAGACTAAATTGGACAGACTATAGTGGAAAGACTGAAGTGGAAAGACTCAGTGGACAAACTAAAGTGTACACACTGAAGTGGACAGAATAAAGTGGAAAGACTAAAGTGGAAAGACTAAAGTGGATAGACTATAGTGGAAAGTCTAAAGTGGACAGACTAAAGTGGAAAAACTAAAGTGGAAAGACTAAAGTGGACAGACTATAGTGGAAAGACTATGGTGGAAAGACTGTAGTGGACAGAATAAAGTGGAGACTATAGTGGAAAGACTAAAGTGGACAGAGAATAGAGAAAAGACTAAAGTGGAAAAACTAAAGTGGAAAGACTAAAGTGGACAGACTATAGTGGAAAGAATATAGTGGAAAGACTGTAATGAACAGAATAATGTGGAGACTATAAGACTCTAGTGGAAAGACTGTAGTGGACAGAATAAAGTGGAGAGTATAGTGGAAAGACTAAAGTGGACAGAGAATAGTGGAAAGACTAATGTGGACAGACTATAGTGGAAAGACTATAGTGGAAAGACTGTCGTGGACAGAGTAAAGTGGAGACCATAGTGGAAAGACTAAAGTGGAAAGACTAAAGTGGACAGAGAATAGTGGAAAGACTAAAGTGGAAAGACTGTAGTGGACAGAAGAAAGTGGAGACTATAGTGGAAAGACTAAAGTGGACAGAGATTTGTGGAAAGACTATAGTGGAAAGACTGTACTGGAAAGAATAAAGTGGAGACTATAGTGGAAAGACTAAAGTAGAAAGAGAATAGTGGAAAGACTAAAGTGGACAGACTATAGTGGAAAGACTAAAGTGGAAAAACTAAAGTGGAAAGACTAAAGTGGACAGACTATAGTGGAAAGACTATGTTGGAAAGACTGTAGTGGACAGAATAAAGTGGAGACTATAGTGGAAAGACTAAAGTGGAAAGACTAAAGTGGACAGACTATAGTGGAAAGACTAAAGTGGACAGACTAAAGTGGAAAGACTAAAGTGGAAAGACTAAAGTGGACAGACTATAGTGGAAAGACTATAGTGGAAAGACTATAGTGGACAGAAAAAAGTGGAGACTATAGTGGAAAGACTAAAGTGGAAAAACTAAAGTGGACAGACTATAGTGGAAAGACTGAAGTGGAAAGACTCAGTGGACAGACTAAAGTGTACACACTGAAGTGGACAGAATAAAGTGGAAAGACTAAAGTGGACAGACTATAGTGGAAAGACTAAAGTGGACAGACTAAAGTGAAAGATTAAAGTGGAAAGACTAAAGTGGACAGACTATAGTGGAAAGACTATAGTGGAAAGACTGTAGTGGACAGAATAAAGTGGAGACTATAGTGGAAAGACTAAAGTGGAAAGACTAAAGGGGACAGAGAATAGTGGAAAGACTAAAGTGGACAGACTTTAGTGGAAAGACTAAAGTGGACAGACTAAAGTGGAAGGACTAAAGTGGAAAGACTAAATTGGACAGACTAAAGTGGAAAGACTATAATGGAAAGACTATAGTGGACAGAATAAAGTGGAGACTATAGTGGAAAGACTAAAGTGGACAGAGAATAGTGGAAAGACTAAATTGGAAAGACTGTAGTGGACAGAATAAAGTGGAGACTATAGTGGAAAGACTAAAGTGGAAAGACTAAAGTGGACGGACTACAGTGGAAAGACTATAATGGAAAGACTATAGTGGACAGAATAAATTGGAGACTTTTTGGAAAGACTAAAGTGGACAGAGAATAGTGGAAAGACTAAATTGGAAAGACTGTAGTGGACAGAATAAAGTGGAGACTATAGTGGAAAGACTAAAGTGGAAAGACTGAAGTGGAAAGACTCAGTGGACAGACTAAAGTGTACACACTGAAGTGGACGGAATAAAGTGGAAAGACTAAAGTGGAAAGACTAAAGTGGACAGACTATAGTGGAAAGACTATAGTGGAAAGACTAAAGTGGACAGAATAAAGTGGAGACTATAGTGGAAAGACTAAAGTGGACAGAGAATAGTGGAAAGACTAAAGTGGACAGACTAAAGTGGAAAGACTAAAGTGGAAAGACTAAAGTGGACAGACTATAGTGGAAAGACTGTAGTGGACAGAATAAAGTGGAGACTATAGTGGAAAGACTAAAGTGGACAGAGAATAGTGGAAAGACTAAAGTGGACAGACTATAGTGGAAAGACTAAACTGGAAAACTGAAATGGAAAGACTAAAGTGGACAGACTATAGTGGAAAGACTGTAGTGGACAGAATAAAGTGGAGACTATAGTGGAAAGACTAAAGTGGAAAGACTAAAGTGGACAGAGAATAGTGGAAAGACTAAAGTGGACAGACTACAGTGGAAAGACTAAAGTGGACAGACTAAAGTGGAAAGACTAAAGTGGAAAGACTAAAGTGGACAGACTATAGTGGAAATACTATAGTTGAAAGACTGTGGTGGACAGAATAAAGTGGAGACTATAGTGGAAAGAGTAAAGTGGACAGAAAATATTGGAAAGACTAAAGTGGACAGACTATAGTGGAAAGTCTAAAGTGGAAAAACTAAAGTGGAAAGACTAAAGTGGGCAGACTATAGTGGAAAGACTATAGTGGAAAGACTTTAGTGGACAGAATAAAGTGGAGACTATAGTGGAAAGACTAAAGTGGACAGAGAACCGTGGAAAGACTAAAGTGGAAAGACTATAGTGGAAAGACTATAGTGGAAAGACTGTAGTGAACAGAATAAAGTGGAGACTATAGTGGAAAGACTAAAGTGGAAAGACTAAAGTGGAGAGACTGTAGTGGAAAGACTAAAGTGGACAGACTAAAGTGGAAAGACTAAAGTGGAAAGACTAAAGTGGACAGACTATAGTGGAAAGACTATAGTGGAAAGACTATAGTGGACAGAAAAAAGTGGAGACTATAGTGGAAAGACTAAAGTGGAAAAACTAAAGTGGACAGACTATAGTGGAAAGACTATAGTGGAAAGACTGTAGGTGACAGAATAAAGTGGAGACTATAGTGGAAAGACTAAAGTGGAAAGACTGAAGGGGACAGAGAATAGTGGAAAGACTAAAGTGGACAGACTTTAGTGGAAAGACTAAAGTGGACAGACTAAAGTGGAAGGACTAAAGTGGAAAGACTAAATTGGACAGACTATAGTGGAAAGACTATAATGGAAAGACTATAGTGGACAGAATAAAGTGGAGACTATAGTGGAAAAACTAAAGTAGACAGAGAATAGTGGAAAGACTAAATTGGAAAGACTGTAGTGGACAGAATCAAGTGGAGACTATAGTGTAAAGACTAAAGTGGAAAAGACTAAAGTGGACGGACTACAGTGGAAAGACTATAATGGAAAGACTATAGTGGACAGAATAAAGTGGAGACTTTAGTGGAAAGACTAAAGTGGACAGAGAATAGTGGAAAGACTATATTGGAAAGACTGTAGTGGACAGAATAAAGTGGAGACTATAGTGGAAAGACTAAAGTGGAAAGACTGAAGTGGAAAGACTCAGTGGACAGACTAAAGTGTACACACTGAAGTGGACGGAATAAAGTGGAAAGACTAAAGTGGAAAGACTAAAGTGGACAGACTATAGTGGAAAGACTATAGTGGAAAGACTGTAGTGGACAGAATAAAGTGGAGACTATAGTGGAAAGACTAAAGTGGACAGAGAATAGTGGAAAGACTAAAGTGGACAGACTAAAGTGGAAAGACTAAAGTGGAAAGACTAATCTGGACAGACTATAGTGGAAAGACTGTAGTGGACAGAATAAAGTGGAGACAATAGTGGAAAGACTAAAGTGGACAGAGAATAGTGGAAAGACTAAAGTGGACAGATTATAGTGGAAAGACTAAACTGGAAAACTGAAATGGAAAGACTAAAGTGGACAGACTATAGTGGAAAGACTGTAGTGGACAGAATAAAGTGGAGACTATAGTGGAAAGACTAAAGTGGAAAGACTAAAGTGGACAGAGAATAGTGGAAAGACTAAAGTGGACAGACTACAGTGGAAAGACTAAAGTGGACAGACTAAAGTGGAAAGACTAAAGTGGAAAGACTAAAGTGGACAGACTATAGTGGAAATACTATAGTGGAAAGACTGTGGTGGACAGAATAAAGTGGAGACTATAGTGGAAAGAGTAAAGTGGACAGAGAATATTGGAAAGACTAAAGTGGACAGACTATAGTGGAAAGACTAAAGTGGAAAAACTAAAGTGGAAAGACTAAAGTGGGCAGACTATAGTGGAAAGACTATAGTGGAAAGACTTTAGTGGACAGAATAAAGTGGAGACTATAGTGGAAAGACTAAAGTGGACAGAGAACCGTGGAAAGACTAAAGTGGAAAGACTATAGTGGAAAGACTATAGTGGAAAGACTGTAGTGAACAGAATAAAGTGGGGACTATAGTGGAAAGACTAAAGTGGAAAGACTAAAGTGGACAAAGAGTATTGGAAAGACTAAAGTGGAAAGACTGTAGTGGACAGAATAAAGCGGAGACTATAGTGGAAAGACTAAAGTGGAAAGACTAAAGTGGACAGACTATAGTGGAAAGACTGAAGTGGAGAGACTCAGTGGACATACTAAAGTGTACACACTGAAGTGGAACAGAATAAAGTGGAAAGACTAAAGTGGACAGACTATAGTGGAAAGACTAATGTGGACAGACTAAAGTGGAAAGATTAAAGTGGAAAGACTAAAGTGGACAGACTATAGTGGAAAGACTATAGTGGAAAGACTGTAGTGGACAGAATAAAGTGGAGACTATAGTGGAAAGACTAAAGTGGAAAGACTAATGTGGACAGAGAATAGTGGAAAGACTAAAGTGGACAGACTATATTGGAAAGACTAAAGTGGACAGACTAAGGTGGAAAGACTAAAGTGGAAAGACTAAAGTGGACAGACTATATTGGAAAGACTAAAGTGGACAGAGAATAGTGGAAAGACTAAAGTGGACAGCTACAGTGGAAAGACTAAAGTGGACAGCTACAGTGGAAAGACTATAGTGGACAGAATAAAGTGGAGACTATAGTGGAAAGACTAAAGTGGAAAGAGAATAGTGAAAAGACTAAATTGGAAAGACTGTAGTGGACAGAATAAAGTGGAGACTATAGTGGAAAGACTAAAGTGGAAAGACTAAAGTTGACAGACTATAGTGGAAAGACTGAAGTGGAAAGACTCAGTGGACAGACTAAAGTGTACACACTGAAGTGGACAGAATATAGAGGAAAGACTAAAGTGGAAAGACTAAAGTGGATAAACTGTAGTGGAAAGACTATAGTGGAAAGACTTTAGTTGACAGAATAAAGTGGAGACTATAGTGGAAAGACTAAAGTCGACAGAGAATAGTGGAAAGACTAAAGTGGACAGACTAAAGTGGAAAGACTAAAGTGGAAAGACTAAAGTGGAAAAACTAAAGTGGATAGACTGTAGTGGAAAGTCTAAAGTGGACAGACTAAAGTGGACAGACTATAGTGGAAAGACTATAGTGGAAAGACTGTAGTTGACAGAATAAAGTGGAGACTATAGTGGAAAGACTAAAGTGGACAGAGAATAGTGGAAAGACTAAAGTGGACCGACTAAAGTGGAAAGACTAAAGTGGACAGACTATAGTGGAAAGACTATAGTGGAAAGACTGTACTGGACAGAATAAAGTGGAGACTATAGTGGAAAGACTAAAGTAGACAGAGAATAGTGGAAAGACTAAAGTGGACAGACTACAGTGGAAAGACTAAAGTGGAAAAACTAAAGTGGAAAGACTAAAGTGGACACACTATAGTGGAAAGACTATTGTGGAAAGACTGTAGTGGACACAATAAAGTGGAGACTATAGTGGAAAGACTAAAGTGGAAAGACTAAAGTGGACAGAGAATAGTGGAAAGACTAAAGTGGACAGACAATAGTGGAAAGACTAAAGTGGACGGACTAAAGTGGAAAGACTAAAGTGGAAAGACTAAAATGGACAGACTATAGTGGAAAGACTAAAGTGGAAAGACTGTAGTGGACAGAAGAAAGTGGAGACTATAGTGGAAAGACTAAAGTGGACAGAGAATAGTGGAAAGACTAAAGTGGACAGACTATAGTGGAAAGACTAAAGTGGAAAAAATATAGTGGAAAGACTAAAGTGGACAGACTTTAGTGGAAAGACTACAGTGGAAAGACTGTAGTGGACAGAATATAGTGGAGACTATAGTGGAAAGACTAAAGTGGACGGAGAATAGTTGAAAGACTAAAGTGGACAGACTATAGTTGAAAGACTATAGTAGAAAGACTGTAGTGAACAGAATAAAGTGGAGACTATAGTGGAAAGAATAAAGTGGAAAGACTAAAGTGGACAGAGAGTATTGGAGTATACTAAAAGAGTATACTAAGTATACTAAGTATACTTAGTATACTAAGAGAGTATACTAAAGTGGAAAGACTGTACTGGAAAGAATAAAGTGGAGACTATAGTGGAAAGACTAAAGTGGAAAGACTAAAGTGGACAGACTATAGTGGAAAGACTAATGTGGACAGACTAAAGTGGAAAGATTAAAGTGGAAAGACTAAAGTGGACACACTATAATGGAAAGACTATAGTGGAAAGACTGTAGTGGACAGAATAAAGTGGAGACTATAGTGGAAAGACTAAAGTGGAAAGACTAAAGTGGACAGACTATATTGGAAGACTATAGTTGAAAGACTGTAGTGGAAAGACTGTAGTGGACAGAATAAAGTGGAGACTATAGTGGAAAGACTAAAGTGGGCAGAGAATAGTGAAAAGACGAAATTGCAAAGACTGTAGTGGACAGAATAAAGTGGAGACTATAGTGGAAAGACTAATGTGGAAAGACTAAAGTGGACAGACTATAGTAGAAAAACTATAGTGGAAAGACTGTAGTGGACAGAATAAAATGGAGACTATAGTGGAAAGACTAAAGTGGACAGAGAGTATTGGAAAGACTAAAGTGGAAAGACTGCAGTGGACAGAATAAAGTGGAGACTATAGTGGAAAGACTAAAGTGGACAGAGAATAGTGGAAAGACGAAAGTGGAAAGACTGTAGTGGACAGAATAAAGTGGAGACTATAGTGGAAAGACTAAAGTGGAAAGACTAAAGTGAACAGACTATAGTAGAAAAACTATAGTGGAAAGACTGTAGTGGACAGAATAAAATGAAGACTATTGTGGAAAGACTAAAGTGGACAGAGAGTATTGGAAAGACTAAAGTGGAAAGACTGCAGTGGACAGAATAAAGTGGAGACTATAGTGGAAAGACTAAAGTGGAAAGACTAAAGTGGACAGACTATATTGGAAAGACTGAAGTGGAAAGACTCAGTGGACAGACTAAAGTGGACACACTGAAGTGGACAGAATAAAGTGGACAGACTATAGTGGAAAGACTATAGTGGAAAGACTGTAGTGGACTGAATAAAGTGGAGACTATAGTGGAATTACTAAAGTGGACAGAGATTAGTGGAAAGACTAAAGTGGACAGACGATAGTGGAAAGACTATAGTGGAAAGACTGTAGTGGACAGAATAAAGTGGAGACTATAGTGGAAAGAATAAAGTGGAAAGACTAAAGTGGACAGAGAATAGTGGAAAGACTAAAGTGGAAAGACTGTAGTGGACCGAATAAAGTGGAGACTATAGTAGAAAGACTAAAGTGGAAAGACTAAAGTGGGCAGACTATAGTGGAAAGACTGTAGTGGACAGAATAAAGTGGAGACTATAGTGGAAAGACTAAAGTGGACAGAGAATAGTGGAAAGACGAAAGTGGAAAGACTGTAGTGGACAGAATAAAGTGGAGACTATAGTGGAAAGAATAAAGTGGAAAGACTAAAGTGGACAGAGAATAGTGGAAAGACTAAAGTGGAAAGACTGTAGTCGACCGAATAAAGTGGAGACTATAGTAGAAGGACTAAATTGGAAAGACTAAAGTGGACAGACTATAGTGGAAAGACTATAGTGGAAAGACTGTAGTGGACAGAATAAAGTGGAGACTATAGTGGAAAGACTAAAGTGGAAAGACTAAAGTGGACAGACTATAGTAGAAAAACTATAGTGGAAAGACTGTAGTGGACAGAATAAAATGGAGACTATAGTGGAAAGACTAAAGTGGACAGAGAGTATTGGAAAGACTAAAGTGGAAAGACTGTAGTGGACAGAATAAAGTGGAGACTATAGTGGAAAGACTAAAGTGGAAAGACTAAAGTGGACAGACTATATTGGAAAGACTGAAGTGGAAAGACTCAGTGGAAAGACTGAAGTGGAAAGACTCAGTGGACAGACTAAAGTGGACACACTGAAGTGGACAGAATAAAGTGGACAGACTATAGTGGAAAGACTATAGTGGAAAGACTGTAGTGGACTGAATAAAGTGGAGACTATAGTGGAAAGACTAAAGTGGACAGAGATTAGTGGAAAGACTAAAGTGGACAGACGATAGTGGAAAGACTATTGTGGAAAGACTGTAGTGGACAGAATAAAGTGGAGACTATAGTGGAAAGAATAAAGTGGAAAGACTAAAGTGGACAGAGAATAGTGGAAAGACTAAAGTGGAAAGACTATAGTGGACCGAATAAAGTGGAGACTATAGTAGAAAGACTAAAGTGGAAAGACTAAAGTGGACAGACTATAGTGGAAAGACTGTAGTGGAAAGACTGTAGTGGACAGAATAAAGTGGAGACTATAGTGGAAAGACTAAAGTGGACAGAGAATAATGAAAAGACGAAAGTGCAAAGACTGTAGTGGACAGAATAAAGTGGAGACTATAGTGGAAAGACTAATGTGGAAAGACTAAAGTGGACAGACTATAGTAGAAAAACTATAGTGGAAAGACTGTAGTGGACAGAATAAAATGGAGACTATAGTGGAAAGACTAAAGTGGACAGAGAGTATTGGAAAGACTAAAGTGGAAAGACTGTAGTGGACAGAATAAAGTGGAGACTATAGTGGAAAGACTAAAGTGGACAGAGAATAGTGGAAAGACGAAAGTGGAAAGACTGTAGTGGACAGAATAAAGTGGAGACTATAGTGGAAAGACTAAAGTGGAAAGACTAAAGTGGACAGACTATAGTAGAAAAACTATAGTGGAAAGACTGTAGTGGACAGAATGAAATGGAGACTATAGTGGAAAGACTAAAGTGGACATAGAGTATTGGAAAGACTAAAGTGGAAAGTCTGCAGTGGACAGAATAAAGTGGAGACTATAGTGGAAAGACTAAAGTGGAAAGACTAAAGTGGACAGACTATATTGGAAAGACTGAAGTGGAAAGACTCAGTGGACAGACTAAAGTGGACACACTGAAGTGGACAGAATAAAGTGGACAGACTATAGTGGAAAGACTTTAGTGGACTGAATAAAGTGGAGACTATAGTGGAAAGACTAAAGTGGACAGAGATTAGTGGAAAGACTAAAGTTGACAGACGATAGTGGAAAGACTATAGTGGAAAGACTGTAGTGGACAGAATAAAGTGGAGACTATAGTGGAAAGAATAAAGTGGAAAGACTAAAGTGGACAGAGAATAGTGGAAAGACTAAATTGGAAAGACTGTAGTGGACAGAATAAAGTGGAGACTATAGTGGAAAGACTAAAGTAGAAAGACTAAAGTGGACAGACTATAGTGGAAAGACTGAAGTGGAAAGACTCAGTGGACAGACTAAAGTGTACACACTGAAGTGGACAGAATAAAGTGGAACGACTAAAGTGGAAAGACTAAAGTGGAGACTATAGTAGAAAGACTAAAGTGGAAAGACTAAAGTGGACAGACTATAGTGGAAAGACTATAGTGGAAAGACTATAGTGGAAAGACTCTAGTGGACAGAATAAAGTGGAAACTATAGTGGAAAGACTAAAGTGGACAAAGAATAGTGGAAAGACTAGAGTGGAAAGACTGTAGTGGACAGAATAAAATGGAGACTATAGTGGAAAGACTAAAGTGGACAGAGAGTATTGGAAAGACTAAAGTGGAAAGACTGTAGTGGACAGAATAAAGTGGAGACTATAGTGGAAAGACTAAAGTGGAAAGACTCAGTGGACAGACTAAAGTGTACACACTGAAGTGGACAGAATAAAGTGGAAAGACTGTGGAAAGACATTTCTACATTAACTAATCTTCTCTCGCTTTTAAAAGTTCCTTTTCACCTTCTTCAGACTGGTATAGCAGCTACTACTTCGTCCGTTGATATTAATTGTTATTATAGCGAGCTTGTCCATTGCTTGAAATTGGCAGCCGATATTGCTGTACCGACTGAGAGAATTCGAGTTGGTACAAGGAAACCTATTTGGAAAGTCAGTCCTGAAGTTAAGAAGGCAAATAACACGGCAAAATTTTGGCTAAAAATTTGGATTGCTTGTGGACGCCCAGAGAATGGTACTGTTTTTAATCTAAAAGCTAAAACGAAGCGTGAATACAAATCTTCACTTAAAAATGCTCGTTTGAATGGCTTAGATGCTCCCAGTGACAAAAAAGCGTGGCAAAAGGTCCTTCGTACAGATAAAGGTTCAGCTGTACCTCCTTCCGCGCTAACTATGGCTGACTGGACCAACCACTACCGTGGTCTATTCAGTGGTTGCAAAAACCAGATTCAGCAGCACTTTGAAAATTTACTTCTTAAATACCTACCAAGGAAAATATTTCAACCTTCTGTTCTTCCCGTTACTTGTTCTTCCATTGAAATTGCTTTCCGAAAATTAAGAAGAACTGGTTCTACAGATTCTGATGGCCTTAGTGCCGATTTTTTCGAAATTGAGTGTCCAGCTTTAACACAACACCTTCAGCTGCTATTTCAAATTTGTTTATGCCAGGGTTTGGTTCCGAATAGTTTCCTCATGGGTACTATGACATCGGTGATTAAACGAGGGAAAGACGCGGACCTTTGCAAAAGCTATCGGCCAATTACAGTTTCTTGTACCATAAGCAAAATCCTGGAATACGTCCTTCTTCCAGAACTAGTTGAAAAATGTAGCTTTGGTTCAATGCAGTTTGGATTCCGTTCGAGCGCCAGTTGTGCGCACGCTCATCACATATTGACAAAAATGATGAAACAGGCTACCCGCGACAAGTCTTCTATACATATATGTTCTATAGATATAGCTGGTGCTTTTGACAAAATAACGCATTCTCAGGCCCTATTTTCTCTCATTACTTCTGGCGTGAATCTGTCTGTCGTCTATCTGTTAAAATTTTGGTATGGTCATTCTTCAGTAAGGTTCAAATGGCAAGGTAGCTTGTCAGAGATTATTTCTGTCCGGACTGGTGTTCGCCAAGGGGGAGTCTTATCTCCCTACATCTTCAAATCGGCCATATCTTCTTGTCTCGATTCTTTGCTTCCTGCTTACTTCTATAAAGACTATGCCTTCAGCTACATAGCCTACGCGGACGACTTGCTCTTAGTAAGCCGTAGCCGATTCACACTCACAAAAAATGTAAGTAAGCTGTCGTCAGAACTTCTGAAAATTGGCCTTGAAGTTAACCTTTCAAAATGTGAGTACCTGCATTTCAACCCTTCGTCAAATTGTTCGAGTGCATCTAAAGCTTCTATATCTCTTGGATCGTTCATCGTCAAATCAACAGACTCTCTACGGTGGCTCGGCATAACATTCAAATCTTCATTGTCAAAATTTTGCTCATCGGTTGTTCAAGAAGTTTATAAGTCGATCCGTAGCGCCTATGGGCGCATCGTCCCCAACCGGGGGCGCTATAATCGTAAAGCTTTGGGAAATTTGTACAGCACCTTCTGCGCTCCTTCTATTCTATTTCGTTCTGGCGTCACTCATGTTCTGCGAAAGAAGGAGATTAAAAGATGAGATCATGTTATTTTAAATATGCAAAGCACCTGCTCCACTTGTCGAAATTATGTCATAACCATACATTGACGGAGAAATTCAAAATTCAAGATGCAAGTGTTACCCTTTTGGATGTTTCGTCATCACTTTCAAAACTCATGGACAACAAGGCCCAACCAGCACACGATGTCGTCCACTGCTTCCTGACCGAAGATTAAAAATTAAGTGTCTTTTTCTGTGTGTATATATGTGTTTTGTTTATTTTCTTTACTTTCGTCATTTACTCCGCCTTTTCAAAATGGCGGGTCATAAATAAATTACTTACTTACTTACTAAAGTGGACAGACTATAGTGGAAAGACTAAAGTGGACAGACTAAAGTGAAAGATTAAAGTGGAAAGACTAAAGTGGACAGACTATAGTGGAAAGACTATAGTGGAAAGACTCTAGTGGACAGAATAAAGTGGAGACTATAGTGGAAAGACTAAAGTGGAAAGACTAAAGTAGACAGAGAATAGTTGAAAGACTAATGTGGACAGACTATAGTGGAAAAACTAAAGTGGACAGACTAAAGTGGAAAGACTAAAGTGGAAAGACTAAATTGGACAGAATATAGTGGAAAGACTATAGTGGAAAGACTGTAGTGGACAGAAGAAAGTGGAGAGTATAGTGGAAAGACTAAAATGGACAGAGAATAGTGGAAAGACTAAAGTTGACAGACTATAGTGGAAAGACTATAGTGGAAAGACTTTAGTGGGCAGAATAAAGTGGAGACTATAGTGGAAAGACTAAAGAGGAAAGACTAAAGTGGACTGACTATAGTGGAAAGACTGAAGTGGACAGACTAAAGTGGAAAAACTAAAGTGGAAAGAATAAAGTGGACATACTATAGTGGAAAGACTATAGTGGAAAGACTGTAGTGGACAGAATAAAGTGGAGACTATAGTGGAAAGACCAAAGTGGACAGGGAATAGTGGAAAGACTAAAGTGGACAGACTACAGTGGACAGAGTAAAGTGGAGACTATAGTTGAAAGACTAAAGTGGACAGAGAATAGTGGAAAGACTAATTTGGAAAGACTGTAGTGGACAGAATAAAGTGGAGACTATAGTGGAAAGACTAAAGTGGAAAGACTGAAGTGGAAAGACTCAGTGGACAGACTGAAGTGTACACACTGAAGTGGACGGAATAAAGTGGAAAGACTAAAGTGGAAAGACTAAAGTGGACAGACTATAGTGGAAAGACTATAGTGGAAAAACTGTAGTGGACAGAATAAAGTGGAGACTATAGTGGAAAGACTAAAGTGGACAGAGAATAGTGGAAAGACTAAAGTGGACAGACTATAGTGGAAAGACTAAACTGGAAAAACTGAAGTGGAAAGACTAAAGTGGACAGACTATAGTGGAAAGACGAAAGTGGAAAGACTGTAGTGGACAGAATAAAGTGGAGACTATAGTGGAAAGACTAAAGTGGAAAGACTAAAGTGGACAGACTATAGTAGAAAAACTATAGTGGAAAGACTGTAGTGGACAGAATAAAATGGAGACTATAGTGGAAAGACTAAAGTGGACAGAGAGTATTGGAAAGACTAAAGTGGAAAGACTGTAGTGGACAGAATAAAGTGGAGACTATAGTTGAAAGACTAAAGTGGAAAGACTAAAGTGGACAGACTATATTGGAAAGACTGAAGTGGAAAGACTCAGTGGACAGACTAAAGTGGACACACTGAAGTGGACAGAATAAAGTGGACAGACTATAGTGGAAAGACTATAGTGGAAAGACTGTAGTGGACTGAATAAAGTGGAGACTATAGTGGAAAGACTAAAGTGGACAGAGATTAGTGGAAAGACTAAAGTGGACAGACGATAGTGGAAAGACTATAGTGGAAAGACTGTAGTGGACAGAATAAAGTGGAGACTATAGTGGAAAGAATAAAGTGGAAAGACTAAAGTGGACAGAGAATAGTGGAAAGACTAAAGTGGAAAGACTGTAGTGGACCGAATAAAGTGGAGACTATAGTAGAAAGACTAAAGTGGAAAGACTAAAGTGGACAGACTATAGTGGAGAGACTGTAGTGGAAAGACTGTAGTGGACAGAATAAAGTGGAGACTATAGTGAAAGACTAAAGTGGACAGAGAATAGTGAAAAGACGAAAGTGGAAAGACTGTAGTGGACAGAATAAAGTGGAGAGTATAGTGGAAAGACTAAAGTGGACAGAGAATAGTGGAAAGACTAAACTGGACAGACTATAGTGGAAAGACTATAGTGGACAGACTGTAGTGGACAGAATAAAGTGAAGATTATAGTGGAAAGACTAAAGTGGAAAGACTAAAGTGGACAGAGAATAGTGGAAAGACTAAAGTGGAAAGACTGTAATGGACAGAATAAAGTGGAGACTATAGTGGAAAGACTAAAGTGGACAGACTAAAGTGGAAAGACTAAAGTGGAAAGACTAAAGTGGACAGACTATAGTGGAAATGACTAAAGTGGAAAGACTAAAGTGGACAGACTAAAGTGGACAGACTAAAGTGGACAGACTCTAGTGGAAATTACTAAGTGGACAGACTAAAGTGGAAAGACTAAAGTGGAAAGACTAAAGTGGACAGACTATAGTGGAAAGACTAAAGTGGACAGACTAAAGTGGAAAGACTAAAGTGGAAAGACTAAAGTGGACAGACTATAGTGGAAAGACTATAGTGGAAAGACTGTAGTGGACAGAATAAAGTGGACACTATAGTGGAAAGACTAAAGTGGACAGAGAATTATGGAAAGACTAAAGTGGACAGTCTACAGTGGAAAGACTAAAGTGAACAGACTAAAGTGGAAAGACTAAAGTGGAAAGACTAAAGTGGACAGACTATAGTGGAAAGACTATAGTGGAAAGTCTAAAGTGGAAAGACTAAAGTGGACAGAGAATAGTGGAAAGACTAAAGTGGACAGACTATAGTTGAAAGACTATAGTGGAAAGACTGTAGTGGACAGAATAAAGTGGAGACTATAGTGGAAAGACTAAAGTGGAAAGACTAAAGTGGACAGACTATAGTGGAAAGACTGAAGTGGACAGACTAAAGTGGAAAAACTAAAGTGGAAAGACAAAAGTGGACAGACTATAGTTGAAAGACTAAAGTGGACAGAGAATAGTGGAAAGACTAAACTGGACAGACTATAGTGGAAAGACTATAGTGGACAGACTGTAGTGGACAGAATAAAGTGAAGATTATAGTGGAAAGACTAAAGTGGAAAGACTAAAGTGGACAGAGAATAGTGGAAAGACTAAAGTGGAAAGACTGTAGTGGACAGAATAAAGTGGAGACTATAGTGAAAAGACTAAAGTGGACAGACTAAAGTGGAAAGACTAAAGTGGAAAGACTAAAGTGGACAGACTATAGTGGAAATGACTAAAGTGGAAAGACTAAAGTGGACAGACTAAAGTGGACAGACTAAAGTGGACAGACTCTAGTGGAAATTACTAAGTGGACAGACTAAAGTGGAAAGACTAAAGTGGACAGGCTATAGTGGAAAGACTAAAGTGGACAGACTAAAGTGGAAAGACTAAAGTGGAAAGACTAAAGTGGACAGACTATAGTGGAAAGACTATAGTGGAAAGACTGTAGTGGACAGAATAAAGTGGACACTATAGTGGAAAGACTAAAGTGGACAGAGAATTATGGAAAGACTAAAGTGGACAGTCTACAGTGGAAAGACTAAAGTGAACAGACTAAAGTGGAAAGACTAAAGTGGAAAGACTAAAGTGGACAGACTATAGTGGAAAGACTATAGTGGAAAGACTAAAGTGGAAAGACTAAAGTGGACAGAGAATAGTGGAAAGACTAAAGTGGACAGACTATAGTTGAAAGACTATAGTGGAAAGACTGTAGTGGACAGAATAAAGTGGAGACTATAGTGGAAAGACTAAAGTGGAAAGACTAAAGTGGACAGACTATAGTGGAAAGACTGAAGTGGACAGACTAAAGTGGAAAAACTAAAGTGGAAAGACAAAAGTGGACAGACTATAGTTGAAAGACTAAAGTGGACAGAGAATAGTGGAAAGACTAAAGTGGACAGTCTATAGCGGAAAGACTAAAGTGGACAGACTAAAGTGGAAAGACTAAAGTGGAAAGACTAAAGTGGACAGACTAAAGTGGACAGAAGATAGTGGAAATGACTAAAGTGGAAAGACTAAAGTGGAAAGACTATAGTGGAAAGACTGTAGTGGACAGAATAAAGTGGAGACTATAGTGGAAAGACTAAAGTGGAAAGTCTAAAGTGGAAAGACTAAAGTGGACAGACTATAGTGGAAAGATTAAAGTGGACAGACTATAGTGTAAAGACTAAAGTGGACAGACTAAAGTGGAAAGACTAAAGTGGAAAGACTAAAGTGGAAAGACTAAAGTGGAAAGTCTAAAGTGGACAGAAGATAGTGGAAATGACTAAAGTGGAAAGACTAAAGTGGACAGACTAAAGTGGACAGACTAAAGTGGACAGACTAAAGTGGAAAGACTAAAGTGGAAAGACTAAAGTGGAAAGACTAAAGTGGACAGAAGATAGTGGAAATGACTAAAGTGGAAAGACTAAAGTGGACAGACTAAAGTGGACAGACTAAAGTGGACAAAATAAAGTGGAAAGACTAATGTGGACAGACTATAGTGGAAAGACTACAGTGGACAGACTAAAGTGAAAGATTAAAGTGGAAAGACTAAAGTGGACAGACTATAGTGGAAAGACTATAGTGGAAAGACTGCAGTGAACAGAATAATGTGGCGACTATAAGACTATAGTGGAAAGACTGTAGTGGACAGAATAAAGTGAAGAGTATAGTGGAAAGACTAAAGTGGACAGAGAATAGTGGAAAGACTAAACTGGACAGACTATAGTGGAAAGACTGTAGTGGACAGAATAAAGTGGAGACAATAGTGGAAAGAATAAAGTGGAAAGACTAAAGTGGACAGAGAATAGTGGAAAGACTAAAGTGGAAAGACTGTAGTGGACAGAATAAAGTGGAGACTATAGTGGAAAGACTAAAGTGGAAAGAGATTAGTGGAAAGACTAAAGTTGACAGACGATAGTGGAAAGACTGTAGTGGAAAGACTGTAGTGGACAGAATAAAGTGGAGACTATAGTGGAAAGAATAAAGTGGAAAGACTAAAGTGGACAGAGAATAGTGGAAAGACTAAATTGGAAAGACTGTAGTGGACAGAATAAAGTGGAGACTATAGTGGAAAGACTAAAGTAGAAAGACTAAAGTGGACAGACTATAGTGGAAAGACTGAAGTGGAAAGACTCAGTGGACAGACTAAAGTGTACACACTGAAGTGGACAGAATAAAGTGGAACGACTAAAGTGGAAAGACTAAAGTGGAGACTATAGTAGAAAGACTAAAGTGGAAAGACTAAAGTGGACAGACTATAGTGGAAAGACTATAGTGGAAAGACTGTAGTGGACAGAATAAAGTGGAAACTATAGTGGAAAGACTAAAGTGGACAGAGAATAGTGGAAAGACTATAGTGGAAAGACTGTAGTGGACAGAATAAAATGGAGACTACAGTGGAAAGACTAAAGTGGACAGAGAGTATTGGAAAGACTAAAGTTGAAAGACTGTAGTGGACAGAATAAAGTGGAGACTATAGTGGAAAGACTAAAGTGGAAAGACTCAGTGGACAGACTAAAGTGTACACACTGAAGTGGACAGAATAAAGTGGAAAGACTAAAGTGGACAGACTATAGTGGAAAGACTAAAGTGGACAGACTAAAGTGAAAGATTAAAGTGGAAAGACTAAAGTGGACAGACTATAGTGGAAAGACTATAGTGGAAAGACTGTAGTGGACAGAATAAAGTGGAGACTATAGTGGAAAGACTAAAGTGGAAAGACTAAAGTGGACAGAGAATAGTTGAAAGACTAATGTGGACAGACTATAGTGGAAAAACTAAAGTGGACAGACTAAAGTGGAAAGACTAAAGTGGAAAGACTAAATTGGACAGAATATAGTGGAAAGACTATAGTGGAAAGACTGTAGTGGACAGAAGAAAGTGGAGAGTATAGTGGAAAGACTAAAATGGACAGAGAATAGTGGAAAGACTAAAGTTGACAGACTATAGTGGAAAGACTATAGTGGAAAGACTGTAGTGGGCAGAATAAAGTGGAGACTATAGTGGAAAGACTAAAGCGGAAAGACTAAAGTGGACAGACTAAAGTGGACACACTGAAGTGGACAGAATAAAGTGGACAGACTAAAGTGGAAAGACTATAGTGGAAAGACTGTAGTGGACTGAATAAAGTGGAGACTATAGTGGAAAGACTAAAGTGGACAGAGATTAGTGGAAAGACTAAAGTGGACAGACGATAGTGGAAAGACTATAGTGGAAAGACTGTAGTGGACAGAATAAAGTGGAGACGATAGTGGAAAGAATAAAGTGGAAAGACTAAAGTGGACAGAGAATAGTGGAAAGACTAAAGTGGAAAGACTGTAGTGGACCGAATAAAGTGGAGACTATAGTAGAAAGACTAAAGTGGAAAGACTAAACTGGACAGACTATAGTGGAAAGACTGTAGTGGAAAGACTGTAGTGGACAGAATAAAGTGGAGACTATAGTGGAAAGACTAAAGTGGACAGAGAATAGTGGAAAGACTAAAGTGGACAGACTATAGTGGAAAGACTAAACTGGAAAAACTGAAGTGGAAAGACTAAAGTGGACAGACTATAGTGGAAAGACGAAAGTGGAAAGACTGTAGTGGACAGAATAAAGTGGAGACTATAGTGGAAAGACTAAAGTGGAAAGACTAAAGTGGACAGACTATAGTAGAAAAACTATAGTGGAAAGACTGTAGTGGACAGAATAAAATGGAGACTATAGTGGAAAGACTAAAGTGGACAGAGAGTATTGGAAAGACTAAAGTGGAAAGACTGTAGTGGACAGAATAAAGTGGAGACTATAGTTGAAAGACTAAAGTGGAAAGACTAAAGTGGACAGACTATATTGGAAAGACTGAAGTGGAAAGACTCAGTGGACAGACTAAAGTGGACACACTGAAGTGGACAGAATAAAGTGGACAGACTATAGTGGAAAGACTATAGTGGAAAGACTGTAGTGGACTGAATAAAGTGGAGACTATAGTGGAAAGACTAAAGTGGACAGAGATTAGTGGAAAGACTAAAGTGGACAGACGATAGTGGAAAGACTATAGTGGAAAGACTGTAGTGGACAGAATAAAGTGGAGACTATAGTGGAAAGAATAAAGTGGAAAGACTAAAGTGGACAGAGAATAGTGGAAAGACTAAAGTGGAAAGACTGTAGTGGACCGAATAAAGTGGAGACTATAGTAGAAAGACTAAAGTGGAAAGACTAAAGTGGACAGACTATAGTGGAGAGACTGTAGTGGAAAGACTGTAGTGGACAGAATAAAGTGGAGACTATAGTGAAAGACTAAAGTGGACAGAGAATAGTGAAAAGACGAAAGTGGAAAGACTGTAGTGGACAGAATAAAGTGGAGAGTATAGTGGAAAGACTAAAGTGGACAGAGAATAGTGGAAAGACTAAACTGGACAGACTATAGTGGAAAGACTATAGTGGACAGACTGTAGTGGACAGAATAAAGTGAAGATTATAGTGGAAAGACTAAAGTGGAAAGACTAAAGTGGACAGAGAATAGTGGAAAGACTAAAGTGGAAAGACTGTAGTGGACAGAATAAAGTGGAGACTATAGTGGAAAGACTAAAGTGGACAGACTAAAGTGGAAAGACTAAAGTGGAAAGACTAAAGTGGACAGACTATAGTGGAAATGACTAAAGTGGAAAGACTAAAGTGGACAGACTAAAGTGGACAGACTAAAGTGGACAGACTCTAGTGGAAATTACTAAGTGGACAGACTAAAGTGGAAAGACTAAAGTGGAAAGACTAAAGTGGACAGACTATAGTGGAAAGACTAAAGTGGACAGACTAAAGTGGAAAGACTAAAGTGGAAAGACTAAAGTGGACAGACTATAGTGGAAAGACTATAGTGGAAAGACTGTAGTGGACAGAATAAAGTGGACACTATAGTGGAAAGACTAAAGTGGACAGAGAATTATGGAAAGACTAAAGTGGACAGTCTACAGTGGAAAGACTAAAGTGAACAGACTAAAGTGGAAAGACTAAAGTGGAAAGACTAAAGTGGACAGACTATAGTGGAAAGACTATAGTGGAAAGTCTAAAGTGGAAAGACTAAAGTGGACAGAGAATAGTGGAAAGACTAAAGTGGACAGACTATAGTTGAAAGACTATAGTGGAAAGACTGTAGTGGACAGAATAAAGTGGAGACTATAGTGGAAAGACTAAAGTGGAAAGACTAAAGTGGACAGACTATAGTGGAAAGACTGAAGTGGACAGACTAAAGTGGAAAAACTAAAGTGGAAAGACAAAAGTGGACAGACTATAGTTGAAAGACTAAAGTGGACAGAGAATAGTGGAAAGACTAAACTGGACAGACTATAGTGGAAAGACTATAGTGGACAGACTGTAGTGGACAGAATAAAGTGAAGATTATAGTGGAAAGACTAAAGTGGAAAGACTAAAGTGGACAGAGAATAGTGGAAAGACTAAAGTGGAAAGACTGTAGTGGACAGAATAAAGTGGAGACTATAGTGAAAAGACTAAAGTGGACAGACTAAAGTGGAAAGACTAAAGTGGAAAGACTAAAGTGGACAGACTATAGTGGAAATGACTAAAGTGGAAAGACTAAAGTGGACAGACTAAAGTGGACAGACTAAAGTGGACAGACTCTAGTGGAAATTACTAAGTGGACAGACTAAAGTGGAAAGACTAAAGTGGACAGGCTATAGTGGAAAGACTAAAGTGGACAGACTAAAGTGGAAAGACTAAAGTGGAAAGACTAAAGTGGACAGACTATAGTGGAAAGACTATAGTGGAAAGACTGTAGTGGACAGAATAAAGTGGACACTATAGTGGAAAGACTAAAGTGGACAGAGAATTATGGAAAGACTAAAGTGGACAGTCTACAGTGGAAAGACTAAAGTGAACAGACTAAAGTGGAAAGACTAAAGTGGAAAGACTAAAGTGGACAGACTATAGTGGAAAGACTATAGTGGAAAGACTAAAGTGGAAAGACTAAAGTGGACAGAGAATAGTGGAAAGACTAAAGTGGACAGACTATAGTTGAAAGACTATAGTGGAAAGACTGTAGTGGACAGAATAAAGTGGAGACTATAGTGGAAAGACTAAAGTGGAAAGACTAAAGTGGACAGACTATAGTGGAAAGACTGAAGTGGACAGACTAAAGTGGAAAAACTAAAGTGGAAAGACAAAAGTGGACAGACTATAGTTGAAAGACTAAAGTGGACAGAGAATAGTGGAAAGACTAAAGTGGACAGTCTATAGCAGAAAGACTAAAGTGGACAGACTAAAGTGGAAAGACTAAAGTGGAAAGACTAAAGTGGACAGACTAAAGTGGACAGAAGATAGTGGAAATGACTAAAGTGGAAAGACTAAAGTGGAAAGACTATAGTGGAAAGACTGTAGTGGACAGAATAAAGTGGAGACTATAGTGGAAAGACTAAAGTGGAAAGTCTAAAGTGGAAAGACTAAAGTGGACAGACTATAGTGGAAAGATTAAAGTGGACAGACTATAGTGTAAAGACTAAAGTGGACAGACTAAAGTGGAAAGACTAAAGTGGAAAGACTAAAGTGGAAAGACTAAAGTGGAAAGTCTAAAGTGGACAGAAGATAGTGGAAATGACTAAAGTGGAAAGACTAAAGTGGACAGACTAAAGTGGACAGACTAAAGTGGACAGACTAAAGTGGAAAGACTAAAGTGGAAAGACTAAAGTGGAAAGACTAAAGTGGACAGAAGATAGTGGAAATGACTAAAGTGGAAAGACTAAAGTGGACAGACTAAAGTGGACAGACTAAAGTGGACAAAATAAAGTGGAAAGACTAATGTGGACAGACTATAGTGGAAAGACTACAGTGGACAGACTAAAGTGAAAGATTAAAGTGGAAAGACTAAAGTGGACAGACTATAGTGGAAAGACTATAGTGGAAAGACTGCAGTGAACAGAATAATGTGGCGACTATAAGACTATAGTGGAAAGACTGTAGTGGACAGAATAAAGTGAAGAGTATAGTGGAAAGACTAAAGTGGACAGAGAATAGTGGAAAGACTAAACTGGACAGACTATAGTGGAAAGACTGTAGTGGACAGAATAAAGTGGAGACAATAGTGGAAAGAATAAAGTGGAAAGACTAAAGTGGACAGAGAATAGTGGAAAGACTAAAGTGGAAAGACTGTAGTGGACAGAATAAAGTGGAGACTATAGTGGAAAGACTAAAGTGGAAAGAGATTAGTGGAAAGACTAAAGTTGACAGACGATAGTGGAAAGACTGTAGTGGAAAGACTGTAGTGGACAGAATAAAGTGGAGACTATAGTGGAAAGAATAAAGTGGAAAGACTAAAGTGGACAGAGAATAGTGGAAAGACTAAATTGGAAAGACTGTAGTGGACAGAATAAAGTGGAGACTATAGTGGAAAGACTAAAGTAGAAAGACTAAAGTGGACAGACTATAGTGGAAAGACTGAAGTGGAAAGACTCAGTGGACAGACTAAAGTGTACACACTGAAGTGGACAGAATAAAGTGGAACGACTAAAGTGGAAAGACTAAAGTGGAGACTATAGTAGAAAGACTAAAGTGGAAAGACTAAAGTGGACAGACTATAGTGGAAAGACTATAGTGGAAAGACTGTAGTGGACAGAATAAAGTGGAAACTATAGTGGAAAGACTAAAGTGGACAGAGAATAGTGGAAAGACTATAGTGGAAAGACTGTAGTGGACAGAATAAAATGGAGACTACAGTGGAAAGACTAAAGTGGACAGAGAGTATTGGAAAGACTAAAGTTGAAAGACTGTAGTGGACAGAATAAAGTGGAGACTATAGTGGAAAGACTAAAGTGGAAAGACTCAGTGGACAGACTAAAGTGTACACACTGAAGTGGACAGAATAAAGTGGAAAGACTAAAGTGGACAGACTATAGTGGAAAGACTAAAGTGGACAGACTAAAGTGAAAGATTAAAGTGGAAAGACTAAAGTGGACAGACTATAGTGGAAAGACTATAGTGGAAAGACTGTAGTGGACAGAATAAAGTGGAGACTATAGTGGAAAGACTAAAGTGGAAAGACTAAAGTGGACAGAGAATAGTTGAAAGACTAATGTGGACAGACTATAGTGGAAAAACTAAAGTGGACAGACTAAAGTGGAAAGACTAAAGTGGAAAGACTAAATTGGACAGAATATAGTGGAAAGACTATAGTGGAAAGACTGTAGTGGACAGAAGAAAGTGGAGAGTATAGTGGAAAGACTAAAATGGACAGAGAATAGTGGAAAGACTAAAGTTGACAGACTATAGTGGAAAGACTATAGTGGAAAGACTGTAGTGGGCAGAATAAAGTGGAGACTATAGTGGAAAGACTAAAGCGGAAAGACTAAAGTGGACAGACTAAAGTGGACACACTGAAGTGGACAGAATAAAGTGGACAGACTAAAGTGGAAAGACTATAGTGGAAAGACTGTAGTGGACTGAATAAAGTGGAGACTATAGTGGAAAGACTAAAGTGGACAGAGATTAGTGGAAAGACTAAAGTGGACAGACGATAGTGGAAAGACTATAGTGGAAAGACTGTAGTGGACAGAATAAAGTGGAGACGATAGTGGAAAGAATAAAGTGGAAAGACTAAAGTGGACAGAGAATAGTGGAAAGACTAAAGTGGAAAGACTGTAGTGGACCGAATAAAGTGGAGACTATAGTAGAAAGACTAAAGTGGAAAGACTAAACTGGACAGACTATAGTGGAAAGACTGTAGTGGAAAGACTGTAGTGGACAGAATAAAGTGGAGACTATAGTGGAAAGACTAAAGTGGACAGAGAATAGTGAAAAGACGAGAGTGGAAAGACTGTAGTGGACAGAATAAAGTGGAGAGTATAGTGGAAAGACTAAAGTGGACAGAGAATAGTGGAAAGACTAAACTGGACAGACTATAGTGGAAAGACTATAGTGGAAAGACTGTAGTGGACACAATAAAGTGGAGATTATAGTGGAAAGACTAAAGTGGAAAGACTAAAGTGGACAGAGAATAGTGGAAAGACTAAAGTGGAAAGACTGTAGTGGACAGAATAAAGTGGAGACTATAGTGGAAAGACTAAAGTGGACAGACTAAAGTGGAAAGACTAAAGTGGAAAGACTAAAGTGGACAGACTATAGTGGAAATGACTAAAGTGGAAAGACTAAAGTGGACAGACTAAAGTGGACAGACTAAAGTGGACAGACTCTAGTGGAAATTACTAAGTGGACAGACTAAAGTGGAAAGACTAAAGTGGAAAGACTAAAGTGGACAGACTATAGTGGAAAGACTAAAGTGGACAGACTAAAGTGGAAAGACTAAAGTGGAAAGACTAAAGTGGACAGACTATAGTGGAAAGACTATAGTGGAAAGACTGTAGTGGACATAATAAAGTGGACACTATAGTGGAAAGACTAAAGTGGACAGAGAATTATGGAAAGACTAAAGTGGACAGTCTACAGTGGAAAGACTAAAGTGAACAGACTAAAGTGGAAAGACTAAAGTGGAAAGACTAAAGTGGACAGACTATAGTGGAAAGACTATAGTGGAAAGACTAAAGTGGAAAGACTAAAGTGGACAGAGAATAGTGGAAAGACTAAAGTGGACAGACTATAGTGGAAAGACTATAGTGGAAAGACTGTAGTGGACAGAATAAAGTGGAGACTATAGTGGAAAGACTAAAGTGGAAAGACTAAAGTGGACAGACTATAGTGGAAAGACTGAACTGGACAGACTAAAGTGGAAAAACTAAAGTGAAAAGACAAAAGTGGACAGACTATAGTTGAAAGACTAAAGTGGACAGAGAATAGTGGAAAGACTAAAGTGGACAGTCTATAGCGGAAAGACTAAAGTGGACAGACTAAAGTGGAAAGACTAAAGTGGAAAGACTAAAGTGGACAGACTAAAGTGGACAGAAGATAGTGGAAATGACTAAAGTGGAAAGACTAAAGTGGAAAGACTATAGTGGAAAGACTGTAGTGGACAGAATAAAGTGGAGACTATAGTGGAAAGACTAAAGTGGAAAGTCTAAAGTGGAAAGACTAAAGTGGAAAGACTATAGTGGAAAGACTAAAGTGGACAGACTATAGTGTAAAGACTAAAGTGGACAGACTAAAGTGGAAAGACTAAAGTGGAAAGACTAAAGTGGAAAGACTAAAGTGGAAAGTCTAAAGTGGACAGAAGATAGTGGAAATGACTAAAGTGGAAAGACTAAAGTGGACAGACTAAAGTGGACAGACTAAATTGGACAGACTAAAGTGGAAAGACTAAAGTGGAAAGACTAAAGTGGAAAGACTAAAGTGGACAGAAGATAGTGGAAATGACTAAATTGGAAAGACTGAAGTGGACAGACTAAAGTGGACAGACTAAAGTGGACAGACTAAAGTGGAAAGACTAAAGTGGACAGACTCTAGTCGGAAAGACTGAAGCGGAAAGACTAAAGTGGAAAGACCAAAGTGGACAGACTAAAGTGGAAAGACTAAAGTGGAAAGACTAAAGTGGACAAACTAGAGTGGAAAGACTATAGTGGAATGACTGTAGTGGTCAGAATAAAGTGGAGACTATAGTGGAAAGCCTAAAGTGGAAAGACTAAAGTGGACAGAGAATAGTGGAAAGACTAAAGTGGACAGACTAAAGTGGAGAGACTAAAGTGGAAAGACTAAAGTGGACAGACTATATTGGAAAGACTATAGTGGAAAGACTGTAGTGGACAGAATAAAGTGGAGAGTATAGTGGAAAGACTAAAGTGGACAGAGAATAGTGGAAAGACTTAAGTGAACAGTCCATAGTGGAAAGACTAAAGCGGACAGACTAAAGTGGAAAGACTAAAGTGGAAAGATTAAAGTGGACAGACTATAGTGGAAAGACTAAAGTGGACAGACTAAAGTGGAAAGACTAAAGTGGAAAGACTAAAGTGGACACACTATATTGGAAAGACTATAGTGGAAATACTGTAGTGGACAGAATAAAGTGGAGAGTATAGTGGAAAGACTAAAGTGGACAGAGAATGGTGGAAAGACTAAAGTGGAAAGACTATAGTGGAATGACTATAGTGGAAAGACTGTGGTGGAAAGACTAAAGTGGAAAGATTAAAGTGGGCAGACTATAGTGGAAAGACTAAAGTTGACAGAAGAAAGTGGAAAGACTAAAGTGGAAAGACTAAAGTGGACAGACTATAGTGGAAAGACTATAGTGGAAAGACTGTAGTGGACAGAATAAAGTGGAGACTGTAGTGGAAAGACTAAAGTGGACAGAGAATAGTGGAAAGACTAATGTGGACAGACTATAGTGGAAAGACTACAGTGGACAGACTAAAGTGAAAGATTAAAGTGGAAAGACTAAAGTGGACAGACTATAGTGGAAAGACTATAGTGGAAAGACTGCAGTGAACAGAATAATGTGGCGACTATAAGACTATAGTGGAAAGACTGTAGTGGACAGAATAAAGTGAAGAGTATAGTGGAAAGACTAAAGTGGACAGAGAATAGTGGAAAGACTAAACTGGACAGACTATAGTGGAAAGACTGTAGTGGACAGAATAAAGTGGAGACAATAGTGGAAAGAATAAAGTGGAAAGACTAAAGTGGACAGAGAATAGTGGAAAGACTAAAGTGGAAAGACTGTAGTGGACAGAATAAAGTGGAGACTATAGTGGAAAGACTAAAGTGGACAGAGATTAGTGGAAAGACTAAAGTTGACAGACGATAGTGGAAAGACTATAGTGGAAAGACTGTAGTGGACAGAATAAAGTGGAGACTATAGTGGAAAGAATAAAGTGGAAAGACTAAAGTGGACAGAGAATAGTGGAAAGACTAAATTGGAAAGACTGTAGTGGACAGAATAAAGTGGAGACTATAGTGGAAAGACTAAAGTAGAAAGACTAAAGTGGACAGACTATAGTGGAAAGACTGAAGTGGAAAGACTCAGTGGACAGACTAAAGTGTACACACTGAAGTGGACAGAATAAAGTGGAACGACTAAAGTGGAAAGACTAAAGTGGAGACTATAGTAGAAAGACTAAAGTGGAAAGACTAAAGTGGACAGACTATAGTGGAAAGACTATAGTGGAAAGACTGTAGTGGACAGAATAAAGTGGAAACTATAGTGGAAAGACTTAAGTGGACAGAGAATAGTGGAAAGACTATAGTGGAAAGACTGTAGTGGACAGAATAAAATGGAGACTACAGTGGAAAGACTAAAGTGGACAGAGAGTATTGGAAAGACTAAAGTTGAAAGACTGTAGTGGACAGAATAAAGTGGAGACTATAGTGGAAAGACTAAAGTGGAAAGACTCAGTGGACAGACTAAAGTGTACACACTGAAGTGGACAGAATAAAGTGGAAAGACTAAAGTGGACAGACTATAGTGGAAAGACTATAGTGGACAGAATAAAGTGGAGACTGTAGTGGAAAGACTAAAGTGGACAGAGAATAGTGGAAAGACTAAAGTGGACAGTCTATAGTGGAAAGACTAAAGTGGACAGACTAAAGTGGAAAGACTAAAGTGGACAGACTATAGTGGAAAGACTATAGTGGAAAGACTGTAGTGGAAAGACTGTAGTGGACAGAATAAAGTGGAGACTATAGTGGAAAGACTAAAGTGGAAAGACTAAAGTGGAAAGACTAAAGTGGACAGACTATAGTGGAAAGACTAAAGTGGACAGAGAATAGTGGAAAGACTAAACTGGACAGACTAAAGTGGAAAGACTAAAGTGGAAAGACTAAAGTGGACAGACTATAGTGGAAAGACTAAAGTGGACAGACTAAAGTGGAAAGACTAAAGTGGAAAGACTAAAGTGGACAGACTATATTGGAAAGACTATAGTGGAAATACTGTAGTGGACAGAATAAAGTGGAGAGTATAGTGGAAAGACTAAAGTGGACAGAGAATAGTGGAAAGACTAAAGTGGAAAGACTATAGTGGAAAGACTATAGTGGAAAGACTGTGGTGGAAAGACTAAAGTGGAAAGATTAAAGTGGGCAGACTATAGTGGAAAGACTAAAGTTGACAGAAGAAAGTGGAAAGACTAAAGTGGAAAGACTAAAGTGGACAGACTATAGTGGAAAGACTATAGTGGAAAGACTGTAGTGGACAGAATAAAGTGGAGACTGTAGTGGAAAGACTAAAGTGGACAGAGAATAGTGGAAAGACTAAAGTGGACAGTCTATAGTGGAAAGACTAAAGTGGACAGACTAAAGTGGAAAGACTAAAGTGGACAGACTATAGTGGAAAGACTATAGTGGAAAGACTGTAGTGGAAAGACTTTAGTGGACAGAATAAAGTGGAGACTATAGTGGAAAGACTAAAGTGGAAAGACTAAAGTGGAAAGACTAAAGTGGACAGACTATAGTGGAAAGACTAAAGTGGACAGAATATAGTGGAAAGACTAAACTGGACAGTCTATAGTGGAAAGACTATAGTGGACAGAGAATAGTGGAAAGACTAAAGTGGACAGTCTATAGCGGAAAGACTAAAGTGGACAGACTAAAGTGGAAAGACTAAAGTGGAAAGACTAAAGTGGACAGACTATAGTGGAAAGACTGAAGTGGACAGACTAAAGTGGAAAAACTAAAGTGGAAAGACAAAAGTGGACAGACTATAGTTGAAAGACTAAAGTGGACAGAGAATAGTGGAAAGACTAAAGTGGACAGTCTATAGCGGAAAGACTAAAGTGGACAGACTAAAGTGGAAAGACTAAAGTGGAAAGACTAAAGTGGACAGACTAAAGTGGACAGAAGATAGTGGAAATGACTAAAGTGGAAAGACTAAAGTGGAAAGACTATAGTGGAAAGACTGTAGTGGAAAGAATAAAGTGGAGACTGTAGTGGAAAGACTAAAGTGGAAAGACTAAAGTGGACAGACTATAGTGGAAAGACTGAAGTGGACAGACTAAAGTGGAAAAACTAAAGTGGAAAGACAAAAGTGGACAGACTATAGTTGAAAGACTAAAGTGGACAGAGAATAGTGGAAAGACTAAAGTGGACAGTCTATAGCGGAAAGACTAAAGTGGACAGACTAAAGTGGAAAGACTAAAGTGGAAAGACTAAAGTGGACAGAATAAAGTGGACAGAAGATAGTGGAAATGACTAAAGTGGAAAGACTAAAGTGGAAAGACTATAGTGGAAAGACTGTAGTGGACAGAATAAAGTGGAGACTATAGTGGAAAGACTAAAGTGGAAAGTCTAAAGTGGAAAGACTAATGTGGAAAGTCTAAAGTGGACAGAAGATAGTGGAAATGACTAAAGTGGAAAGACTAAAGTGGACAGACTAAAGTGGAAAGACTAAAGTGGACAGACTATAGTGGAAAGACTATAGTGGAAAGACTGTAGTGGAAAGAATGTAGTGGACAGAATAAAGTGGAGACTATAGTGGAAAGACTAAAGTGGACAGACTAAAGTGGAAATACTAAAGTGGAAAGACTAAAGTGGACGGACTATAGTGGAAATGACTAAAGTGGAAAGACTAAAGTGGACAGACTAAAGTGGACAGACTAAAGTGGACAGACTCTAGTGGAAATTACTAAGTGGACAGACTAAAGTGGAAAGACTAAAGTGGAAAGACTAAAGTGGACAGACTATAGTGGAAAGACTAAAGTGGACAGACTATAGTGGAAAGACTAAAGTGGACAGAGAATAGTGGAAAGACTAAACTGGACAGACTATAGTGGAAAGACTAAAGTGGAAAGACTGTAGTGAACAGAATAAAGTGGAGACTATAGTGGAAAGACTAAAGTGGACAGACTAAAGTGGAAATACTAAAGTGGAAAGACTAAAGTGGACGGACTATAGTGGAAATGACTAATGTGGAAAGACTAAAGTGGACAGACTAAAGTGGACAGACTAAAGTGGACAGACTCTAGTGGAAATTACTAAGTGGACAGACTAAAGTGGAAAGACTAAAGTGGAAAGACTAAAGTGGACAGACTATAGTGGAAAGACTAAAGTGGACATACTAAAGTGGAAAGACTAAAGTGAAAAGACTAAAGTGGACAGACTATTGTGGAAAGACTATAGTGGAAAGACTGTAGTGGACAGAATAAAGTGGACACTATAGTGGAAAGACTAAAGTGGACAGAGAATTATGGAAAGACTAAAGTGGACAGTCTACATTGGAAAGACTAAAGTGGACAGACTAAAGTGGAAAGACTAAAGTGGAAAGACTAAAGTGGACAGACTATAGTGGAAAGACTATAGTGGAAAGACTAAAGTGGAAAGACTAAAGTGGACAGAGAATAGTGGAAAGACTAAACTGGACAGACTATAGTGGAAAGACTATAGTGGAAAGACTGTAGTGGACAGAATAAAGTGGAGACTGTAGTGGAAAGACTAAAGTGGAAAGACTAAAGTGGACAGACTATAGTGGAAAGACTGAAGTGGACAGACTAAAGTGGAAAAACTAAAGTGGAAAGACAAAAGTGGACAGACTATAGTTGAAAGACTAAAGTGGACAGAGAATACCGGAAAGACTAAAGTGGACAGTCTATAGCGGAAAGACTAAAGTGGACAGACTAAAGTGGAAAGACTAAAGTGGAAAGACTAAAGTGGAAAGACTAAAGTGGACAGAAGTGGACAGAAGATAGTGGAAATGACTAAAGTGGAAAGACAGAAGTGGAAAGACTATAGTGGAAAGACTGTAGTGGACAGAATAAAGTGGAGACTATAGTGGAAAGACTAAAGTGGAAAGTCTAAAGTGGAAAGACTAAAGTGGACAGACTATAGTGGAAAGACTAAAGTGGACAGACTATAGTGTAAAGACTAAAGTGGACAGACTAAAGTGGAAAGACTAAAGTGGAAAGACTAAAGTGGAAAGACTAATGTGGAAAGTCTAAAGTGGACAGAAGATAGTGGAAATGACTAAAGTGGAAAGACTAAAGTGGACAGACTAAAGTGGACAGACTAAAGTGGACAGACTAAAGTGGAAAGACTAAAGTGGAAAGACTAAAGTGGAAAGACTAAAGTGGAAAGACTAAAGTGGACAGAAGATAGTGGAAATGACTAAAGTGGAAAGACTAAAGTGGACAGACTAAAGTGGACAGACTAAAGTGGACAGACTAAAGTGGAAAGACTAAAGTGGACAGACTGTAGTCGGAAAGACTGAAGCGGAAAGACTAAAGTGGAAAGACCTAAAGCGGAAAGACTAAAGTGGAAAGACCAAAGTGGACAGACTAAAGTGGAAAGACTAAAGTGGAAAGACTAAAGTGGACAAACTAGAGTGGAAAGACTATAGTGGAATGACTGTAGTGGACAGAATAAAGTGGAGACTATAGTGGAAAGACTAAAGTGGAAAGACTAAAGTGGACAGAGAATAGTGGAAAGACTAAAGTGGACAGACTAAAGTGGAAAGACTAAAGTGGAAAGACTAAAGTGGACAGACTATATTGGAAAGACTATAGTGGAAAGACTGTAGTGGACAGAATAAAGTGGAGAGTATAGTGGAAAGACTAAAGTGGACAGAGAATAGTGGAAAGACTTAAGTGGACAGTCTATAGTGGAAAGACTAAAGCGGACAGACTAAAGTGGAAAGACTAAAGTGGAAAGACTAAAGTGGACAGACTATAGTGGAAAGACTAAAGTGGACAGACTAAAGTGGAAAGACTAAAGTGGAAAGACTAAAGTGGACAGACTATACTGGAAAGACTATAGTGGAAATACTGTAGTGGACAGAATAAAGTGGAGAGTATAGTGGAAAGACTAAAGTGGACAGAGAATAGTGGAAAGACTAAAGTGGAAAGACTATAGTGGAAAGACTAAAGTGGAAAGATTAAAGTGGGCAGACTATAGTGGAAAGACTAAAGTTGACAGAATAAAGTGGAAAGACTAAAGTGGAAAGACTAAAGTGGACAGACTATAGTGGAAAGACTATAGTGGAAAGACTGTAGTGGACAGAATAAAGTGGAGACTGTAGTGGAAAGACTAAAGTGGACAGAGAATAGTGGAAAGACTAAAGTGGACAGTCTATAGTGGAAAGACTAAAGTGGACAGACTAAAGTGGAAAGACTAAAGTGGACAGACTATAGTGGAAAGACTATGGTGGAAAGACTGTAGTGGAAAGACTGTAGTGGACAGAATAAAGTGGAGACTATAGTGGAAAGACTAAAGTGGAAAGACTAAAGTGGAAAGACTAAAGTGGACAGACTATAGTGGAAAGACTAAAGTGGACAGACTATAGTGGAAAGACTAAAGTGGACAGACTAAAGTGGAAAGACTAAAGTGGAAAGACTAAAGTGGACAGAAGAGAGTGAAAATGATTAAAGTGGAAAGACTAAAGTGGACAGACTAAAGTGGACAGACTAAAGTGGAAAGACTAAAGTGGACAGACTCTAGTCGGAAAGACTGAAGCGGAAAGACTAAGTGGACAGACTAAAGCGGAAAGACTAAAGTGGAAAGACCTAAGTGGACAGACTAAAGTGGAAAGACTAAAGTGGAAAGACTAAAGTGGACAGACTATAGTGGAAAGACTATAGTGGAATGACTGTAGTGGACAGAATAAAGTGGAGACTATAGTGGAAAGGCTGAAGTGGAAAGACTAAAGTGGACAGAGAATAGTGGAAAGACTAAAGTGGACAGACCATAGTGGAAAGACTGTAGTGGACAGAATAAAGTGGAGACTATAGTGGAAAGACTAAAGTTGAAAGACTAAAGTGGACAGAGAATAGTGGAAAGAATAAAGTGGACAGACTGAAGTGGAAAGACTAAAGTGGAAAGACTAAAGTGGACAGACTATAGTGGAAATGACTAAAGTGGAAAGACTAAAGTGGACAGACTATAGTGGAAAGACTAAAGTGGACAGACTAAAGTGGAAAGACTAAAGTGGAAAGACTAAAGAGGACAGACTATAGTGGAAAGACTAAAGTGGACAGACTATAGTGGAAAGACTATAGTGGAAAGACTGCAGTGGACAGAATAAAGTGGAGACTATAGTGAAAAGACTAAAGTGGACAGAGAATAGTGGAAAGACTAAAGTGGAAAGACTAAAGTGGAAAGACTAAAGTGGACAGAAGATAGTGGAAATGACTAAAGTGGAAAGACTAAAGTGGACAGACTAAAGTGGACAGACTAAAGTGGACAGACTAAAGTGGAAAGACTAAAGTGGACAGACTCTAGTCGGAAAGACTGAAGCGGAAAGACTAAAGTGGAAAGACCAAAGTGGACAGACTAAAGCGGAAAGACTAAAGTGGAAAGACCAAAGTGGACAGACTAAAGTGGAAAGACTAAAGTGGAAAGACTAAAGTGGACAAACTAGAGTGGAAAGACTATAGTGGAATGACTGTAGTGGACAGAATAAAGTGGAGACTATAGTAGAAAGACTAAAGTGGACAGAGAATAGTGGAAAGACTAAAGTGGACAGACTAAAGTGGAAAGACTAAAGTGGAAAGACTAAAGTGGACAGACTATATTGGAAAGACTATAGTGGAAAGACTGTAGTGGACAGAATAAAGTGGAGAGTATCGTGGAAAGACTAAAGTGGACAGAGAATAGTGGATAGACTTAAGTGGACAGTCTATAGTGGAAAGACTAAAGCGGACAGACTAAAGTGGAAAGACTAAAGTGGACAGACTATAGTGGAAAGACTAAAGTGGACAGACTAAAGTGGAAAGACTAAAGTGGAAAGACTAAAGTGGACAGACTATATTGGAAAGACTATAGTGGAAATACTGTAGTGGACAGAATAAAGTGGAGAGTATAGTGGAAAGACGAAAGTGGACAGAGAATAGTGGAAAGACTAAAGTGGAAAGACTATAGTGGAAAGACTATAGTGGAAAGACTGTGGTGGAAAGACTAAAGTGGAAAGATTAAATTGGGCAGACTATAGTGGAAAGACTAAAGTGGACAGACTTTAGTGGAAAGACTACAGTGGAAAGACTGTAGTGGACAGAATATAGTGGAGACTATAGTGGAAAGACTAAAGTGGACGGAGAATAGTTGAAAGACTAAAGTGGACAGACTATAGTGGAAAGACTATAGTGGAAAGACTGTAGTGAACAGAATAAAGTGGAGACTATAGTGGAAAGAATAAAGTGGAAAGACTAAAGTGGACAGAGAGTATTGGAGTATACTAAAAGAGTATACTAAGTATACTAAGTATACTTAGTATACTAAGAGAGTATACTAAAGTGGAAAGACTGTACTGGAAAGAATAAAGTGGAGACTATAGTGGAAAGACTAAAGTGGAAAGACTAAAGTGGACAGACTATAGTGGAAAGACTAATGTGGACAGACTAAAGTGGAAAGATTAAAGTGGAAAGACTAAAGTGGACACACTATAATTGAAAGACTATAGTGGAAAGACTGTAGTGGACAGAATAAAGTGGAGACTATAGTGGAAAGACTAAAGTGGAAAGACTAAAGTGGACAGACTATATTGGAAGACTATAGTTGAAAGACTGTAGTGGAAAGACTGTAGTGGACAGAATAAAGTGGAGACTATAGTGGAAAGACTAAAGTGGGCAGAGAATAGTGAAAAGACGAAAGTGCAAAGACTGTAGTGGACAGAATAAAGTGGAGACTATAGTGGAAAGACAAATGTGGAAAGACTAAAGTGGACAGACTATAGTAGAAAAACTATAGTGGAAAGACTGTAGTGGACAGAATAAAATGGAGACTATAGTGGAAAGACTAAAGTGGACAGAGAGTATTGGAAAGACTAAAGTGGAAAGACTGCAGTGGACAGAATAAAGTGGAGACTATAGTGGAAAGACTAAAGTGGACAGAGAATAGTGGAAAGACGAAAGTGGAAAGACTGTAGTGGACAGAATAAAGTGGAGACTATAGTGGAAAGACTAAAGTGGAAAGACTAAAGTGGACAGACTATAGTAGAAAAACTATAGTGGAAAGACTGTAGTGGACAGAATAAAATGGAGACTATTGTGGAAAGACTAAAGTGGACAGAGAGTATTGGAAAGACTAAAGTGGAAAGACTGCAGTGGACAGAATAAAGTGGAGACTATAGTGGAAAGACTAAAGTGGAAAGACTAAAGTGGACAGACTATATTGGAAAGACTGAAGTGGAAAGACTCAGTGGACAGACTAAAGTGGACACACTGAAGTGGACAGAATAAAGTGGACAGACGATAGTGGAAAGACTATAGTGGAAAGACTGTAGTGGACAGAATAAAGTGGAGAGTATAGTGGAAAGACTAAAGTGGACAGAGAATAGTGGAAAGACTAAAGTGGAAAGACTATAGTGGAAAGACTATAGTGGAAAGACTGTGGTGGAAAGACTAAAGTGGAAAGATGAAAGTGGACAGACTATAGTGGAAAGACTAAAGTTGACAGAATAAAGTGGAAAGACTAAAGTGGAAAGACTAAAGTGGAAAGACTAAAGTGGACAGACTATATTGGAAAGACTATAGTGGAAAGACTGTAGTGGACAGACTAAAGTGGAGACTGTAGTGGAAAGACTAAAGTGGACAGAGAATAGTGGAAAGACTAAAGTGGACAGTCTATAGTGGAAAGACTAAAGTGGACAGACTAAAGTGGAAAGACTAAAGTGGACAGACTATAGTGGAAAGACTAAAGTGGACAGACTAAAGTGGAAAGACTAAAGTGGAAAGACTAAAGTGGACAGACTATATTGGAAAGACTATAGTGGAAATACTGTAGTGGACAGAATAAAGTGGAGAGTATAGTGGAAAGACTAAAGTGGACAGAGAATAGTGGAAAGACTAAAGTGGAAAGACTATAGTGGAAAGACTATAGTGGAAAGACTGTGGTGGAAAGACTAAAATGGAAAGATTAAAGTGGACAGACTATAGTGGAAAGACTAAAGTTGACAGAATAAAGTGGAAAGACTAAAGTGGAAAGACTAAAGTGGACAGACTATAGTGGAAAGACTATAGTGGAAAGACTGTAGTGGACAGAATAAAGTGGAGACTGTAGTGGAAAGACTAAAGTGGACAGAGAATAGTGGAAAGACTAAAGTGGACAGTCTATATTGGAAAGACTAAAGTGGACAGACTATAGTGGAAAGACTATAGTGGAAAGACTGTAGTGGAAAGACTGTAGTGGACACAATAAAGTGGAGACTATAGTGGAAAGACTAAAGTGGAAAGACTAAAGTGGAAAGACTAAAGTGGACAGACTATAGTGGAAGGACTAAAGTGGACAGACACTAGTGGAAAGACTAAAGTGGACAGACTAAAGTGGAAAGACTACAGTGGAAAGACTAAAGTGGACAGAAGAGAGTTAAAATGATTAAAGTGGAAAGACTAAAGTGGACAGACTAAAGTGGACAGACTAAAGTGGACAGACTAAAGTGGAAAGACTAAAGTGGACAGACTCTAGTCGGAAAGACTGAAGCGGAAAGACTAAGTAGACAGACTAAAGCGGAAAGACTAAAGTGGAAAGACCTAAGTGGACAGACTAAAGTGGAAAGACTAAAGTGGAAAGACTAAAGTGGACAGACTATAGTGGAAAGACTATAGTGGAATGACTGTAGTGGACAGAATAAAGTGGAGACTATAGTGGAAAGGCTAAAATGGAAAGACTAAAGTGGACAGAGAATAGTGGAAAGACTAAAGTGGACAGACTATAGTGGAAAGACTATAGTGGAAAGACTGTAGTGGACAGAATAAAGTGGAGACTATAGTGGAAAGACTAAAGTTGAAAGACTAAAGTGGACAGAGAATAGTGGAAAGACTAAAGTGGACAGACTAAAGTGGAAAGACTAAAGTGGAAAGACTAAAGTGGACAGACTATAGTGGAAATGACTAAAGTGGAAAGACTAAAGTGGACAGACTATAGTGGAAAAACTAAAGTGGACAGACTAAAGTGGAAAGACTAAAGTGGAAAGACTAAAGTGGACAGACTATAGTGGAAAGACTAAAGTGGACAGACTATAGTGTAAAGACTATAGTGGAAAGACTGCAGTGGACAGAATAAAGTGGAGACTATAGTGGAAAGGCTAAAGTGGAAAGACTAAAGTGGACAAACTATAGTGGAAAGACTGAAGTGGACAGACTAAAGTGGAAAAACTAAAGTGGAAAGACAAAAGTGGACAGACTATAGTTGAAAGACTAAAGTGGACAGAGAATAGTGGAAAGACTAAAGTGGACAGTCTATAGTGGAAAGACTAAAGTGGACAGACTATAGTGGAAAGACTATAGTGGAAAGACTGTAGTGGACAGAATAAAGTGGACACTATAGTGGAAAGACTAAAGTGGACAGAGAATTATGGAAAGACTAAAGTGGACAGTCTATAGTGGAAAGACTAAAGTGGACAGACTAAAGTGGAAAGACTAAAGTGGACAGACTATAGTGGAAAGACTATAGTGGAAAGACTAAAGTGGACAGAGAATAGTGGAAAGACTAAAGTGGACAGACTATAGTGGAAAGACTATAGTGGAAAGACTGTAGTGGACAGAATAAAGTGGAAACTATAGTGGAAAGACTAAAGTGGAAAGACTAAAGTGGACAGACTATAGTGGAAAGACTGAAGTGGACAGACTAAAGTGGAAAAACTAAAGTGGAAAGACAAAAGTGGACAGACTATAGTTGAAAGACTAAAGTGGACGGAGAATAGTTGAAAGACTAAAGTGGACAGTCTATAGTGGAAAGACTAAAGTGGACAGACTAAAGTGGAAAGACTAAAGTGGAAAGACTAAAGTGGACAGACTGTAGTGGAAAGACTATAGTGGAAAGACTAAGTGGACAGACTAAAGCGGAAAGACTAAAGTGGAAAGACCAAAGTGGAGAGACTAAAGTGGAAAGACTAAAGTGGAAAGACTAAAGTGGACAAACTAGAGTGGAAAGACTATAGTGGAATGACTGTAGTGGACAAAATAAAGTGGAGACTATAGTGGAAAGACTAAAGTGGAAAGACTAAAGTGGACAGAGAATAGTGGAAAGACTAAAGTGGACAGACTAAAGTGGAAAGACTAAAGTGGAAAGACTAAAGTGGACAGACTATATTGGAAAGACTATAGTGGAAAGACTGTAGTGGACAGAATAAAGTGGAGAGTATAGTGGAAAGACTAAAGTGGACAGAGAATAGTGGAAAGACTTAAGTGGACAGTCTATAGTGGAAAGACTAAAGTGGACAGACTAAAGTGGAAAGACTAAAGTGGAAAGACTAAAGTGGACAGACTATAGTGGAAAGACTAAAGTGGACAGACTAAAGTGGAAAGACTAAAGTGGAAAGACTAAAGTGGACAGACTATATTGGAAAGACTATAGTGGAAATACTGTAGTGGACAGAATAAAGTGGAGAATATAGCGGAAAGACTAAAGTGGACAGAGAATAGTGGAAAGACTAAAGTGGAAAGACTATAGTTGAAAGACTATAGTGGAAAGATTGTGGTGGAAAGACTAAAGTGGAAAGATTAAAGTGGACAGACTATAGTGGAAAGACTAAAGTTGACAAAATAAAGTGGAAAGACTAAAGTGGAAAGACTAAAGTGGACAGACTATAGTGGAAAGACTATAGTGGAAAGACTGTAGTGGACAGAATAAAGTGGAGACTATAGTGGAAAGACTAAAGTGGACAGAGAATAGTGGAAAGACTAAAGTGGACAGTCTATAGTGGAAAGACTAAAGTGGACAGATTAAAATGGAAAGACTAAAGTGGACAGACTATAGTGGAAAGACTACAGTGGAATGACTGTAGTGGACAGAATAAAGTGGAGACTATAGTGGAAAGTCTAAAGTGGAAAGACTAAAGTGGACAGAGAATAGTGGAAAGACTAAAGTGGACAGACTATAGCGGAAAGACTATAGTGGAAAGACTGTAGTGGACAGAATAAAGTGGAGACTATAGTGGAAAGACTAAAGTTGAAAGACTAAAGTGGACAGAGAATAGTGGAAAGACTAAAGTGGACAGACTAAAGTGGAAAGACTAAAGTGGAAAGACTAAAGTGGACAGACTATAGTGGAAATGACTAAAGTGGAAAGACAAAAGTGGACAGACTATAGTTGAAAGACTAAAGTGGACAGAGAATAGTGGAAAGACTAAAGTGGACAGTCTATAGTGGAAAGACTAAAGTGGACAGACTATAGTGGAAAGACTATAGTGGAAAGACTGTAGTGGACAGAATAAAGTGGACACTATAGTGGAAAGACTAAAGTGGACAGAGAATTATGGAAAGACTAAAGTGGACAGTCTCTAGTCGGAAAGACTGAAGCGGATAGACTAAGTGGACAGACTAAAGCGGAAAGACTAAAGTGGAAAGACCAAAGTGGAGAGACTAAAGTGGAAAGACTAAAGTGGAAAGACTAAAGTGGACAAACTAGAATGGAAAGACTATAGTGGAATGACTGTAGTGGACAAAATAAAGTGGAGACTATAGTGGAAAGACTAAAGTGGACAGAGAATAGTGGAAAGACTAAAGTGGACAGACTAAAGTGGAAAGACTAAAGTGGAAAGACTAAAGTGGACAGACTATATTGGAAAGACTATAGTGGAAAGACTGTAGTGGACAGAATAAAGTGGAGAGTATAGTGGAAAGACTTAAGTGGACAGTCTATAGTGGAAAGACTAAAGTGGACAGACTAAAGTGGAAAGACTAAAGTGGAAAGACTAAAGTGGACAGACTATAGTGGAAAGACTAAAGTGGACAGACTAAAGTGGAAAGACTAAAGTGGAAAGACTAAAGTGGACAGACTATATTGGAAAGACTATAGTGGAAATACTGTAGTGGACAGAATAAAGTGGAGAATATAGCGGAAAGACTAAAGTGGACAGAGAATAGTGGAAAGACTAAAGTGGAAAGACTATAGTTGAAAGACTATAGTGGAAAGATTGTGGTGGAAAGACTAAAGTGGAAAGATTAAAGTGGACAGACTATAGTGGAAAGACTAAAGTTGACAAAATAAAGTGGAAAGACTAAAATGGAAAGACTAAAGTGGACAGACTATAGTGGAAAGACTATAGTGGAAAGACTGTAGTGGACAGAATAAAGTGGAGACTATAGTGGAAAGACTAAAGTGGACAGAGAATAGTGGAAAGACTAAAGTGGACAGTCTATAGTGGAAAGACTAAAGTGGACAGATTAAAATGGAAAGACTAAAGTGGACAGACTATAGTGGAAAGACTACAGTGGAATGACTGTAGTGGACAGAATAAAGTGGAGACTATAGTGGAAAGTCTAAAGTGGAAAGACTAAAGTGGACAGAGAATAGTGGAAAGACTAAAGTGGACAGACTATAGCGGAAAGACTATAGTGGAAAGACTGTAGTGGACAGAATAAAGTGGAGACTATAGTGGAAAGACTAAAGTTGAAAGACTAAAGTGGACAGAGAATAGTGGAAAGACTAAAGTGGACAGACTAAAGTGGAAAGACTAAAGTGGAAAGACTAAAGTGGACAGACTATAGTGGAAATGACTAAAGTGGAAAGACAAAAGTGGACAGACTATAGTTGAAAGACTAAAGTGGACAGAGAATAGTGGAAAGACTAAAGTGGACAGTCTATAGTGGAAAGACTAAAGTGGACAGACTATAGTGGAAAGACTATAGTGGAAAGACTGTAGTGGACAGAATAAAGTGGACACTATAGTGGAAAGACTAAAGTGGACAGAGAATTATGGAAAGACTAAAGTGGACAGTCTATAGTGGAAAGACTAAAGTGGACAGACTAAAGTGGAAAGACTAAAGTGGACAGACTATAGTGGAAAGACTATAGTGGAAAGACTAAAGTGGACAGAGAATAGTGGAAAGACTAAAGTGGACAGACTATAGTGGAAAGACTATAGTGGAAAGACTGTAGTGGACAGAATAAAGTGGAAACTATAGTGGAAAGACTAAAGTGGAAAGACTAAAGTGGACAGACTATAGTGGAAAGACTGAAGTGGACAGACTAAAGTGGAAAAACTAAAGTGGAAAGACAAAAGTGGACAGACTATAGTTGAAAGACTAAAGTGGACGGAGAATAGTTGAAAGACTAAAGTGGACAGTCTATAGTGGAAAGACTAAAGTGGACAGACTAAAGTGGAAAGACTAAAGTGGAAAGACTAAAGTGGACAGACTGTAGTGGAAAGACTATAGTGGAAAGACTAAAGTGGAAAGACTAAAGTGGAAAGACTAAAGTGGACAGACTATAGTGGAAAGACTAAAGTGGACAGACTATAGTGTAAAGACTAAAGTGGACAGACTAAAGTGGAAAGACTAAAGCGGAAAGACTAAAGTGGAAAGACTAAAGTGGACAGAAGATAGTGGAAATGACTAAAGTGGAAAGACTAAAGTGGACAGACTAAAGTGGACAGACTAAAGTGGACAGACTAAAGTGGAAAGACTAAAGTGGACAGACTCTAGTCGGAAAGACTGAAGCGGAAAGACTAAGTGGACAGACTAAAGCGGAAAGACTAAAGTGGAAAGACCAAAGTGGAGAGACTAAAGTGGAAAGACTAAAGTGGAAAGACTAAAGTGGACAAACTAGAGTGGAAAGACTATAGTGGAATGACTGTAGTGGACAAAATAAAGTGGAGACTATAGTGGAAAGACTAAAGTGGAAAGACTAAAGTGGACAGAGAATAGTGGAAAGACTAAAGTGGACAGACTAAAGTGGAAAGACTAAAGTGGAAAGACTAAAGTGGACAGACTATATTGGAAAGACTATAGTGGAAAGACTGTAGTGGACAGAATAAAGTGGAGAGTATAGTGGAAAGACTAAAGTGGACAGAGAATAGTGGAAAGACTTAAGTGGACAGTCTATAGTGGAAAGACTAAAGTGGACAGACTAAAGTGGAAAGACTAAAGTGGAAAGACTAAAGTGGACAGACTATAGTGGAAAGACTAAAGTGGACAGACTAAAGTGGAAAGACTAAAGTGGAAAGACTAAAGTGGACAGACTATATTGGAAAGACTATAGTGGAAATACTGTAGTGGACAGAATAAAGTGGAGAATATAGCGGAAAGACTAAAGTGGACAGAGAATAGTGGAAAGACTAAAGTGGAAAGACTATAGTTGAAAGACTATAGTGGAAAGATTGTGGTGGAAAGACTAAAGTGGAAAGATTAAAGTGGACAGACTATAGTGGAAAGACTAAAGTTGACAAAATAAAGTGGAAAGACTAAAGTGGAAAGACTAAAGTGGACAGACTATAGTGGAAAGACTATAGTGGAAAGACTGTAGTGGACAGAATAAAGTGGAGACTATAGTGGAAAGACTAAAGTGGACAGAGAATAGTGGAAAGACTAAAGTGGACAGTCTATAGTGGAAAGACTAAAGTGGACAGATTAAAATGGAAAGACTAAAGTGGACAGACTATAGTGGAAAGACTACAGTGGAATGACTGTAGTGGACAGAATAAAGTGGAGACTATAGTGGAAAGTCTAAAGTGGAAAGACTAAAGTGGACAGAGAATAGTGGAAAGACTAAAGTGGATAGACTATAGCGGAAAGACTATAGTGGAAAGACTGTAGTGGACAGAATAAAGTGGAGACTATAGTGGAAAGACTAAAGTTGAAAGACTAAAGTGGACAGAGAATAGTGGAAAGACTAAAGTGGACAGACTAAAGTGGAAAGACTAAAGTGGAAAGACTAAAGTGGACAGACTATAGTGGAAATGACTAAAGTGGAAAGACTAAAGTGGACAGACTATAGTGGAAAGACTAAAGTGGACAGACTAAAGTGGAAAGACTAAAGTGGAAAGACTAAAGTGGACAGACTATAGTGGGAAAGACTAAAGTGGACAGACTAAAGTGGAAAGACTAAAGTGGAAAGACTAAAGTGGACAGACTATAGTGGAAAGACTATAGTGGAAACACTGAAGTGGACAGAATAAAGTGGAAAGACTAAAGTGGAAAGACTTAAGTGGATAGACTATAGTGGAAAGTCTAAAGTGGACAGACTAAAGTGGAAAAACTAAAGTGGAAAGACTAAAGTGGACAGTCTATAGTGGAAAGACTAAAGTGGACAGACTATAGTGGAAAGACTATAGTGGAAAGACTCTAGTGGACAGAATAAAGTGGAGACTATAGTGGAAAGACTAAAGTGGACAGTCTATAGTGGAAAGACTAAAGTTGACAGACTAAAGTGGAAAGACTAAAGTGGATAGACTATAGTGGAAAGTCTAAAGTGGACAGACTAAAGTGGAAAAACTAAAGTGGAAAGACTAAAGTGGACAGTCTATAGTGGAAAGACTAAAGTGGACAGACTATAGTGGAAAGACTATGGTGGAAAGACTGTAGTGGACAGAATAAAGTGGAGACTATAGTGGAAAGACTAAAGTTGACAGAGAATAGTGGAAAGACTAAAGTGCACAGACTATAGTGGAAAGACTAAAGTGGACAGACTGAAGTGGAAAGACTAAAGTGGAAAGACTAAAGTGGACAGACTATAGTGGAAAGACTAAATTGGACAGACTATAGTGGAAAGACTATAGTGGAAAGACGGCAGTGGACAGAATAAAGTGGAGACTATAGTGGAAAGACTAAAGTATAAAGACTAAAGTGGACAGACTATAGTGGAAAGACTGAAGTGGACAGACTAAAGTGGAAAAACTAAAGTGGAAAGACAAAAGTGGACAGACTATAGTTGAAAGACGAAAGTGGACAGAGAATAGTGGAAAGACTAAAGTGGACAGTCTATAGTGGAAAGACTAAAGTGGACAGACTATAGTGGAAAGACGATAGTGGAAAGACTGTAGTGGACAGAATAAAGTGGACACTATAGTGGAAAGACTAAAGTGGACAGAGAATTATGGAAAGACTAAAGTGGACAGTCTATAGTGGAAAGACTAAAGTGGACAGACTAAAGTGGAAAGACTAAAGTGGAAAGACTAAAGTGGACAGAAGATAGTGGAAATGACTAAAGTGGAAAGACTAAAGTGGACAGACTAAAGTGGACAGACTAAAGTGGACAGACTAAAGTGGAAAGACTAAAGTGGACAGACTCTAGTCGGAAAGACTGAAGCGGAAAGACTAAGTGGACAGACTAAAGCGGAAAGACTAAAGTGGAAAGACCAAAGTGGACAGACTAAAGTGGAAAGACTAAAGTGGAAAGACTAAAGTGGACAAACTAGAGTGGAAAGACTATAGTGGAATGACTGTAGTTGACAGAATAAAGTGGAGACTATAATGGAAAGACTAAAGTGGAAAGACTAAAGTGGACAGAGAATAGTGAAAAGACTAAAGTGGACAGACTAAAGTGGAAAGACTAAAGTGGAAAGACTAAAGTGGACAGACTATATTGGAAAGACTATAGTGGAAAGACTGTATTGGACAGAATAAAGTGGAGAGTATAGTGGAAAGACTAAAGTGGACAGAGAATAGTGGAAAGACTTAAGTGGACAGTCTATAGTGGAAAGACTAAAGTGGACAGACTAAAGTGGAAAGACTAAAGTGGAAAGACTAAAGTGGACAGACTATAGTGGAAAGACTAAAGTGGTCAGACTAAGTTGGAAAGACTAAAGTGGAGAGACTAAAGTGGACACACTATATTGGAAAGACTATAGTGGAAATACTGTAGTGGACAGAATAAAGTGGAGAGTATAGTGGAAAGACTAAAGTGGACAGAGAATAGTGGAAAGACTAAAGTGGAAAGACTATAGTGGAAAGACTATAGTGGAAAGACTGTGGTGGAAAGACTAAAGTGGAAAGATTAAAGTGGACAGACTATAGTGGAAAGACTAAAGTTGACAAAATAAAGTGGAAAGACTAAAGTGGAAAGACTAAAGTGGACAGACTATAGTGGAAAGACTATAGTGGAAAGACTGTAGTGGACAGAATAAAGTGGAGACTATAGTGGAAAGACTAAAGTGGACAGAGAATAGTGGAAAGACTAAAGTGGACAGTCTATAGTGGAAAGACTAAAGTGGACAGACTAAAGTGGAAAGACTAAAGTGGACAGACTATAGTGGACAGACTATAGTGGAAAGACTATAGTGGAAAGACTGTAGTGGACAGAATAAAGTGGAGACTATAGTGGAAAGACTAAAGTGGACAGAGAATAGTGGAAAGACTAAAGTGGACAGTCTATAGTGGAAAGACTAAAGTGGACAGACTAAAGTGGAAAGACTAAAGTGGACAGACTATAGTGGAAAGACTACAGTGGAATGACTGTAGTGGACAGAATAAAGTGGAGACTATAGTGGAAAGGCTAAAGTGGAAAGACTAAAGTGGACAGAGAATAGTGGAAAGACTAAAGTGGACAGACTATAGTGGAAAGACAATAGTGGAAAGACTGTAGTGGACAGAATAAAGTGGAGACTATAGTGGAAAGACTAAAGTTGAAAGACTAAAGTGGACAGAGAATAGTGGAAAGACTAAAGTGGACAGACTAAAGTGGAAAGACTAAAGTGGAAAGACTAAAGTGGACAGACTATAGTGGAAATGACTAAAGTGGAAAGACTAAAGTGGACAGACTATAGTGGAAAGACTAAAGTGGACAGACTAAAGTGGAAAGACTAAAGTGGAAAGACTAAAGTGGACAGACTATAGTGGAAAGACTAAAGTGGACAGACTAAAGTGGAAAGACTAAAGTGGAAAGACTAAAGTTGACGGACTAAAGTGGAAAGACTAAAGTGGATAGACTATAGTGGAAAGTCTAAAGTGGACAGACTAAAGTGGAAAAACTAAAGTGGAAAGACTAAAGTGGACAGTCTAAAGTGGAAAGACTAAAGTGGACAGACTATAGTGGAAAGACTAAAGTGGACAGACTATAGTGGAAAGACTGCAGTAGACAGAATAAAGTGGAGACTATAGTGGAAAGACTAAAATGGAAAGACTAAAGTGGACGGACTATAGTGGAAAGACTATAGTGGAAAGACTGTAGTGGACAGAATAAAGTGGAGACTATAGTGGAAAGACTAAAGTGGACAGAGAATAGTGGAAAGACTAAAGTGGACAGTCTATAGTGGAAAGACTAAAGTGGACAGACTAAAGTGGAAAGACTAAAGTGGACAGACTATAGTGGAAAGACTACAGTGGAATGACTGTAGTGGACAGAATAAAGTGGAGACTATAGTGGAAAGGCTAAAGTGGAAAGACTAAAGTGGACAGAGAATAGTGGAAAGACTAAAGTGGACAGACTATAGTGGAAAGACTATAGTGGAAAGACTGTAGTGGACAGAATAAAGTGGAGACTATAGTGGAAAAACTAAAGTTGAAAGACTAAAGTGGACAGAGAATAGTGGAAAGACTAAAGTGGACAGACTAAAGTGGAAGGACTAAAGTGGAAAGACTAAAGTGGACAGACTATAGTGGAAACGACTAAAGTGGAAAGACTAAAGTGGACAGACTATAGTGGAAATACTAAAGTGGACAGACTAAAGTGGAAACACTAAAGTGGAAAGACTAAAGTGGACAGACTATAGTGGAAAGACTAAAGTGGACAGACTAAAGTGGAAAGACTAAAGTGGAAAGACTAAAGTGGACAGACTATAATGGAAAGACTATAGTGGAAACACTGAAGTGGACAGAATAAAGTGGAAAGACTAAAGTGGAAAGACTTAAGTGGATAGACTATAGTGGAAAGTCTAAAGTGGACAGACTAAAGAAGAAAAACTAAAGTGGAAAGACTCAAGTGGAAAGACTAAAGTGGACAGAATAAAGTGGAGACTATAGTGGAAAGACTAAAGTGGACAGTCTATAGTGGAAAGACTAAAGTTGACAGACTAAAGTGGAAAGACTAAAGTGGATAGACTATAGTGGAAAGACTAAAGTGGACAGACTAAAGTGGAAAGACTAAAGTGGAAAGACTAAAGTGGACAGACTATAGTGGAAATGACTAAAGTGGAAAGACTAAAGTGGACAGACTAAAGTGGAAAGACTAAAGTGGAAAGACTAAAGTGGACAGACTATAGTGGAAAGACTCTAGTGGAAACACTGAAGTGGACAGAATAAAGTGGAAAGACTAAAGTGGAAAGACTTAAGTGGATAGACTATAGTGGAAAGTCTAAAGTGGACAGACTAAAGAAGAAAAACTAAAGTGGAAAGACTAAAGTGGAAAGACTAAAGTGGACAGAATAAAGTGGAGACTATAGTGGAAAGACTAAAGTGGACAGTCTATAGTGGAAAGACTAAAGTTGACAGACTAAAGTGGAAAGACTAAAGTGGATAGACTATAGTGGAAAGTCTAAAGTGGACAGACTAAAGTGGAAAAACTAAAGTGGAAAGACTAAAGTGGACAGTCTATAGTGGAAAGACTAAAGTGGACAGACTATAGTGGAAAGACTATGGTGGAAAGACTGTAGTGGACAGAATGAAGTGGAGACTATAGTGGAAAGACTAAAGTGGACAGAGAATAGTGGAAAGACTAAAGTGCACAGACTATAGTGGAAAGACTAAAGTGGACAGACTAAAGTGGAAATGACTAAAGTGGAAAGACTAAAGTGGACAGACTATAGTGGAAAGACTGTAGTGGAAAGACTGTAGTGGACAGAATAAAGTGGAGACTATAGTGGAAAGACTAAAGTGGAAAGACTAAAGTGGAAAGACTAAAGTGGACAGAGAATAGTGGAAAGACTAAAGTGGACAGTCTATAGTGGAAAGACTAAAGTGGACAGACTAAAGTGGAAAGACTAAAGTGGAAAGACTAAAGTGGACAGACTGTAGTGGAAAGACTATAGTGGAAAGACTAAGTGGACAGACTAAAGCGGAAAGACTAAAGTGGAAAGACCAAAGTGGAGAGACTAAAGTGGAAAGACTAAAGTGGAAAGACTAAAGTGGACAAACTAGAGTGGAAAGACTATAGTGGAATGACTGTAGTGGACAAAATAAAGTGGAGACTATAGTGGAAAGACTAAAGTGGAAAGACTAAAGTGGACAGAGAATAGTGGAAAGACTAAAGTGGACAGACTAAAGTGGAAAGACTAAAGTGGAAAGACTAAAGTGGACAGACTATATTGGAAAGACTATAGTGGAAAGACTGTAGTGGACAGAATAAAGTGGAGAGTATAGTGGAAAGACTAAAGTGGACAGAGAATAGTGGAAAGAGTTAAGTGGACAGTCTATAGTGGAAAGACTAAAGTGGACAGACTAAAGTGGAAAGACTAAAGTGGAAAGACTAAAGTGGACAGACTATAGTGGAAAGACTAAAGTGGACAGACTAAAGTGGAAAGACTAAAGTGGAAAGACTAAAGTGGACAGACTATATTGGAAAGACTATAGTGGAAATACTGTAGTGGACAGAATAAAGTGGAGAATATAGCGGAAAGACTAAAGTGGACAGAGAATAGTGGAAAGACTAAAGTGGAAAGACTATAGTTGAAAGACTATAGTGGAAAGATTGTGGTGGAAAGACTAAAGTGGAAAGATTAAAGTGGACAGACTATAGTGGAAAGACTAAAGTTGACAAAATAAAGTGGAAAGACTAAAGTGGAAAGACTAAAGTGGACAGACTATAGTGGAAAGACTATAGTGGAAAGACTGTAGTGGACAGAATAAAGTGGAGACTATAGTGGAAAGACTAAAGTGGACAGAGAATAGTGGAAAGACTAAAGTGGACAGTCTATAGTGGAAAGACTAAAGTGGACAGATTAAAATGGAAAGACTAAAGTGGACAGACTATAGTGGAAAGACTACAGTGGAATGACTGTAGTGGACAGAATAAAGTGGAGACTATAGTGGAAAGTCTAAAGTGGAAAGACTAAAGTGGACAGAGAATAGTGGAAAGACTAAAGTGGATAGACTATAGCGGAAAGACTATAGTGGAAAGACTGTAGTGGACAGAATAAAGTGGAGACTATAGTGGAAAGACTAAAGTTGAAAGACTAAAGTGGACAGAGAATAGTGGAAAGACTAAAGTGGACAGACTAAAGTGGAAAGACTAAAGTGGAAAGACTAAAGTGGACAGACTATAGTGGAAATGACTAAAGTGGAAAGACTAAAGTGGACAGACTATAGTGGAAAGACTAAAGTGGACAGACTAAAGTGGAAAGACTAAAGTGGAAAGACTAAAGTGGACAGACTATAGTGGGAAAGACTAAAGTGGACAGACTAAAGTGGAAAGACTAAAGTGGAAAGACTAAAGTGGACAGACTATAGTGGAAAGACTATAGTGGAAACACTGAAGTGGACAGAATAAAGTGGAAAGACTAAAGTGGAAAGACTTAAGTGGATAGACTATAGTGGAAAGTCTAAAGTGGACAGACTAAAGTGGAAAAACTAAAGTGGAAAGACTAAAGTGGACAGTCTATAGTGGAAAGACTAAAGTGGACAGACTATAGTGGAAAGACTATAGTGGAAAGACTCTAGTGGACAGAATAAAGTGGAGACTATAGTGGAAAGACTAAAGTGGACAGTCTATAGTGGAAAGACTAAAGTTGACAGACTAAAGTGGAAAGACTAAAGTGGATAGACTATAGTGGAAAGTCTAAAGTGGACAGACTAAAGTGGAAAAACTAAAGTGGAAAGACTAAAGTGGACATTCTATAGTGGAAAGACTAAAGTGGACAGACTATAGTGGAAAGACTATGGTGGAAAGACTGTAGTGGACAGAATAAAGTGGAGACTATAGTGGAAAGACTAAAGTTGACAGAGAATAGTGGAAAGACTAAAGTGCACAGACTATAGTGGAAAGACTAAAGTGGACAGACTGAAGTGGAAAGACTAAAGTGGAAAGACTAAAGTGGACAGACTATAGTGGAAAGACTAAATTGGACAGACTATAGTGGAAAGACTATAGTGGAAAGACGGCAGTGGACAGAATAAAGTGGAGACTATAGTGGAAAGACTAAAGTATAAAGACTAAAGTGGACAGACTATAGTGGAAAGACTGAAGTGGACAGACTAAAGTGGAAAAACTAAAGTGGAAAGACAAAAGTGGACAGACTATAGTTGAAAGACGAAAGTGGACAGAGAATAGTGGAAAGACTAAAGTGGACAGTCTATAGTGGAAAGACTAAAGTGGACAGACTATAGTGGAAAGACTATAGTGGAAAGACTGTAGTGGACAGAATAAAGTGGACACTATAGTGGAAAGACTAAAGTGGACAGAGAATTATGGAAAGACTAAAGTGGACAGTCTATAGTGGAAAGACTAAAGTGGACAGACTAAAGTGGAAAGACTAAAGTGGAAAGACTAAAGTGGACAGAAGATAGTGGAAATGACTAAAGTGGAAAGACTAAAGTGGACAGACTAAAGTGGACAGACTAAAGTGGACAGACTAAAGTGGAAAGACTAAAGTGGACAGACTCTAGTCGGAAAGACTGAAGCGGAAAGACTAAGTGGACAGACTAAAGCGGAAAGACTAAAGTGGAAAGACCAAAGTGGACAGACTAAAGTGGAAAGACTAAAGTGGAAAGACTAAAGTGGACAAACTAGAGTGGAAAGACTATAGTGGAATGACTGTAGTTGACAGAATAAAGTGGAGACTATAATGGAAAGACTAAAGTGGAAAGACTAAAGTGGACAGAGAATAGTGAAAAGACTAAAGTGGACAGACTAAAGTGGAAAGACTAAAGCGGAAAGACTAAAGTGGACAGACTATATTGGAAAGACTATAGTGGAAAGACTGTAGTGGACAGAATAAAGTGGAGAGTATAGTGGAAAGACTAAAGTGGACAGAGAATAGTGGAAAGACTTAAGTGGACAGTCTATAGTGGAAAGACTAAAGTGGACAGACTAAAGTGGAAAGACTAAAGTGGAAAGACTAAAGTGGACAGACTATAGTGGAAAGACTAAAGTGGTCAGACTAAGTTGGAAAGACTAAAGTGGAGAGACTAAAGTGGACACACTATATTGGAAAGACTATAGTGGAAATACTGTAGTGGACAGAATAAAGTGGAGAGTATAGTGGAAAGACTAAAGTGGACAGAGAATAGTGGAAAGACTAAAGTGGAAAGACTATAGTGGAAAGACTATAGTGGAAAGACTGTGGTGGAAAGACTAAAGTGGAAAGATTAAAGTGGACAGACTATAGTGGAAAGACTAAAGTTGACAAAATAAAGTGGAAAGACTAAAGTGGAAAGACTAAAGTGGACAGACTATAGTGGAAAGACTATAGTGGAAAGACTGTAGTGGACAGAATAAAGTGGAGACTATAGTGGAAAGACTAAAGTGGACAGAGAATAGTGGAAAGACTAAAGTGGACAGTCTATAGTGGAAAGACTAAAGTGGACAGACTAAAGTGGAAAGACTAAAGTGGACAGACTATAGTGGACAGACTATAGTGGAAAGACTATAGTGGAAAGACTGTAGTGGACAGAATAAAGTGGAGACTATAGTGGAAAGACTAAAGTGGACAGAGAATAGTGGAAAGACTAAAGTGGACAGTCTATAGTGGAAAGACTAAAGTGGACAGACTAAAGTGGAAAGACTAAAGTGGACAGACTATAGTGGAAAGACTACAGTGGAATGACTGTAGTGGACAGAATAAAGTGGAGACTATAGTGGAAAGGCTAAAGTGGAAAGACTAAAGTGGACAGAGAATAGTGGAAAGACTAAAGTGGACAGACTATAGTGGAAAGACAATAGTGGAAAGACTGTAGTGGACAGAATAAAGTGGAGACTATAGTGGAAAGACTAAAGTTGAAAGACTAAAGTGGACAGAGAATAGTGGAAAGACTAAAGTGGACAGACTAAAGTGGAAAGACTAAAGTGGAAAGACTAAAGTGGACAGACTATAGTGGAAATGACTAAAGTGGAAAGACTAAAGTGGACAGACTATAGTGGAAAGACTAAAGTGGACAGACTAAAGTGGAAAGACTAAAGTGGAAAGACTAAAGTGGACAGACTATAGTGGAAAGACTAAAGTGGACAGACTAAAGTGGAAAGACTAAAGTGGAAAGACTAAAGTGGACAGACTATAGTGGAAAGACTATAGTGGAAACACTGAAGTGGACAGAATAAAGTGGAAAGACTAAAGTGGGAAGACTTAAGTGGATAGACTATAGTGGAAAGTCTAAAGTGGACAGACTAAAGTGGAAAAACTAAAGTGGAAAGACTAAAGTGGACAGTCTATAGTGGAAAGACTAAAGTGGACAGACTATAGTGGAAAGACTATAGTGGAAAGACTCTAGTGGACAGAATAAAGTGGAGACTATAGTGGAAAGACTAAAGTGGACAGTCTATAGTGGAAAGACTAAAGTTGACGGACTAAAGTGGAAAGACTAAAGTGGATAGACTATAGTGGAAAGTCTAAAGTGGACAGACTAAAGTGGAAAAACTAAAGTGGAAAGACTAAAGTGGACAGTCTAAAGTGGAAAGACTAAAGTGGACAGACTATAGTGGAAAGACTAAAGTGGACAGACTATAGTGGAAAGACTGCAGTAGACAGAATAAAGTGGAGACTATAGTGGAAAGACTAAAATGGAAAGACTAAAGTGGACGGACTATAGTGGAAAGACTATAGTGGAAAGACTGTAGTGGACAGAATAAAGTGGAGACTATAGTGGAAAGACTAAAGTGGACAGAGAATAGTGGAAAGACTAAAGTGGACAGTCTATAGTGGAAAGACTAAAGTGGACAGACTAAAGTGGAAAGACTAAAGTGGACAGACTATAGTGGAAAGACTACAGTGGAATGACTGTAGTGGACAGAATAAAGTGGAGACTATAGTGGAAAGGCTAAAGTGGAAAGACTAAAGTGGACAGAGAATAGTGGAAAGACTAAAGTGGACAGACTATAGTGGAAAGACTATAGTGGAAAGACTGTAGTGGACAGAATAAAGTGGAGACTATAGTGGAAAAACTAAAGTTGAAAGACTAAAGTGGACAGAGAATAGTGGAAAGACTAAAGTGGACAGACTAAAGTGGAAAGACTAAAGTGGAAAGACTAAAGTGGACAGACTATAGTGGAAATGACTAAAGTGGAAAGACTAAAGTGGACAGACTATAGTGGAAACACTAAAGTGGACAGACTAAAGTGGAAACACTAAAGTGGAAAGACTAAAGTGGACAGACTATAGTGGAAAGACTAAAGTGGACAGACTAAAGTGGAAAGACTAAAGTGGAAAGACTAAAGTGGACAGACTATAATGGAAAGACTATAGTGGAAACACTGAAGTGGACAGAATAAAGTGGAAAGACTAAAGTGGAAAGACTTAAGTGGATAGACTATAGTGGAAAGTCTAAAGTGGACAGACTAAAGAAGAAAAACTAAAGTGGAAAGACTCAAGTGGAAAGACTAAAGTGGACAGAATAAAGTGGAGACTATAGTGGAAAGACTAAAGTGGACAGTCTATAGTGGAAAGACTAAAGTTGACAGACTAAAGTGGAAAGACTAAAGTGGATCGACTATAGTGGAAAGACTAAAGTGGACAGACTAAAGTGGAAAGACTAAAGTGGAAAGACTAAAGTGGACAGACTATAGTGGAAATGACTAAAGTGGAAAGACTAAAGTGGACAGACTAAAGTGGAAAGACTAAAGTGGAAAGACTAAAGTGGACAGACTATAGTGGAAAGACTCTAGTGGAAACACTGAAGTGGACAGAATAAAGTGGAAAGACTAAAGTGGAAAGACTTAAGTGGATAGACTATAGTGGAAAGTCTAAAGTGGACAGACTAAAGAAGAAAAACTAAAGTGGAAAGACTAAAGTGGAAAGACTAAAGTGGACAGAATAAAGTGGAGACTATAGTGGAAAGACTAAAGTGGACAGTCTATAGTGGAAAGACTAAAGTTGACAGACTAAAGTGGAAAGACTAAAGTGGATAGACTATAGTGGAAAGTCTAAAGTGGACAGACTAAAGTGGAAAAACTAAAGTGGAAAGACTAAAGTGGACAGTCTATAGTGGAAAGACTAAAGTGGACAGACTATAGTGGAAAGACTATGGTGGAAAGACTGTAGTGGACAGAATGAAGTGGGTACTATAGTGGAAAGACTAAAGTGGACAGAGAATAGTGGAAAGACTAAAGTGCACAGACTATAGTGGAAAGACTAAAGTGGACAGACTAAAGTGGAAATGACTAAAGTGGAAAGACTAAAGTGGACAGACTATAGTGGAAAGACTGTAGTGGAAAGACTGTAGTGGACAGAATAAAGTGGAGACTATAGTGGAAAGACTAAAGTGGAAAGACTAAAGTGGAAAGACTAAAGTGGACAGAGAATAGTGGAAAGACTAAAGTGGACAGACTATAGTGGAAAGACTATAGTGGAAAGACTGTAGTGGACAGAATAAAGTGGAGACTATAGTGGAAAGACTAAAGTTGAAAGACTAAAGTGGACAGAGAATAGTGGAAAGACTAAAGTGGACAGACTAAAGTGGAAAGACTAAAGTGGAAAGACTAAAGTGGACAGACTATAGTGGAAATGACTAAAGTGGAAAGACTAAAGTGGACAGACTATAGTGGAAACACTAAAGTGGACAGACTAAAGTGGAAAGACTAAAGTGGAAAGACTAAAGTGGACAGACTATAGTGGAAAGACTAAAGTGGACAGACTAAAGTGGAAAGACTAAAGTGGAAAGACTAAAGTGGACAGCCTATAATGGAAAGACTATAGTGGAAATACTGAAGTGGACAGAATAAAGTGGAAAGACTAAAGTGGAAGACTTAAGTGGATAGACTATAGTGGAAAGTCTAAAGTGGACAGACTAAAGAAGAAAAACTAAAGTGGAAAGACTCAAGTGGAAAGACTAAAGTGGACAGAATAAAGTGGAGACTATAGTGGAAAGACTAAAGTGGACAGTCTATAGTGGAAAGACTAAAGTTGACAGACTAAAGTGGAAAGACTAAAGTGGATAGACTATAGTGGAAAGACTAAAGTGGACAGACTAAAGTGGAAAGACTTAAGTGGAAAGACTAAAGTGGACAGACTATAGTGGAAATGACTAAAGTGGAAAGACTAAAGTGGACAGACTAAAGTGGAAAGACTAAAGTGGAAAGACTAAAGTGGACAGACTATAGTGGAAAGACTATAGTGGAAACACTGAAGTGGACAGAATAAAGTGGAAAGACTAAAGTGGAAAGACTTAAGTGGATAGACTATAGTGGAAAGTCTAAAGTGGACAGACTAAAGAAGAAAAACTAAAGTGGAAAGACTAAAGTGGACAGAATAAAGTGGAGACTATAGTGGAAAGACTAAAGTGGACAGTCTATAGTGGAAAGACTAAAGTTGACAGACTAAAGTGGAAAGACTAAAGTGGATAGACTATAGTGGAAAGTCTAAAGTGGACAGACTAAAGTGGAAAAAATAAAGTGGAAAGACTAAAGTGGACAGTCTATAGTGGAAAGACTAAAGTGGACAGACTATAGTGGAAAGACTATGGTGGAAAGACTGTAGTGGACAGAATGAAGTGGAGACTATAGTGGAAAGACTAAAGTGGACAGAGAATAGTGGAAAGACTAAAGTGCACAGACTATAGTGGAAAGACTAAAGTGGACAGACTAAAGTGGAAAGACTAAAGTGGATAGACTATAGTGGAAAGACTAAAGTGGACAGACTAAAGTGGAAAGACTAAAGTGGAAAGACTAAAGTGGACAGACTATAGTGGAAATGACTAAAGTGGAAAGACTAAAGTGGACAGACTAAAGTGGAAAAACTAAAGTGGAAAGACTAAAGTGGACAGACTATAGTGGAAAGACTATAGTGGAAACACTGAAGTGGACAGAATAAAGTGGAAAGACTAAAGTGGAAAGACTTAAGTGGATAGACTATAGTGGAAAGTCTAAAGTGGACAGACTAAAGAAGAAAAACTAAAGTGGAAAGACTAAAGTGGAAAGACTAAAGTGGACAGAATAAAGTGGAGACTATAGTGGAAAGACTAAAGTGGACAGTCTATAGTGGAAAGACTAAAGTTGACAGACTAAAGTGGAAAGACTAAAGTGGATAGACTATAGTGGAAAGTCTAAAGTGGACAGACTAAAGTGGAAAAACTAAAGTGGAAAGACTAAAGTGGACAGTCTATAGTGGAAAGACTAAAGTGGACAGACTATAGTGGAAAGACTATGGTGGAAAGACTGTAGTGGACAGAATGAAGTGGAGACTATAGTGGAAAGACTAAAGTGGACAGAGAATAGTGGAAAGACTAAAGTGCACAGACTATAGTGGAAAGACTAAAGTGGACAGACTAAAGTGGAAATGACTAAAGTGGAAAGACTAAAGTGGACAGACTATAGTGGAAAGACTGTAGTGGAAAGACTGTAGTGGACAGAATAAAGTGGAGACTATAGTGGAAAGACTAAAGTGGAAAGACTAAAGTGGAAAGACTAAAGTGGACAGACTATAGTGGAAAGACTAAAGTGGACAGACAATAGTGGAAAGACTAAAGTGGACAGACTAAAGTGGAAAGACTACAGTGGAAAGACTAAAGTGGACAGAAGAGAGTTAAAATGATTAAAGTGGAAAGACTAAAGTGGACAGACTAAAGTGGACAGACTAAAGTGGACAGACTAAAGTGGAAAGACTAAAGTGGACAGACTCTAGTCGGAAAGACTGAAGCGGAAAGACTAAGTGGACAGACTAAAGCGGAAAGACTAAAGTGGAAAGACCTAAGTGGACAGACTAAAGTGGAAAGACTAAAGTGGAAAGACTAAAGTGGACAGACTATAGTGGAAAGACTATAGTGGAATGACTGTAGTGGACAGAATAAAGTGGAGACTATAGTGGAAAGGCTAAAGTGGAAAGACTAAAGTGGACAGAGAATAGTGGAAAGACTAAAGTGGACAGACTATAGTGGAAAGACTATAGTGGAAAGACTGTAGTGGACAGAATAAAGTGGAGACTATAGTGGAAAGACTATAGTTGAAAGACTAAAGTGGACAGAGAATAGTGGAAAGACTAAAGTGGACAGACTAAAGTGGAAAGACTAAAGTGGAAACACTAAAGTGGACAGACTATAGTGGAAATGACTAAAGTGGAAAGACTAAAGTGGACAGACTATAGTGGAAAAACTAAAGTGGACAGACTAAAGTGGAAAGACTAAAGTGGAAAGACTAAAGTGGATAGACTATAGTGGAAAGACTAAAGTGGACAGACTAAAGTGGAAAGACTAAAGTGGAAAGACTAAAGTGGAAAGACTAAAGTGGACAGACTATAGTGGAAATGACTAAAGTGGAAAGACTAAAGTGGACAGACTAAAGTGGAAAGACTAAAGTGGAAAGACTAAAGTGGACAGACTATAGTGGAAAGACTATAGTGGAAACACTGAAGTGGACAGAATAAAGTGGAAAGACTAAAGTGGAAAGACTTAAGTGGATAGACTATAGTGGAAAGTCTAAAGTGGACAGACTAAAGAAGAAAAACTAAAGTGGAAAGACTAAAGTGGAAAGACTAAAGTGGACAGAATAAAGTGGAGACTATAGTGGAAAGACTAAAGTGGACAGTCTATAGTGGAAAGACTAAAGTTGACAGACTAAAGTGGAAAGACTAAAGTGGATAGACTATAGTGGAAAGTCTAAAGTGGACAGACTAAAGTGGAAAAACTAAAGTGGAAAGACTAAAGTGGACAGTCTATAGTGGAAAGACTAAAGTGGACAGACTATAGTGGAAAGACTATGGTGGAAAGACTGTAGTGGACAGAATGAAGTGGAGACTATAGTGGAAAGACTAAAGTGGACAGAGAATAGTGGAAAGACTAAAGTGCACAGACTATAGTGGAAAGACTAAAGTGGACAGACTAAAGTGGAAAGACTAAAGTGGATAGACTATAGTGGAAAGACTAAAGTGGACAGACTAAAGTGGAAAGACTAAAGTGGAAAGACTAAAGTGGACAGACTATAGTGGAAATGACTAAAGTGGAAAGACTAAAGTGGACAGACTAAAGTGGAAAGACTAAAGTGGAAAGACTAAAGTGGACAGACTATAGTGGAAAGACTATAGTGGAAACACTGAAGTGGACAGAATAAAGTGGAAAGACTAAAGTGGAAAGACTTAAGTGGATAGACTATAGTGGAAAGTCTAAAGTGGACAGACTAAAGAAGAAAAACTAAAGTGGAAAGACTAAAGTGGAAAGACTAAAGTGGACAGAATAAAGTGGAGACTATAGTGGAAAGACTAAAGTGGACAGTCTATAGTGGAAAGACTAAAGTTGACAGACTAAAGTGGAAAGACTAAAGTGGATAGACTATAGTGGAAAGTCTAAAGTGGACAGACTAAAGTGGAAAAACTAAAGTGGAAAGACTAAAGTGGACAGTCTATAGTGGAAAGACTAAAGTGGACAGACTATAGTGGAAAGACTATGGTGGAAAGACTGTAGTGGACAGAATGAAGTGGAGACTATAGTGGAAAGACTAAAGTGGACAGAGAATAGTGGAAAGACTAAAGTGCACAGACTATAGTGTAAAGACTAAAGTGGACAGACTAAAGTGGAAATGACTAAAGTGGAAAGACTAAAGTGGACAGACTATAGTGGAAAGACTGTAGTGGAAAGACTGTAGTGGACAGAATAAAGTGGAGACTATAGTGGAAAGACTAAAGTGGAAAGACTAAAGTGGAAAGACTAAAGTGGACAGACTATAGTGGAAAGACTAAAGTGGACAGACAATAGTGGAAAGACTAAAGTGGACAGACTAAAGTGGAAAGACTACAGTGGAAAGACTAAAGTGGACAGAAGAGAGTTAAAATGATTAAAGTGGAAAGACTAAAGTGGACAGACTAAAGTGGACAGACTAAAGTGGACAGACTAAAGTGGAAAGACTAAAGTGGACAGACTCTAGTCGGAAAGACTGAAGCGGAAAGACTAAGTGGACAGACTAAAGCGGAAAGACTAAAGTGGAAAGACCTAAGTGGACAGACTAAAGTGGAAAGACTAAAGTGGAAAGACTAAAGTGGACAGACTATAGTGGAAAGACTATAGTGGAATGACTGTAGTGGACAGAATAAAGTGGAGACTATAGTGGAAAGGCTAAAGTGGAAAGACTAAAGTGGACAGAGAATAGTGGAAAGACTAAAGTGGACAGACTATAGTGGAAAGACTATAGTGGAAAGACTGTAGTGGACAGAATAAAGTGGAGACTATAGTGGAAAGACTATAGTTGAAAGACTAAAGTGGACAGAGAATAGTGGAAAGACTAAAGTGGACAGACTAAAGTGGAAAGACTAAAGTGGAAAGACTAAAGTGGACAGACTATAGTGGAAATGACTAAAGTGGAAAGACTAAAGTGGACAGACTATAGTGGAAAAACTAAAGTGGACAGACTAAAGTGGAAAGACTAAAGTGGACAGACTATAGTGGAAAGACTAAAGTGGACAGACTATAGTGGAAAGACTATAGTGGAAAGACTGCAGTGGACAGAATAAAGTGGAGACTATAGTGGAAAGACTAAAGTGGAAAGACTAAAGTGGACAGACTATAGTGGAAAGACTGAAGTGGACAGACTAAAGTGGAAAAACTAAAGTGGAAAGACAAAAGTGGACAGACTATAGTTGAAAGACTAAAGTGGACAGAGAATAGTGGAAAGACTAAAGTGGACAGTCTATAGTGGAAAGACTAAAGTGGACAGGCTATAGTGGAAAGACTATAGTTGAAAGACTGTAGTGGACAGAATAAAGTGGACACTATAGTGGAAAGACTAAAGTGGACAGAGAATTATGGAAAGACTAAAGTGGACAGTCTATAGTGGAAAGACTAAAGTGGACAGACTAAAGTGGAAAGACTAAAGTGGAAAGACTAAAGTGGACAGACTATAGTGGAAAGACTATAGTGGAAAGACTAAAGTGGAAAGACTAAAGTGGACAGAGAATAGTGGAAAGACTAAAGTGGACAGACTATAGTGGAAAGACCATAGTGGAAAGACTGTAGTGGACAGAATAAAGTGGAGACTATAGTGGAAAGACTAAAGTGGAAAGACTAAAGTGGACAGACTATAGTGGAAAGACTGAAGTGGACAGACTAAAGTGGAAAAACTAAAGTGGAAAGACAAAAGTGGACAGACTATAGTTGAAAGACTAAAGTGGACGGAGAATAGTGGAAAGACTAAAGTGGACAGTCTATAGTGGAAAGACTAAAGTGGACAGACTAAAGTGGAAAGACTAAAGTGGAAAGACTAAAGTGGACAGACTGTAGTGGAAAGACTATAGTGGAAAGACTAAAGTGGACAGGCTATAGTGGAAAGACTATAGTTGAAAGACTGTAGTGGACAGAATAAAGTGGACACTATAGTGGAAAGACTAAAGTGGACAGAGAATTATGGAAAGACTAAAGTGGACAGTCTATAGTGGAAAGACTAAAGTGGACAGACTAAAGTGGAAAGACTAAAGTGGAAAGACTAAAGTGGACAGACTATAGTGGAAAGACTATAGTGGAAAGACTAAAGTGGAAAGACTAAAGTGGACAGAGAATAGTGGAAAGACTAAAGTGGACAGACTATAGTGGAAAGACCATAGTGGAAAGACTGTAGTGGACAGAATAAAGTGGAGACTATAGTGGAAAGACTAAAGTGGAAAGACTAAAGTGGACAGACTATAGTGGAAAGACTGAAGTGGACAGACTAAAGTGGAAAAACTAAAGTGGAAAGACAAAAGTGGACAGACTATAGTTGAAAGACTAAAGTGGACGGAGAATAGTGGAAAGACTAAAGTGGACAGTCTATAGTGGAAAGACTAAAGTGGACAGACTAAAGTGGAAAGACTAAAGTGGAAAGACTAAAGTGGACAGACTATAGTGGAAAGACTAAAGTGGACAGACTAAAGTGGAAATGACTAAAGTGGAAAGACTAAAGTGGACAGACTATAGTGGAAAGACTGTAGTGGAAAGACTGTAGTGGACAGAATAAAGTGGAGACTATAGTGGAAAGACTAAAGTGGAAAGACTAAAGTGGAAAGACTAAAGTGGACAGACTATAGTGGAAAGACTAAAGTGGACAGACAATAGTGGAAAGACTAAAGTGGACAGACTAAAGTGGAAAGACTACAGTGGAAAGACTAAAGTGGACAGAAGAGAGTTAAAATGATTAAAGTGGAAAGACTAAAGTGGACAGACTAAAGTGGACAGACTAAAGTGGACAGACTAAAGTGGAAAGACTAAAGTGGACAGACTCTAGTCGGAAAGACTGAAGCGGAAAGACTAAGTGGACAGACTAAAGCGGAAAGACTAAAGTGGAAAGACCTAAGTGGACAGACTAAAGTGGAAAGACTAAAGTGGAAAGACTAAAGTGGACAGACTATAGTGGAAAGACTATAGTGGAATGACTGTAGTGGACAGAATAAAGTGGAGACTACAGTGGAAAGGCTAAAGTGGAAAGACTAAAGTGGACAGAGAATAGTGGAAAGACTAAAGTGGACAGACTATAGTGGAAAGACTATAGTGGAAAGACTGTAGTGGACAGAATAAAGTGGAGACTATAGTGGAAAGACTATAGTTGAAAGACTAAAGTGGACAGAGAATAGTGGAAAGACTAAAGTGGACAGACTAAAGAGGAAAGACTAAAGTGGAAAGACTAAAGTGGACAGACTATAGTGGAAATGACTAAAGTGGAAAGACTAAAGTGGACAGACTATAGTGGAAAAACTAAAGTGGACAGACTAAAGTGGAAAGACTAAAGTGGAAAGACTAAAGTGGACAGACTATAGTGGAAAGACTAAAGTGGACAGACTATAGTGGAAAGACTATAGTGGAAAGACTGCAGTGGACAGAATAAAGTGGAGACTATAGTGGAAAGACTAAAGTGGAAAGACTAAAGTGGACAGACTATAGTGGAAAGACTGAAGTGGACAGACTAAAGTGGAAAAACTAAAGTGGAAAGACAAAAGTGGACAGACTATAGTTGAAAGACTAAAGTGGACAGAGAATAGTGGAAAGACTAAAGTGGACAGTCTATAGTGGAAAGACTAAAGTGGACAGACTATAGTGGAAAGACTATAGTTGAAAGACTGTAGTGGACAGAATAAAGTGGACACTATAGTGGAAAGACTAAAGTTGACAGAGAATTATGGAAAGACTAAAGTGGACAGTCTATAGTGGAAAGACTAAAGTGGACAGACTAAAGTGGAAAGACTAAAGTGGAAAGACTAAAGTGGACAGACTATAGTGGAAAGACTATAGTGGAAAGACTAAAGTGGAAAGACTAAAGTGGACAGAGAATAGTGGAAAGACTAAAGTGGACAGACTATAGTGGAAAGACCATAGTGGAAAGACTGTAGTGGACAGAATAAAGTGGAGACTATAGTGGAAAGACTAAAGTGGAAAGACTAAAGTGGACAGACTATAGTGGAAAGACTGAAGTGGACAGACTAAAGTGGAAAAACTAAAGTGGAAAGACAAAAGTGGACAGACTATAGTTGAAAGACTAAAGTGGACGGAGAATAGTGGAAAGACTAAAGTGGACAGTCTATAGTGGAAAGACTAAAGTGGACAGACTAAAGTGGAAAGACTAAAGTGGAAAGACTAAAGTGGACAGACTGTAGTGGAAAGACTATAGTGGAAAGACTGTAGTGGACAGAATAAAGTGGAGACTATAGTGGAAAGACTAAAGTGGAAAGACTAAAGTGGAAAGACTAAAGTGGAAAGACTATAGTGGAAAGACTAAAGTGGACAGACTATAGTGTAAAGACTAAAGTGGACAGACTAAAGTGGAAAGACTAAAGTGGAAAGACTAAAGTGGAAGGAATAAAGTGGACAGAAGATAGTGGAAATGACTAAAGTGGAAAGACTAAAGTGGACAGACTAAAGTGGACAGACTAAAGTGGAAAGACTAAAGTGGACAGACTCTAGTCGGAAAGACTGAAGCGGAAAGACTAAGTGGACAGACTAAAGCGGAAAGACTAAAGTGGAAAGACCAAAGTGGACAGACTAAAGTGGAAAGACTAAAGTGGAAAGATTAAAGTGGACAAACTAGAGTGGAAAGACTATAGTGGAATGACTGTAGTGGACAGAATAAAGTGGAGACTATAGTGGAAAGACTAAAGTGGAAAGACTAAAGTGGACAGAGAATAGTGGAAAGACTAAAGTGGACAGACTAAAGTGGAAAGACTAAAGTGGAAAGACTAAAGTGGACAGACTAGATTGGAAAGACTATAGTGGAAAGACTGTAGTGGACAGAATAAAGTGGAGAGTATAGTGGAAAGACTAAAGTGGACAGAGAATAATGGAAAGACTTAAGTGGTCAGTCTATAGTGGAAAGACTAAAGTGGACAGACTAAAGTGGAAAGACTAAAGTGGAAAGACTAAAGTTGACAGACTATAGTGGAAAGACTAAAGTGGACAGACTAAAGTGGTAAGACTAAAGTGGAAAGACTAAAGTGGACAGACTATATTGGAAAGACTATAGTGGAAATACTGTAGTGGACAGAATAAAGTGGAGAATATAGTGGAAAGACTAAAGTGGACAGAGAATAGTGGAAAGACTAAAGTGGAAAGACTATAGTGGAAAGACTATAGTGGAAAGATTGTGGTGGAAATACTAAAGTGGAAAGATTAAAGTGGACAGACTATAGTGGAAAGACTAAAGTTGACAAAATAAAGTGGAAAGACTAAAGTGGAAAGACTAAAGTGGACAGACTATAGTGGAAAGACTATAGTGGAAAGACTGTAGTGGACAGAAGAAAGTGGAGACTATAGTGGAAAGACTAAAGTGGACAGAGAATAGTGGAAAGACTAAAGTGGACAGTCTATAGTGGAAAGACTAAAGTGGACAGACTAAAGTGGAAAGACTAAAGTGGACAGACTATAGTGGAAAGACTACAGTGGAATGACTGTAGTGGACAGAATAAAGTGGAGACTATAGTGGAAAGGCTTAAGTGGAAAGACTAAAGTGGACAGAGAATAGTGGAAAGACTAAAGTGGACAGACTATAGTGGAAAGACTATAGTGGAAAGACTGTAGTGGACAGAATAAAGTGGAGACTATATTGGAAAGACTAAAGTTGAAAGACTAAAGTGGACAGAGAATAGTGGAAAGACTAAAGTGGACAGACTAAAGTGGAAAGACTAAAGTGGAAAGACTAAAGTGGAAAGACTAAAGTGGAAAGACTAAAGTGGACAGACTATAGTGGAAAGACTAAAGTGGACAGACTAAAGTGGAAAGACTAAAGTGGAAAGACTAAAGTGGACAGACTATAGTGGAAAGACTATAGTGGAAACACTGAAGTGGACAGAATAAAGTGGAAAGACTAAAGTGGAAAGACTTAAGTGGATAGACTATAGAGGAAAGTCTAAAGTGGACAGACTAAAGTGGAAAAACTAAAGTGGAAAGACTAAAGTGGACAGACTATAGTGGAAAGACTATAGTGGAAACACTGAAGTGGACAGAATAAAGTGGAAAGACTAAAGTGGAAAGACTTAAGTGGATAGACTATAGTGGAAAGTCTAAAGTGGACAGACTAAAGTGGAAAAACTAAAGTGGAAAGACTAAAGTGGACAGACTATAGTGGAAAGACTATAGTGGAAAGACTCTAGTGGACAGAATAAAGTGGAGACTATAGTGGAAAGACTAAAGTGGACAGTCTATAGTGGAAAGACTAAAGTTGACAGACTAAAGTGGAAAGACTAAAGTGGATAGACTATAGTGGAAAGTCTAAAGTGGACAGACTAAAGTGGAAAAACTAAAGTGGAAAGACTAAAGTGGACAGTCTATAGTGGAAAGACTAAAGTGGACAGACTATAGTGGAAAGACTATGGTGGAAAGACTGTAGTGGACAGAATAAAGTGGAGACTATAGTGGAAAGACTAAAGTGGACAGAGAATAGTGGAAAGACTAAAGTGCACAGACTATAGTGGAAAGACTAAAGTGGACAGACTAAAGTGGAAATGACTAAAGTGGAAAGACTAAAGTGGACAGACTATAGTGGAAAGACTAAAGTGGACAGACTAAAGTGGAAAGACTAAAGTGGAAAGACTAAAGTGGACAGACTATAGTGGAAAGACTAAAGTGGACAGACTACAGTGGAAACACTATAGTGGAAAGACTGCAGTGGACAGAATAAAGTGGAGACTATAGTGGAAAGACTAAAGTATAAAGACTAAAGTGGACAGAGAATAGTGGAAAGACTAAAGTGGACAGACTAAAGTGGAAAGACTAAAGTGGAAAGACTAAAGTGGACAGACTATAGTGGAAAGACTAAAGTGGACAGACTACAGTGGAAAGACTATAGTGGAAAGACTGCAGTGGACAGAATAAAGTGGAGACTATAGTGGAAAGACTAAAGTATAAAGACTAAAGTGGACAGACTACAGTGGAAAGACTGAAGTGGACAGAATAAAGTGGAAAAACTAAAGTGGAAAGACAAAACTGGACAGACTATAGTTGAAAGACTAAAGTGGACAGAGAATAGTGGAAAGACTAAAGTGGACAGTCTATAGGAAAAGATCTCAGGCACTTATTTTACTGGTTCTACTGATGTTTCTTATATAGCTTATGCTGACGACATCCTGTTGATCAGCCGTACTAAATCAGCTCTTTCTGCGATGGTTTCTCTAGTTTCTCAGTCTTTCCTGGATATTGGCTTATCTCTGAATCTTGATAAATGTGAATTCTTGTCTTACAACCTGTCTTCGTCTACTCCTCTAGTATGTAATGAATTTTCTGTTGTTTCTGTTTCTTCTTTTCGGTGGCTAGGGATTACTGTTTCTGATTCTTTAGCTCTCTTCCGTAGACAGATTGTTGCAGATGCAGTAAAAAAAATTCAACTTAGTTATTCAAAAATTGTAGCAAACCGTGGAAAATATAACAGAAGAGCTCTTGGGCGTTTATTCTCAACGTTTTCTGATCATTCTGTTCTTTATTTTTCGGGTATTCATTCTGTTCTGAAGCTAAAAGATTTGAAGAAAATGAAAGTTACGTATTTCAAATTTTGCAAATTTCTGCTTTCTCTGCCACCGTGGACTAGAAATCGGTACTTGGTTAAAAAATATAATGTTACGGATGTAGTTCAAAAGCTCGGTGACCTACACAGAAAGCTTTCTGTGGACGCATTTTGTAAAATAGGCCCTGATCACGGTCTTATTCAGTTTTTTGTTGAAGAGGATAGTGTTTAGTTGAAGTTATTTTTCTTTTTATAGTTTACTCCACTTGTACTACCTGTTTCTTGTAGTTGTGGGTGATAAATAAATAATAATAATAATAATAATAATAGTGGAAAGACTAAAGTGGACAGACTATAGTGGAAAGACTATAGTGGAAAGACTGTAGTGGACAGAATAAAGTGGACACTATAGTGGAAAGACTAAAGTGGACAGAGAATTATGGAAAGACTGAAGTGGACAGTCTATAGTGGAAAGACTAAAGTGGACAGACTAAAGTGGAAAGACTAAAGTGGAAAGACTAAAGTGGAAAGACTAAAGTGGACAGAAGATAGTGGAAATGACTAAAGTGGACAGACTAAAGTGGACAGACTAAAGTGGACAGACTAAAGTGGAAAGACTAAAGTGGACAGACTCTAGTCGGAAAGACTGAAGCGGAAAGACTAAGTGGACAGACTAAAGCGGAAAGACTAAAGTGGAAAGACCAAAGTGGACAGACTAAAATGGAAAGACTAAAGTGGAAAGACTAAAGTGGACAAACTAGAGTGGAAAGACTATAGTGGAATGACTGTAGTAGACAGAATAAAGTGGAGACTATAGTGGAAAGACTAAAGTGGAAAGACTAAAGTGGACAGAGAATAGTGGAAAGACTAAAGTGGACAGACTAAAGTGGAAAGACTAAAGTGGAAAGACTAAAGTGGACAGACTATATTGGAAAGACTATAGTGGAAAGACTGTAGTGGACAGAATAAAGTGGAGAGTATAGTGGAAAGACTAAAGTGGACAGAGAATAGTGGAAAGACTTAAGTGGACAGTCTATAGTGGAAAGACTAAAGTGGACAGACTAAAGTGGAAAGACTAAAGTGGAAAGACTAAAGTGGACAGACTATAGTGGAAAGACTAAAGTGGACAGACTAAAGTGGAAAGACTAAAGTGGAAAGACTAAAGTGGACAGACTATATTGGAAAGACTATAGTGGAAATACTGTAGTGGACAGAATAAAGTGGAGAGTATAGTGGAAAGACTAAAGTGGACAGAGAATAGTGGAAAGACTAAAGTGGAAAGACTATAGTGGAAAGACTATAGTGGAAAGACTGTGGTCGAAAGACTAAAGTGGACAGATTAAAGTGGACAGACTATAGTGGAAAGACTAAAGTTGACAAAATAAAGTGGAAAGACTAAAGTGGAAAGACTAAAGTGGACAGACTATAGTGGAAAGACTATAGTGGAAAGACTGTAGTGGACAGAATAAAGTGGAGACTATAGTGGAAAGACTAAAGTGGACAGAGAATAGTGGAAAGACTAAAGTGGACAGTCTATAGTGGAAAGACTAAAGTGGACAGACTAAAGTGGAAAGACTAAAGTGGACAGACTATAGTGGAAAGACTACAGTGGAATGACTGTAGTGGACAGAATAAAGTGGAGACTATAGTGGAAAGGCTAAAGTGGAAAGACTAAAGTGGACAGAGAATAGTGGAAAGACTAAAGTGGACAGACTATAGTGGAAAGACTATAGTGGAAAGACTGTAGTGGACAGAATAAAGTGGAGACTATAGTGGAAAGACTAAAGTTGAAAGACTAAAGTGGACAGAGAATAGTGGAAAGACTAAAGTGGACAGACTAAAGTGGAAAGACTAAAGTGGAAAGACTAAAGTGGACAGACTGTAGTGGAAAGACTATAGTGGAAAGACTGTAGTGGACAGAATAAAGTGGAGACTATAGTGGAAAGACTAAACTGGAAAGACTAAAGTGGAAAGACTAAAGTGGACAGACTATAGTGGAAAGACTAAAGTGGACAGACTATAGTGTAAAGACTAAAGTGGACAGACTAAAGTGGAAAGACTAAAGTGGAAAGACTAAAGTGGAAAGACTAAAGTGGACAGAAGATAGTGGAAATGACTAAAGTGGAAAGACTAAAGTGGACAGACTAAAGTGGACAGACTAAAGTGGACAGACTAAAGTGGAAAGACTAAAGTGGACAGACTCTAGTCGGAAAGACTGAAGCGGAAAGACTAAGTGGACAGACTAAAGCGGAAAGACTAAAGTGGAAAGACCAAAGTGGACAGACTAAAGTGGAAAGACTAAAGTGGAAAGACTAAAGTGGACAAACTAGAGTGGAAAGACTATAGTGGAATGACTGTAGTGGACAGAATAAAGTGGAGACTATAGTGGAAAGACTAAAGTGGAAAGACTAAAGTGGACAGAGAATAGTGGAAAGACTAAAGTGGACACACTAAAGTGGAAAGACTAAAGTGGAAAGACTAAAGTGGACAGACTATATTGGAAAGACTATAGTGGAAAGACTGTAGTGGACAGAATAGAGTGGAGAGTATAGTGGAAAGGCTAAAGTGGACAGAGAATAGTGGAAAGACTTAAGTGGACAGTCTATAGTTGAAAGACTAAAGTGGACGGAGAATAGTGGAAAGACTAAAGTGGACAGTCTATAGTGGAAAGACTAAAGTGGACAGACTAAAGTGGAAAGACTAAAGTGGAAAAACTAAAGTGGACAGACTCTAGTGGAAAGACTATAGTGGAAAGACTGTAGTGGACAGAATAAAGTGGAGACTATAGTGGAAAGACTAAAGTTGAAAGACTAAAGTGGACAGAGAATAGTGGAAAGACTAAAGTGGACAGTCTATAGGAAAAGATCTCAGGCACTTATTTTACTGGTTCTACTGATGTTTCTTATATAGCTTATGCTGACGACATCCTGTTGATCAGCCGTACTAAATCAGCTCTTTCTGCGATGGTTTCTCTAGTTTCTCAGTCTTTCCTGGATATTGGCTTATCTCTGAATCTTGATAAATGTGAATTCTTGTCTTACAACCTGTCTTCGTCTACTCCTCTAGTATGTAATGAATTTTCTGTTGTTTCTGTTTCTTCTTTTCGGTGGCTAGGGATTACTGTTTCTGATTCTTTAGCTCTCTTCCGTAGACAGATTGTTGCAGATGCAGTAAAAAAAATTCAACTTAGTTATTCAAAAATTGTAGCAAACCGTGGAAAATATAACAGAAGAGCTCTTGGGCGTTTATTCTCAACGTTTTCTGATCATTCTGTTCTTTATTTTTCGGATATTCATTCTGTTCTGAAGCTAAAAGATTTGAAGAAAATGAAAGTTACGTATTTCAAATTTTGCAAATTTCTGCTTTCTCTGCCACCGTGGACTAGAAATCGGTACTTGGTTAAAAAATATAATGTTACGGATGTAGTTCAAAAGCTCGGTGACCTACACAGAAAGCTTTCTGTGGACGCATTTTGTAAAATAGGCCCTGATCACGGTCTTATTCAGTTTTTTGTTGAAGAGGATAGTGTTTAGTTGAAGTTATTTTTCTTTTTATAGTTTACTCCACTTGTACTACCTGTTTCTTGTAGTTGTGGGTGATAAATAAATAATAATAATAATAATAATAATAGTGGAAAGACTAAAGTGGACAGACTATAGTGGAAAGACTATAGTGGAAAGACTGTAGTGGACAGAATAAAGTGGACACTATAGTGGAAAGACTAAAGTGGACAGAGAATTATGGAAAGACTAAAGTGGACAGTCTATAGTGGAAAGACTAAAGTGGACAGACTAAAGTGGAAAGACTAAAGTGGAAAGACTAAAGTGGAAAGACTAAAGTGGACAGAAGATAGTGGAAATGACTAAAGTGGAAAGACTAAAGTGGACAGACTAAAGTGGACAGACTAAAGTGGACAGACTAAAGTGGAAAGACTAAAGTGGACAGACTCTAGTCGGAAAGACTGAAGCGGAAAGACTAAGTGGACAGACTAAAGCGGAAAGACTAAAGTGGAAAGACCAAAGTGGACAGACTAAAATGGAAAGACTAAAGTGGAAAGACTAAAGTGGACAAACTAGAGTGGAAAGACTATAGTGGAATGACTGTAGTAGACAGAATAAAGTGGAGACTATAGTGGAAAGACTAAAGTGGAAAGACTAAAGTGGACAGAGAATAGTGGAAAGACTAAAGTGGACAGACTAAAGTGGAAAGACTAAAGTGGAAAGACTAAAGTGGACAGACTATATTGGAAAGACTATAGTGGAAAGACTGTAGTGGACAGAATAAAGTGGAGAGTATAGTGGAAAGACTAAAGTGGACAGAGAATAGTGGAAAGACTTAAGTGGACAGTCTATAGTGGAAAGACTAAAGTGGACAGACTAAAGTGGAAAGACTAAAGTGGAAAGACTAAAGTGGACAGACTATAGTGGAAAGACTAAAGTGGACAGACTAAAGTGGAAAGACTAAAGTGGAAAGACTAAAGTGGACAGACTATATTGGAAAGACTATAGTGGAAATACTGTAGTGGACAGAATAAAGTGGAGAGTATAGTGGAAAGACTAAAGTGGACAGAGAATAGTGGAAAGACTAAAGTGGAAAGACTATAGTGGAAAGACTATAGTGGAAAGACTGTGGTCGAAAGACTAAAGTGGACAGATTAAAGTGGACAGACTATAGTGGAAAGACTAAAGTTGACAAAATAAAGTGGAAAGACTAAAGTGGAAAGACTAAAGTGGACAGACTATAGTGGAAAGACTATAGTGGAAAGACTGTAGTGGACAGAATAAAGTGGAGACTATAGTGGAAAGACTAAAGTGGACAGAGAATAGTGGAAAGACTAAAGTGGACAGTCTATAGTGGAAAGACTAAAGTGGACAGACTAAAGTGGAAAGACTAAAGTGGACAGACTATAGTGGAAAGACTACAGTGGAATGACTGTAGTGGACAGAATAAAGTGGAGACTATAGTGGAAAGGCTAAAGTGGAAAGACTAAAGTGGACAGAGAATAGTGGAAAGACTAAAGTGGACAGACTATAGTGGAAAGACTATAGTGGAAAGACTGTAGTGGACAGAATAAAGTGGAGACTATAGTGGAAAGACTAAAGTTGAAAGACTAAAGTGGACAGAGAATAGTGGAAAGACTAAAGTGGACAGACTAAAGTGGAAAGACTAAAGTGGAAAGACTAAAGTGGACAGACTGTAGTGGAAAGACTATAGTGGAAAGACTGTAGTGGACAGAATAAAGTGGAGACTATAGTGGAAAGACTAAACTGGAAAGACTAAAGTGGAAAGACTAAAGTGGACAGACTATAGTGGAAAGACTAAAGTGGACAGACTATAGTGTAAAGACTAAAGTGGACAGACTAAAGTGGAAAGACTAAAGTGGAAAGACTAAAGTGGAAAGACTAAAGTGGACAGAAGATAGTGGAAATGACTAAAGTGGAAAGACTAAAGTGGACAGACTAAAGTGGACAGACTAAAGTGGACAGACTAAAGTGGAAAGACTAAAGTGGACAGACTCTAGTCGGAAAGACTGAAGCGGAAAGACTAAGTGGACAGACTAAAGCGGAAAGACTAAAGTGGAAAGACCAAAGTGGACAGACTAAAGTGGAAAGACTAAAGTGGACAAACTAGAGTGGAAAGACTATAGTGGAATGACTGTAGTGGACAGAATAAAGTGGAGACTATAGTGGAAAGACTAAAGTGGAAAGACTAAAGTGGACAGAGAATAGTGGAAAGACTAAAGTGGACACACTAAAGTGGAAAGACTAAAGTGGAAAGACTAAAGTGGACAGACTATATTGGAAAGACTATAGTGGAAAGACTGTAGTGGACAGAATAGAGTGGAGAGTATAGTGGAAAGGCTAAAGTGGACAGAGAATAGTGGAAAGACTTAAGTGGACAGTCTATAGTTGAAAGACTAAAGTGGACGGAGAATAGTGGAAAGACTAAAGTGGACAGTCTATAGTGGAAAGACTAAAGTGGACAGACTAAAGTGGAAAGACTAAAGTGGAAAGACTAAAGTGGACAGACTCTAGTGGAAAGACTATAGTGGAAAGACTGTAGTGGACAGAATAAAGTGGAGACTATAGTGGAAAGACTAAAGTTGAAAGACTAAAGTGGACAGAGAATAGTGGAAAGACTGAAGTGGACACAATAAAGTGGAAAAACTAAAGTGGAAAGACAAAAGTGGACAGACTATAGTTGAAAGACTAAAGTGGACGGAGAATAGTGGAAAGACTAAAGTGGACAGTCTATAGTGGAAAGACTAAAGTGGACAGACTAAAGTGGAAAGACTAAAGTGGAAAGACTAAAGTGGACAGACTGTAGTGGAAAGACTATAGTGGAAAGACTGTAGTGGACAGAATAAAGTGGAGACTATAGTGGAAAGACTAAAGTGGAAAGACTAAAGTGGAAAGACTAAAGTGGACAGACTATAGTGGAAAGACTAAAGTGGACAGACAATAGTGTAAAGACTAAAGTGGACAGACTAAAGTGGAAAGACTAAAGTGGAAAGACTAAAGTGGACAGAAGATAGTGGAAATGACTAAAGTGGAAAGACTAAAGTGGACAGACTAAAGTGGACAGACTAAAGTGGACAGACTAAAGTGGAAAGACTAAAGTGGACAGACTCTAGTCGGAAAGACTGAAGCGGAAAGACTAAGTGGACAGACTAAAGCGGAAAGACTAAAGTGGAAAGACCAAAGTGGACAGACTTAAGTGGAAAGACTAAAGTGGAAAGACTAAAGTGGACAAACTAGAGTGGAAAGACTATAGTGGAATGACTGTAGTGGACAGAATAAAGTGGAGGCTATAGTGGAAAGACTAAAGTGGAAAGACTAAAGTGGACAGAGAATAGTGGAAAGACTAAAGTCGATAGACTAAAGTGGAAAGACTAAAGTGGAAAGACTAAAGTGGACAGACTATATTGGAAAGACTATAGTGGAAAGACTGTAGTGGACAGAATAAAGTGGAGAGTATAGTGGAAAGACTAAAGTGGACAGAGAATAGTGGAAAGACTTAAGTGGACAGTCTATAGTGGAAAGACTAAAGTGGACAGACTAAAGTGGAAAGACTAAAGTAGAAAGACTAAAGTTGACAGACTATAGTGGAAAGACTGTAGTGGACAGAATAAAGTGGAGACTGTAGTGGAAAGACTAAAGTGGAAAGACTAAAGTGGACAGAGAATAGTGGAAAGACTAAAGTGGACAGACTAAAGTGGAAAGACTAAAGTGGAAAGACTAAAGTGGACATACTATATTGGAAAGACTATAGTGGAAAGACGGTAGTGGATAGAATAAAGTGGAGAGTATAGTGGAAAGACTAAAGTGGACAGAGAATAGTGGAAAGACTTAAGTGGACAGTCTATAGTGGAAAGACTAAAGTGGACAGACTAAAGTGGAAAGACTAAAGTGGAAAGACTAAAGTGGACAGACTATAGTGGAAAGACTATAGTGGAAAGACTGTAGTGGACAGAATAAAGTGGAGACTATAGTGGAAAGACTAAAGTTGAAAGACTAAAGTGGACAGAGAATAGTGGAAAGACTAAAGTGGACAGACTAAAGTGGAAAGACTAAAGTGGAAAGACTAAAGTGGACAGACTAAAGTGGAAAGACTAAAGTGGACAGAAGATAGTGGAAATGACTAAAGTGGAAAGACTAAAGTGGACAGACTAAAGTGGACAGACTAAAGTGGAAAGACTAAAGTGGACAGACTCTAGTCGGAAAGACTGAAGCGGAAAGACTAAGTGGACAGGCTAAAGCGGAAAGACTAAAGTGGAAAGACCAAAGTGGACAGACTAAAGTGGAAAGACTAAAGTGGAAAGACTAAAGTGGACAAACTAGAGTGGAAAGACTATAGTGGAATGACTGTAGTGGACAGAATAAAGTGGAGACTATAGTGGAAAGACTAAAGTGGAAAGACTAAAGTGGACAGAGAATAGTGGAAAGACTAAAGTGGACAGACTAAAGTGGAAAGACTAAAGTGGAAAGACTAAAGTGGACAGACTGTATTGGAAAGACTATAGTGGAAAGACTGTAGTGGACAGAATAAAGTGGAGAGTATAGTGGAAAGACTAAAGTGGACAGAGAATAGTGGAAAGACTTAAGTGGACAGTCTATAGTGGAAAGACTAAAGTGGACAGACTAAAGTGGAAAGACTAAAGTGGAAAGACTAAAGTGGACAGACTCTAGTGGAAAGACTATAGTGGAAAGACTGTAGTGGACAGAATAAAGTGGAGACTATAGTGGAAAGACTAAAGTGGAAAGACTAAAGTGGAAAGACTAAAGTGGACAGAGAATAGTGGAAAGACTGAAGTGGACAGACTAAAGTGGAAAAACTAAAGTGGAAAGACAAAAGTGGAAAGACTATAGTTGAAAGACTAAAGTGGACGGAGAATAGTGGAAAGACTAAAGTGGACAGTCTATAGTGGAAAGACTAAAGTGGACAGACTAAAGTGGAAAGACTAAAGTGGAAAGACTAAAGTGGACAGACTGTAGTGGAAAGACTATAGTGGAAAGACTGTAGTGGACAGAATAAAGTGGAGACTATAGTGGAAAGACTAAAGTGGAAAGACTAAAGTGGAAAGACTAAAGTGGACAGACTATAGTGGAAAGACTAAAGTGGACAGACTATAGTGTAAAGACTAAAGTGGACAGACTAAAGTGGAAAGACTAAAGTGGAAAGACTAAAGTGGAAAGACTAAAGTGGACAGAAGATAGTGGAAATGACTAAAGTGGAAAGACTAAAGTGGACAGACTAAAGTGGACAGACTAAAGTGGACAGACTAAAGTGGAAAGACTAAAGTGGACAGACTCTAGTCGGAAAGACTGAAGCGGAAAGACTAAGTGGACAGACTAAAGCGGAAAGACTAAAGTGGAAAGACCAAAGTGGACAGACTAAAGTGGAAAGACTAAAGTGGAAAGACTAAAGTGGACAAACTAGAGTGGAAAGACTATAGTGGAATGACTCTAGTGGACAGAATAAAGTGGAGACTATAGTGGAAAGACTAAAGTGGAAAGACTAAAGTGGACAGAGAATAGTTGAAAGACTAAAGTGGACAGACTAAAGTGGAAAGACTAAAGTGGAAAGACTAAAGTGGACAGACTATATTTGAAAGACTATAGTGGAAAGACTGTAGTGGACAGAATAAAGTGGAGAGTATAGTGGAAAGACTAAAGTGGACAGAGAATAGTGGAAAGACTTAAGTGGACAGTCTATAGTGGAAAGACTAAAGTGGACAGACTAAAGTGGAAAGACTAAAGTGGAAAGACTAAAGTTGACAGACTATAGTGGAAAGACTAAAGTGGACAGACTAAAGTGGAAAGACTAAAGTGGAAAGACTAAAGTGGACAGACTATATTGGAAAGACTATAGTGGAAATACTGTAGTGGACAGAATAAAGTGGAGAATCTAGTGGAAAGACTAAAGTGGACAGAGAATAGTGGAAAGACTAAAGTGGAAAGACTATAGTGGAAAGACTATATTGGAAAGATTGTAGTGGAAATACTAAAGTGGAAAGATTAAAGTTGACAGACTATAGTGGAAAGACTAAAGTTGACAAAATAAAGTGGAAAGACTAAAGTGGAAAGACTAAAGTGGACAGACTATAGTGGAAAGACTATAGTGGAAAGACTGTAGTGGACAGAATAAAGTGGAGACTATAGTGGAAAGACTAAAGTGGACAGAGAATAGTGGAAAGACTAAAGTGGACAGTCTATAGTGGAAAGACTAAAGTGGACAGACTAAAGTGGAAAGACTAAAGTGGACAGACTATAGTGGAAAGACTACAGTGGAATGACTGTAGTGGACAGAATAAAGTGGAGACTATAGTGGAAAGGCTTAAGTGGAAAGACTAAAGTGGACAGAGAATAGTGGAAAGACTAAAGTGGACAGACTATAGTGGAAAGACTATAGTGGAAAGACTGTAGTGGACAGAATAAAGTGGAGACTATAGTGGAAAGACTAAAGTTGAAAGACTAAAGTGGACAGAGAATACTGGAAAGACTAAAGTGGACAGACTAAAGTGGAAAGACTAAAGTGGACAGACTAAAGTGGACAGACTATAGTGGAAATGACTAAAGTGGAAAGACTAAAGTGGACAGACTATAGTGGAAAGACTAAAGTGGACAGACTAAAGTGGAAAGACTAAAGTGGAAAGACTAAAGTGGACAGACTATAGTGGAAAGACTTAAGTGGACAGACTAAAGTGGAAAGACTAAAGTGGAAAGACTAAAGTGGACAGACTATAGTGGAAAGACTATAGTGGAAACACTGAAGTGGACAGAATAAAGTGGAAAGACTAAAGTGGAAAGACTTAAGTGGATAGACTATAGTGGAAAGTCTAAAGTGGACAGACTAAAGTGGAAAAACTAAAGTGGAAAGACTAAAGTGGACAGTCTATAGTGGAAAGACTAAAGTGGACAGACCATAGTGGAAAGACTATAGTGGAAAGACTCTAGTGGACAGAATAAAGTGGAGACTATAGTGGAAAGACTAAAGTGGACAGTCTATAGTGGAAAGACTAAAGTTGACAGACTAAAGTGGAAAGACTAAAGTGGATAGACTATAGTGGAAAGTCTAAAGTGGACAGACTAAAGTGGAAAAACTAAAGTGGAAAGACTAAAGTGGACAGTCTATAGTGGAAAGACTAAAGTGGACAGACTATAGTGGAAAGACTATAGTGGAAACACTGTAGTGGACAGAATAAAGTGGACACTATAGTGGAAAGACTAAAGTGGACAGAGAATTATGGAAAGACTAAAGTGGACAGTCTATAGTGGAAAGACTAAAGTGGACAGACTAAAGTGGAAAGACTAAAGTGGAAAGACTAAAGTGGAAAGACTAAAGTGGACAGACTAAAGTGGACAGACTAAAGTGGACAGACTAAAGTGGAAAGACTAAAGTGGACAGACTCTAGTCGGAAAGACTGAAGCGGAAAGACTAAGTGGACAGACTAAAGCGGAAAGACTAAAGTGGAAAGACCAAAGTGGACAGACTAAAATGGAAAGACTAAAGTGGAAAGACTAAAGTGGACAAACTAGAGTGGAAAGACTATAGTGGAATGACTGTAGTAGACAGAATAAAGTGGAGACTATAGTGGAAAGACTAAATTGGAAAGACTAAAGTGGACAGAGAATAGTGGAAAGACTAAAGTGGACAGACTAAAGTGGAAAGACTAAAGTGGAAAGACTAAAGTGGACAGACTATATTGGAAAGACTATAGTGGAAAGACTGTAGTGGACAGAATAAAGTGGAGAGTATAGTGGAAAGACTAAAGTGGACAGAGAATAGTGGAAAGACTTAAGTGGACAGTCTATAGTGGAAAGACTAAAGTGGACAGACTAAAGTGGAAAGACTAAAGTGGAAAGACTAAAGTGGACAGACTATAGTGGAAAGACTAAAGTGGACAGACTAAAGTGGAAAGACTAAAGTGGAAAGACTAAAGTGGACAGACTATATTGGAAAGACTATAGTGGAAATACTGTAGTGGACAGAATAAAGTGGAGAGTATAGTGGAAAGACTAAAGTGGACAGAGAATAGTGGAAAGACTAAAGTGGAAAGACTATAGTGGAAAGACTATAGTGGAAAGACTGTGGTGGAAAGACTAAAGTGGAAAGATTAAAGTGGACAGACTATAGTGGAAAGACTATAGTGGAAAGACTGTAGTGGACAGAATAAAGTGGAGACTATAGTGGAAAGACTAAAGTGGACAGAGAATGGTGGAAAGACAAAAGTGGACAGTCTATAGTGGAAAGACTAAAGTGGACAGACTAAAGTGGAAAGACTAAAGTGGACAGACTATAGTGGAAAGACTACAGTGGAATGACTGTAGTGGACAGAATAAAGTGGAGACTATAGTGGAAAGGCTAAAGTGGAAAGACTAAAGTGGACAGAGAATAGTGGAAAGACTAAAGTGGACAGACTATAGTGGAAAGACTATAGTGGAAAGACTGTAGTGGACAGAATAAAGTGGAGACTATAGTGGAAAGACTAAAGTTGAAAGACTAAAGTGGACAGAGAATAGTGGAAAGACTAAAGTGGACAGACTAAAGTGGAAAGACTAAAGTGGAAAGACTAAAGTGGACAGACTATAGTGGAAATGACTAAAGTGGAAAGACTAAAGTGGACAGACTATAGTGGAAAGACTAAAGTGGACAGACTAAAGTGGAAAGACTAAAGTGGAAAGACTTTAGTGGACAGACTATAGTGGAAAGACTAAAGTGGACAGACTAAAGTGGAAAGACTATAGTGGAAAGACTGTAGTGGACAGAATAAAGTGGAGACTATAGTGGAAAGACTAAAGTGGAAAGACTAAAGTGGAAAGACTAAAGTGGACAGACTATAGTGGAAAGACTAAAGTGAACAGACTATAGTGTAAAGACTAAAGTGGACAGACTAAAGTGGAAAGACTAAAGTGGAAAGACTAAAGTGGAAAGACTAAAGTGGACAGAAGATAGTGGAAATGACTAAAGTGGAAAGACTAAAGTGGACAGACTAAAGTGGACAGACTAAAGTGGACAGACTAAAGTGGAAAGACTAAAGTGGACAGACTCTAGTCGGAAAGACTGAAGCGGAAAGACTAAGTGGACAGACTAAAGCGGAAAGACTAAAGTGGAAAGACCAAAGTGGACAGACTAAAGTGGAAAGACTAAAGTGGAAAGACTAAAGTGGACAAACTAGAGTGGAAAGACTATAGTGGAATGACTCTAGTGGACAGAATAAAGTGGAGACTATAGTGGAAAGACTAAAGTGGAAAGACTAAAGTGGACAGAGAATAGTGGAAAGACTAAAGTGGACAGACTAAAGTGGAAAGACTAAAGTGGAAAGACTAAAGTGGACAGACTATATTGGAAAGACTATAGTGGAAAGACTGTAGTGGACAGAATAAAGTGGAGAGTATAGTGGAAAGACTAAAGTGGACAGAGAATAGTGGAAAGACTTAAGTGGACAGTCTATAGTGGAAAGACTAAAGTGGACAGACTAAAGTGGAAAGACTAAAGTGGAAAGACTAAAGTTGACAGACTATAGTGGAAAGACTAAAGTGGACAGACTAAAGTGGAAAGACTAAAGTGGAAAGACTAAAGTGGACAGACTATATTGGAAAGACTATAGTGGAAATACTGTAGTGGACAGAATAAAGTGGAGAATATAGTGGAAAGACTAAAGTGGACAGAGAATAGTGGGAAGACTAAAGTGGAAAGACTATAGTGGAAAGACTATAGTGGAAAGATTGTAGTGGAAATACTAAAGTGGAAAGATTAAAGTGGACAGACTATAGTGGAAAGACTAAAGTTGACAAAATAAAGTGGAAAGACTAAAGTGGAAAGACTAAAGTGGACAGACTATAGTGGAAAGACTATAGTGGAAAGACTGTAGTGGACAGAATAAAGTGGAGACTATAGTGGAAAGACTAAAGTGGACAGAGAATAGTGGAAAGACTAAAGTGGACAGTCTATAGTGGAAAGACTAAAGTGGACAGACTAAAGTGGAAAGACTAAAGTGGACAGACTATAGTGGAAAGACTACAGTGGAATGACTGTACTGGACAGAATAAAGTGGAGACTATAGTGGAAAGGCTTAAGTGGAAAGACTAAAGTGGACAGAGAATAGTGGAAAGACTAAAGTGGACAGACTATAGTGGAAAGACTATAGTGGAAAGACTGTAGTGGACAGAATAAAGTGGAGACTATAGTGGAAAGACTAAAGTTGAAAGACTAAAGTGGACAGAGAATACTGGAAAGACTAAAGTGGACAGACTAAAGTGGAAAGACTAAAGTGGAAAGACTAAAGTGGACAGACTATAGTGGAAATGACTAAAGTGGAAAGACTAAAGTGGACAGACTATAGTGGAAAGACTAAAGTGGACAGACTAAAGTGGAAAGACTAAAGTGGAAAGACTAAAGTGGACAGACTATAGTGGAAAGACTAAAGTGGACAGACTAAAGTGGAAAGACTAAAGTGGAAAGACTAAAGTGGACAGACTATAGTGGAAAGACTATAGTGGAAACACTGAAGTGGACAGAATAAAGTGGAAAGACTAAAGTGGAAAGACTGAAGTGGATAGACTATAGTGGAAAGTCTAAAGTGGACAGACTAAAGTGGAAAAACTAAAGTGGAAAGACTAAAGTGGACAGTCTATAGTGGAAAGACTAAAGTGGACAGACCATAGTGGAAAGACTATAGTGGAAAGACTCTAGTGGACAGAATAAAGTGGAGACTATAGTGGAAAGACTAAAGTGGACAGTCTATAGTGGAAAGACTAAAGTTGACAGACTAAAGTGGAAAGACTAAAGTGGATAGACTATAGTGGAAAGTCTAAAGTGGACAGACTAAAGTGGAAAAACTAAAGTGGAAAGACTAAAGTGGACAGTCTATAGTGGAAAGACTAAAGTGGACAGACTATAGTGGAAAGACTATGGTGGAAAGACTGTAGTGGACAGAATAAAGTGGAGACTATAGTGGAAAGACTAAAGTGGACAGAGAATAGTGGAAAGACTAAAGTGCACAGACTATAGTGGAAAGACTAAAGTGGACAGACTAAAGTGGAAATGACTAAAGTGGAAAGACTAAAGTGGACAGACTATAGTGGAAAGACTAAAGTGGACAGACTAAAGTGGAAAGACTAAAGTGGAAAGACTAAAGTGGACAGACTATAGTGGAAAGACTATAGTGGAAAGACTAAAGTATAAAGACTAAAGTGGACAGACTATAGTGGAAAGACTGAAGTGGACAGACTAAAGTGGAAAAACTAAAGTGGAAAGACAAAAGTGGACAGACTATAGTTGAAAGACTAAAGTGGACAGAGAATAGTGGAAAGACTAAAGTGGACAGTCTATAGTGGAAAGACTAAAGTGGACAGACTATAGTGGAAAGACTATAGTGGAAACACTGTAGTGGACAGAATAAAGTGGACACTATAGTGGAAAGACTAAAGTGGACAGAGAATTATGGAAAGACTAAAGTGGACAGTCTATAGTGGAAAGACTAAAGTGGACAGACTAAAGTGGAAAGACTAAAGTGGAAAGACTAAAGTGGAAAGACTAAAGTGGACAGAAGATAGTGGAAATGACTAAAGTGGAAAGACTAAAGTGGACAGACTAAAGTGGACAGACTAAAGTGGACAGACTAAAGTGGAAAGACTAAAGTGGACAGACTCTAGTCGGAAAGACTGAAGCGGAAAGACTAAGTGGACAGACTAAAGCGGAAAGACTAAAGTGGAAAGACCAAAGTGGACAGACTAAAATGGAAAGACTAAAGTGGAAAGACTAAAGTGGACAAACTAGAGTGGAAAGACTATAGTGGAATGACTGTAGTAGACAGAATAAAGTGGAGACTATAGTAGAAAGACTAAAGTGGACAGAGAATAGTGGAAAGACTAAAGTGGACAGACTAAAGTGGAAAGACTAAAGTGGAAAGACTAAAGTGGACAGACTATATTGGAAAGACTATAGTGGAAAGACTGGAGTGGACAGAATAAAGTGGAGAGTATAGTGGAAAGACTAAAGTGGACAGAGAATAGTGGAAAGACTTAAGTGGACAGTCTATAGTGGAAAGACTAAAGTGGACAGACTAAAGTGGAAAGACTAAAGTGGAAAGACTAAAGTGGACAGACTATAGTGGAAAGACTAAAGTGGATAGACTAAAGTGGAAAGACTAAAGTGGAAAGACTAAAGTGGACAGACTATATTGGAAAGACTATAGTGGAAATACTGTAGTGGACAGAATAAAGTGGAGAGTATAGTGGAAAGACTAAAGTGGACAGAGAATAGTGGAAAGACTAAAGTGGAAAGACTATAGTGGAAAGACTATAGTGGAAAGACTGTGGTGGAAAGACTAAAGTGGAAAGATTAAAGTGGACAGACTATAGTGGAAAGACTAAATTTGACAAAATAAAGTGGAAAGACTAAAGTGGAAAGACTAAAGTGGACAGACTATAGTGGAAAGACTATAGTGGAAAGACTGTAGTGGACAGAATAAAGTGGAGACTATAGTGGAAAGACTAAAGTGGACAGAGAACGGTGGAAAGACAAAAGTGGACAGTCTATAGTGGAAAGACTAAAGTGGACAGACTAAAGTGGAAAGACTAAAGTGGACAGACTATAGTGGAAAGACTACAGTGGAATGACTGTAGTGGACAGAATAAAGTGGAGACTATAGTGGAAAGGCTAAAGTGGAAAGACTAAAGTGGACAGAGAATAGTGGAAAGACTAAAGTGGACAGACTATAGTGGAAAGACTATAGTGGAAAGACTGTAATGGACAGAATAAAGTGGAGACTATAGTGGAAAGACTAAAGTTGAAAGACTAAAGTGGACAGAGAATAGTGGAAAGACTAAAGTGGACAGACTAAAGTGGAAAGACTAAAGTGGAAAGACTAAAGTGGACAGACTATAGTGGAAATGACTAAAGTGGAAAGACTAAAGTGGAAAGACTAAAGTGGACAGACTAAAGTGGAAAGACTTTAGTGGACAGACTATAGTGGAAAGACTAAAGTGGACAGACTAAAGTGGAAAGACTAAAGTGGAAAGACTAAAGTGGACAGACTATAGTGGAAAGACTATAGTGGAAACACTGAAGTGGACAGAATAAAGTGGAAAGACTAAAGTGGGAAGACTTAAGTGGATAGACTATAGTGGAAAGTCTAAAGTGGACAGACTAAAGTGGAAAAACTAAAGTGGAAAGACTAAAGTGGACAGTCTATAGTGGAAAGACTAAAGTGGACAGACTATAGTGGAAAGACTATAGTGGAAAGACTCTAGTGGACAGACTAAAGTGGAGACTATAGTGGAAAGACTAAAGTGGACAGACTATAGTGGAAAGACTACAGTGGAATGACTGTAGTGGACGGAATAAAGTGGAGACTATAGTGGAAAGGCTAAAGTGGATAGACTAAAGTGGACAGAGAATAGTGGAAAGACTAAAGTGGACAGACTATAGTGGAAAGACTATAGTGGAAAGACTGTAGTGGACAGAATAAAGTGGAGACTATAGTGGAAAGACTAAAGTTGAAAGACTAAAGTGGACAGAGAATAGTGGAAAGACTAAAGTGGACAGACTAAAGTGGAAAGACTAAAGTGGAAAGACTAAAGTGGACAGACTATAGTGGAAATGACTAAAGTGGAAAGACTAAAGTGGACAGACTATAGTGGAAAGACTAAAGTGGACAGACTAAAGTGGAAAGACTAAAGTGGAAAGACTAAAGTGGACAGACTATAGTGGAAAGACTAAAGTGGACAGACTAAAGTGGACAGACTAAAGTGGAAAGACTAAAGTGGAAAGACTAAAGTGGACAGACTATATTGGAAAGACTATAGTGGAAATACTGTAGTGGACAGAATAAAGTGGAGAGTATAGTGGAAAGACTAAAGTGGACAGAGAATAGTGGAAAGACTAAAGTGGAAAGACTATAATGGAAAGACTATAGTGGAAAGACTGTGGTGGAAAGACTAAAGTGGAAAGATTAAAGTGGACAGACTATATTGGAAAGACTAAAGTTGACAAAATAAAGTGGAAAGACTAAAGTGGAAAGACTAATTTGGACAGACTATAGTGGAAAGACTATAGTGGAAAGACTGTAGTGGACAGAATAAAGTGGAGACTATAGTGGAAAGACTAAAGTGGACAGAGAATAGTGGAAAGACTAAAGTGCACAGACTATAGTGGAAAGACTAAAGTGGACAGACTAAAGTGGAAATGACTAAAGTGGAAAGACTAAAGTGGACAGACTATAGTGGAAAGACTAAAGTGGACAGACCATAGTGGAAAGACTATAGTGGAAAGACTCTAGTGGACAGAATAAAGTGGAGACTATAGTGGAAAGACTAAAGTGGACAGTCTATAGTGGAAAGACTAAAGTTGACAGACTAAAGTGGAAAGACTAAAGTGGATAGACTATAGTGGAAAGTCTAAAGTGGACAGACTAAAGTGGAAAAACTAAAGTGGAAAGACTAAAGTGGACAGTCTATAGTGGAAAGACTAAAGTGGACAGACTATAGTGGAAAGACTATGGTGGAAAGACTGTAGTGAACAGAATAAAGTGGAGACTATAGTGGAAAGACTAAAGTGGACAGAGAATAGTGGAAAGACTAAAGTGCACAGACTATAGTGGAAAGACTAAAGTGGACAGACTAAAGTGGAAATGACTAAAGTGGAAAGACTAAAGTGGACAGACTATAGTGGAAAGACTAAAGTGGACAGACTAAAGTGGAAAGACTAAAGTGGAAAGACTAAAGTGGACAGACTATAGTGGAAAGACTATAGTGGAAAGACTAAAGTATAAAGACTAAAGTGGACAGACTATAGTGGAAAGACTGAAGTGGACAGACTAAAGTGGAAAAACTAAAGTGGAAAGACAAAAGTGGACAGACTATAGTTGAAAGACTAAAGTGGACAGAGAATAGTGGAAAGACTAAAGTGGACAGTCTATAGTGGAAAGACTAAAGTGGACAGACTATAGTGGAAAGACTATAGTGGAAACACTGTAGTGGACAGAATAAAGTGGACACTATAGTGGAAAGACTAAAGTGGACAGAGAATTATGGAAAGACTAAAGTGGACAGTCTATAGTGGAAAGACTAAAGTGGACAGACTAAAGTGGAAAGACTAAAGTGGAAAGACTAAAGTGGAAAGACTAAAGTGGACAGAAGATAGTGGAAATGACTAAAGTGGAAAGACTAAAGTGGACAGACTAAAGTGGACAGACTAAAGTGGACAGACTAAAGTGGAAAGACTAAAGTGGACAGACTCTAGTCGGAAAGACTGAAGCGGAAAGACTAAGTGGACAGACTAAAGCGGAAAGACTAAAGTGGAAAGACCAAAGTGGACAGACTAAAATGGAAAGACTAAAGTGGAAAGACTAAAGTGGACAAACTAGAGTGGAAAGACTATAGTGGAATGACTGTAGTAGACAGAATAAAGTGGAGACTATAGTGGAAAGACTAAAGTGGACAGAGAATAGTGGAAAGACTAAAGTGGACAGACTAAAGTGGAAAGACTAAAGTGGAAAGACTAAAGTGGACAGACTATATTGGAAAGACTATAGTGGAAAGACTGGAGTGGACAGAATAAAGTGGAGAGTATAGTGGAAAGACTAAAGTGGACAGAGAATAGTGGAAAGACTTAAGTGGACAGTCTATAGTGGAAAGACTAAAGTGGACAGACTAAAGTGGAAAGACTAAAGTGGAAAGACTAAAGTGGACAGACTATAGTGGAAAGACTAAAGTGGACAGACTAAAGTGGAAAGACTAAAGTGGAAAGACTAAAGTGGACAGACTATATTGGAAAGACTATAGTGGAAATACTGTAGTGGACAGAATAAAGTGGAGAGTATAGTGGAAAGACTAAAGTGGACAGAGAATAGTGGAAAGACTAAAGTGGAAAGACTATAGTGGAAAGACTATAGTGGAAAGACTGTGGTGGAAAGACTAAAGTGGAAAGATTAAAGTGGACAGACTATAGTGGAAAGACTAAATTTGACAAAATAAAGTGGAAAGACTAAAGTGGAAAGACTAAAGTGGACAGACTATAGTGGAAAGACTATAGTGGAAAGACTGTAGTGGACAGAATAAAGTGGAGACTATAGTGGAAAGACTAAAGTGGACAGAGAATGGTGGAAAGACAAAAGTGGACAGTCTATAGTGGAAAGACTAAAGTGGACAGACTAAAGTGGAAAGACTAAAGTGGACAGACTATAGTGGAAAGACTACAGTGGAATGACTGTAGTGGACAGAATAAAGTGGAGACTATAGTGGAAAGGCTAAAGTGGAAAGACTAAAGTGGACAGAGAATAGTGGAAAGACTAAAGTGGACAGACTATAGTGGAAAGACTATAGTGGAAAGACTGTAGTGGACTGAATAAAGTGGAGACTATAGTGGAAAGACTAAAGTTGAAAGACTAAAGTGGACAGAGAATAGTGGAAAGACTAAAGTGGACAGACTAAAGTGGAAAGACTAAAGTGGAAAGACTAAAGTGGACAGACTATAGTGGAAATGACTAAAGTGGAAAGACTAAAGTGGAAAGACTAAAGTGGACATACTAAAGTGGAAAGACTTTAGTGGACAGACTATAGTGGAAAGACTAAAGTGGACAGACTAAAGTGGAAAGACTAAAGTGGAAAGACTAAAGTGGACAGACTATAGTGGAAAGACTATAGTGGAAACACTGAAGTGGACAGAATAAAGTGGAAAGACTAAAGTGGGAAGACTTAAGTGGATAGACTATAGTGGAAAGTCTAAAGTGGACAGACTAAAGTGGAAAAACTAAAGTGGAAAGACTAAAGTGGACAGTCTATAGTGGAAAGACTAAAGTGGACAGACTATAGTGGAAAGACTATAGTGGAAAGACTCTAGTGGACAGAATAAAGTGGAGACTATAGTGGAAAGACTAAAGTGGACAGTCTATAGTGGAAAGACTAAAGTTGACGGACTAAAGTGGAAAGACTAAAGTGGATAGACTATAGTGGAAAGTCTAAAGTGGACAGACTAAAGTGGAAAAACTAAAGTGGAAAGACTAAAGTGGACAGTCTAAAGTGGAAAGACTAAAGTGGACAGACTATAGTGGAAAGACTAAAGTGGACAGACTATAGTGGAAAGACTATAGTGGAAAGACTGTGGTGGAAAGACTAAAGTGGAAAGATTAAAGTGGACAGACTATAGTGGAAAGACTAAAGTGGACAGAGAATAGTGGAAAGACTAAAGTGGACAGTCTATAGTGGAAAGACTAAAGTGGACAGACTAAAGTGGAAAGACTAAAGTGGACAGACTATAGTGGAAAGACTACAGTGGAATGACTGTAGTGGACGGAATAAAGTGGAGACTATAGTGGAAAGGCTAAAGTGGATAGACTAAAGTGGACAGAGAATAGTGGAAAGACTAAAGTGGACAGACTATAGTGGAAAGACTATAGTGGAAAGACTGTAGTGGACAGAATAAAGTGGAGACTATAGTGGAAAGACTAAAGTTGAAAGACTAAAGTGGACAGAGAATAGTGGAAAGACTAAAGTGGACAGACTAAAGTGGAAAGACTAAAGTGGAAAGACTAAAGTGGACAGACTATAGTGGAAATGACTAAAGTGGAAAGACTAAAGTGGACAGACTATAGTGGAAAGACTAAAGTGGACAGACTAAAGTGGAAAGACTAAAGTGGAAAGACTAAAGTGGACAGACTATAGTGGAAAGACTAAAGTGGACAGACTAAAGTGGACAGACTAAAGTGGAAAGACTAAAGTGGAAAGACTAAAGTGGACAGACTATATTGGAAAGACTATAGTGGAAATACTGTAGTGGACAGAATAAAGTGGAGAGGATAGTGGAAAGACTAAAGTGGACAGAGAATAGTGGAAAGACTAAAGTGGAAAGACTATAATGGAAAGACTATAGTGGAAAGACTGTGGTGGAAAGACTAAAGTGGAAAGATTAAAGTGGACAGACTATAGTGGAAAGACTAAAGTTGACAAAATAAAGTGGAAAGACTAAAGTGGAAAGACTAATTTGGACAGACTATAGTGGAAAGACTATAGTGGAAAGACTGTAGTGGACAGAATAAAGTGGAGACCATAGTGGAAAGACTAAAGTGGACAGAGAATGGTGGAAAGACAAAAGTGGACAGTCTATAGTGGAAAGACTAAAGTGGACAGACTAAAGTGGAAAGACTAAAGTGGACAGACTATAGTGGAAAGACTACAGTGGAATGACTGTAGTGGACAGAATAAAGTGGAGACTATAGTGGAAAGGCTAAAGTGGAAAGACTAAAGTGGACAGAGAATAGTGGAAAGACTAAAGTGGACAGACTATAGTGGAAAGACTATAGTGGAAAGACTGTAGTGGACAGAAAAAAGTGGAGACTATAGTGGAAAGACTAAAGTTGAAAGACTAAAGTGGACAGAGAATAGTGGAAAGACTAAAGTGGACAGACTAAAGTGGAAAGACTAAAGTGGAAAGACTAAAGTGGACAGACTATAGTGGAAATGACTAAAGTGGAAAGACTAAAGTGGACAGACTATAGTGGAAATGACTAAAGTGGAAAGACTAAAGTGGACAGACTATAGTGGAAAGACTAAAGTGGACAGACTAAAGTGGAAATACTAAAGTGGAAAGACTAAAGTGGACAGACTATAGTGGAAAGACTAAAGTGGACAGACTAAAGTGGAAAGACTAAAGTGGAAAGACTAAAGTGGACAGACTATAGTGGAAACACTGAAGTGGACAGAATAAAGTGGAAAGACTAAAGTGGGAAGACTTAAGTGGATAGACTATAGTGGAAAGTCTAAAGTGGACAGACTAAAGTGGAAAAACTAAAGTGGAAAGACTAAAGTGGACAGTCTATAGTGGAAAGACTAAAGTGGACAGACTATAGTGGAAAGACTATAGTGGACAGAGAATGGTGGAAAGACAAAAGTGGACAGTCTATAGTGGAAAGACTAAAGTGGACAGACTAAAGTGGAAAGACTAAAGTGGACAGACTATAGTGGAGAGACTACAGTGGAATGACTGTAGTGGACAGAATAAAGTGGAGACTATAGTGGAAAGGCTAAAGTGGAAAGACTAAAGTGGACAGAGAATAGTGGAAAGACTAAAGTGGACAGACTATAGTGGAAAGACTATAGTGGAAAGACTGTAGTGGACAGAATAAAGTGGAGACTATAGTGGAAAGACTAAAGTTGAAAGACTAAAGTGGACAGAGAATAATGGAAAGACTAAAGTGGACAGACTAAAGTGGAGAGACTAAAGTGGAAAGACTAAAGTGGACAGACTATAGTGGAAATGACTAAAGTGGAAAGACTAAAGTGGAAAGACTAAAGTTGACAGACTAAAGTGGAAAGACTAAAGTGGAAAGACTTTAGTGGACAGACTATAGTGGAAAGACTAAAGTGGACAGACTAAAGTGGAAAGACTAAAGTGGAAAGACTAAAGTGGACAGACTATAGTGGAAAGACTATAGTGGAAACACTGAAGTGGACAGAATAAAGTGGAAAGACTAAAGTGGGAAGACTTAAGTGGATAGACTATAGTGGAAAGTCTAAAGTGGACAGACTAAAGTGGAAAAACTAAAGTGGAAAGACTAAAGTGGACAGTCTATAGTGGAAAGACTAAAGTGGACAGACTATAGTGGAAAGACTATAGTGGAAAGACTCTAGTGGACAGAATAAAGTGGAGACTATAGTGGAAAGACTAAAGTGGACAGTCTATAGTGGAAAGACTAAAGTTGACGGACTAAAGTGGAAAGACTAAAGTGGATAGACTATAGTGGAAAGTCTAAAGTGGACAGACTAAAGTGGAAAAACTAAAGTGGAAAGACTAAAGTGGACAGTCTAAAGTGGAAAGACTAAAGTGGACAGACTATAGTGGAAAGACTAAAGTGGACAGACTATAGTGGAAAGACTATAGTGGAAAGACTGTGGTGGAAAGACTAAAGTGGAAAGATTAAAGTGGACAGACTATAGTGGAAAGACTAAAGTGGACAGAGAATAGTGGAAAGACTAAAGTGGACAGTCTATAGTGGAAAGACTAAAGTGGACAGACTAAAGTGGAAAGACTAAAGTGGACAGACTATAGTGGAAAGACTACAGTGGAATGACTGTAGTGGACGGAATAAAGTGGAGACTATAGTGGAAAGGCTAAAGTGGAAAGACTAAAGTGGACAGAGAATAGTGGAAAGACTAAAGTGGACAGACTATAGTGGAAAGACTATAGTGGAAAGACTGTAGTGGACAGAATAAAGTGGAGACTATAGTGGAAAGACTAAAGTTGAAAGACTAAAGTGGACAGAGAATAGTGGAAAGACTAAAGTGGACAGACTAAAGTGGAAAGACTAAAGTGGAAAGACTAAAGTGGACAGACTATAGTGGAAATGACTAAAGTGGAAAGACTAAAGTGGACAGACTATAGTGGAAAGACTAAAGTGGACAGACTAAAGTGGAAAGACTAAAGTGGAAAGACTAAAGTGGACAGACTATAGTGGAAAGACTAAAGTGGACAGACTAAAGTGGACAGACTAAAGTGGAAAGACTAAAGTGGAAAGACTGAAGGGGACAGACTATATTGGAAAGACTATAGTGGAAATACTGTAGTGGACAGAATAAAGTGGAGAGTATAGTGGAAAGACTAAAGTGGACAGAGAATAGTGGAAAGACTAAAGTGGAAAGACTATAATGGAAAGACTATAGTGGAAAGACTGTGGTGGAAAGACTAAAGTGGAAAGATTAAAGTGGACAGACTATAGTGGAAAGACTAAAGTTGACAAAATAAAGTGGAAAGACTAAAGTGGAAAGACTAATTTGGACAGACTATAGTGGAAAGACTATAGTGGAAAGACTGTAGTGGACAGAATAAAGTGGAGACTATAGTGGAAAGACTAAAGTGGACAGAGAATGGTGGAAAGACAAAAGTGGACAGTCTATAGTGGAAAGACTAAAGTGGACAGACTAAAGTGGAAAGACTAAAGTGGACAGACTATAGTGGAAAGACTACAGTGGAATGACTGTAGTGGACAGAATAAAGTGGAGACTATAGTGGAAAGGCTAAAGTGGAAAGACTAAAGTGGACAGAGGATAGTGGAAAGACTAAAGTGGACAGACTATAGTGGAAAGACTATAGTGGAAAGACTGTAGTGGACAGAAAAAAGTGGAGACTATAGTGGAAAGACTAAAGTTGAAAGACTAAAGTGGACAGAGAATAGTGGAAAGACTAAAGTGGACAGACTAAAGTGGAAAGACTAAAGTGGAAAGACTAAAGTGGACAGACTATAGTGGAAATGACTAAAGTGGAAAGACTAAAGTGGACAGACTATAGTGGAAAGACTAAAGTGGACAGACTAAAGTGGAAATACTAAAGTGGAAAGACTAAAGTGGACAGACTATATTGGAAAGACTAAAGTGGACAGACTAAAGTGGAAAGACTAAAGTGGAAAGACTAAAGTGGACAGACTATAGTGGAAAGACTATAGTGGAAACACTGAAGTGGACAGAATAAAGTGGAAAGACTAAAGTGGGAAGACTTAAGTGGATAGACTATAGTGGAAAGTCTAAAGTGGACAGACTAAAGTGGAAAAACTAAAGTGGAAAGACTAAAGTGGACAGTCTATAGTGGAAAGACTAAAGTGGACAGACTATAGTGGAAAGACTATAGTGGAAAGACTCTAGTGGACAGAATAAAGTGGAGACTATAGTGGAAAGACTAAAGTGGACAGTCTATAGTGGAAAGACTAAAGTTGACGGACTAAAGTGGAAAGACTAAAGTGGATAGACTATAGTGGAAAGTCTAAAGTGGACAGACTAAAGTGGAAAAACTAAAGTGGAAAGACTAAAGTGGACAGTCTAAAGTGGAAAGACTAAAGTGGACAGACTATAGTGGAAAGACTAAAGTGGACAGACTATAGTGGAAAGACTATAGTGGAAAGACTGTGGTGGAAAGACTAAAGTGGAAAGATTAAAGTGGACAGACTATAGTGGAAAGACTAAAGTGGACAGAGAATAGTGGAAAGACTAAAGTGGACAGTCTATAGTGGAAAGACTAAAGTGGACAGACTAAAGTGGAAAGACTAAAGTGGACAGACTATAGTGGAAAGACTACAGTGGAATGACTTTAGTGGACAGAATAAAGTGGAGACTATAGTGGAAAGGCTAAAGTGGAAAGACTAAAGTGGACAGAGAATAGTGGAAAGACTAAAGTGGACAGACTATAGTGGAAAGACTATAATGGAAAGACTGTAGTGGACAGAATAAAGTGGAGACTATAGTGGAAAGACTAAAGTTGAAAGACTAAAGTGGACAGAGAATAGTGGAAAGACTAAAGTGGACAGACTAAAGTGGAAAGACTAAAGTGGAAAGACTAAAGTGGACAGACTATAGTGGAAATGACTAAAGTGGAAAGACTAAAGTGGACAGACTATAGTGGAAAGACTAAAGTGGACAGACTAAAGTGGAAAGACTAAAGTGGAAAGACTAAAGTGGACAGACTATAGTGGAAAGACTAAAGTGGACAGACTAAAGTGGAAAGACTAAAGTGGAAAGACTAAAGTGGACAGACTATAGTGGAAAGACTATAGTGGAAAGACTGAAGTGGACAGAATAAAGTGGAAAGACTAAAGTGGAAAGACTTAAGTGGATAGACTATAGTGGAAAGTCTAAAGTGGACAGACTAAAGAAGAAAAACTAAAGTGGAAAGACTAAAGTGGACAGTCTATAGTGGAAAGACTAAAGTGGACAGACTATAGTGGAAAGGTTATAGTGGAAAGACTCTAGTGGACAGAATAAAGTGGAGACTATAGTGGAAAGACTAAAGTGGACAGTCTATAGTGGAAAGACTAAAATTGACAGACTAAAGTGGAAAGACTAAAGTGGATAGACTATAGTGGAAAGTCTAAAGTGGACAGACTAAAGTGGAAAAACTAAAGTGGAAAGACTAAAGTGGACAGTCTATAGTGGAAAGACTAAAGTGGACAGACTATAGTGGAAAGACTATGGTGGAAAGACTGTAGTGGACAGAATAAAGTGGAGACTATATTGGAAAGACTGAAGTGGACAGAGAATAGTGGAAAGACTAAAGTGCACAGACTATAGTGGAAAGACTAAAGTGGACAGACTAAAGTGGAAATGACTAAAGTGGAAAGACTAAAGTGGACAGACTACAGTGGAAAGACTAAAGTGGACAGACTAAAGTGGAAAGACTAAAGTGGAAAGACTAAAGTGGACAGACTATAGTGGAAAGACTAAAGTGGACAGACTATAGTGGAAAGACTATAGTGGAAAGTCTGCAGTGGACAGAATAAAGTGGAGACTATAGTGGAAAGACTAAAGTGGAAAGACTAAAGTGGACAGACTATAGTGGAAAGACTGAAGTGGACAGACTAAAGTGGAAAAACTAAAGTGGAAAGACAAAAGTGGACAGACTATAGTTGAAAGACTAAAGTGGACAGAGAATAGTGGAAAGACTAAAGTGGACAGTCTATAGTGGAAAGACTAAAGTGGACAGACTATAGTGGAAAGACTATAGTGGAAAGACTGTAGTGGACAGAATAAAGTGGACACTATAGTGGAAAGACTAAAGTGGACAGAGAATTAAGGAAAGACTAAATTGGACAGTCTATAGTGGAAAGACTAAAGTGGACAGACTAAAGTGGAAAGACTAAAGTGGAAAGACTAAAGTGGAAAGACCAAAGTGGACAGAGAATAGTGGAAAGACTAAAGTGGACAGATTAAAGTGGAAAGACTAAAGTGGAAAGACTAAAGTGGACAGACTATATTGGAAAGACTATAGTGGAAAGACTGTAGTGGACAGAATAAAGTGGAGAGTATAGTGGAAAGACTAAAGTGGACAGAGAATAGTGGAAAGACTTAAGTGGACAGTCTATAGTGGAAAGACTAAATTGGACAGACTAAAGTGGAAAGACTAAAGTGGAAAGACTAAAGTGGACAGTCTATAGTGGAAAGACTAAAGTGGACAGACTAAAGTGGAAAGACTAAAATGGACAGAATATATTGGAAAGACTATAGTGGAAATACTGTAGTGGACAGAATAAAGTGGAGAGTATAGTGGAAAGACAGAGAATAGTGGAAAGACTAAAGTGGAAAGACTATAGTGGAAAGACTATAGTGGAAAGACTGAGGTGGAAAGACTAAAGTGGAAAGATTAAAGTGGACAGACTATAGTGGAAAGACTAAAGTTGACAAAATAAAGTGGAAAGACTAAAGTGGAAAGACTAAAGTGGACAGACTATAGTGGAAAGACTATAGTGGAAAGACTGTAGTGGACAGAATAAAGTGGAGACTATAGTGGAAAGACTAAAGTGGACAGAGAATAGTGGAAAGACTAAAGTGGACAGTCTATAGTGGAAACACTAAAGTGGACAGACTAAAGTGGAAAGACTAAAGTGGACAGACTATAGTGGAAAGACTACAGTGGAATGACTGTAGTGGACAGAATAAAGTGGAGACTATAGTGGAAAGGCTAAAGTGGAAAGACTAAAGTGGACAGAGAATAGTGGAAAGACTAAAGTGGACAGACTATAGTGGAAAGACTATAGTGGAAAGACTGTAATGGACAGAATAAAGTGGAGACTATAGTGGAAAGACTAAAGTTGAAAGACTAAAGTGGACAGAGAATAGTGGAAAGACTAAAGTGGACAGACTAAAGTGGAAAGACTAAAGTGGAAAGACTAAAGTGGACAGACTATAGTGGAAATGACTAAAGTGGAAAGACTAAAGTGGACAGACTATAGTGGAAAGACTAAAATGGACAGACTAAAGTGGAAAGACTAAAGTGGAAAGACTAAAGTGGACAGACTATAGTGGAAAGACTAAAGTGGACAGACTAAAGTGGAAAGACTAAAGTGGAAAGACTAAAGTGGACAGACTATAGTGGAAAGACTATAGTGGAAACACTGAAGTGGACAGAATAAAGTGGAAAGACTAAAGTGGAAAGACTTAAGTGGATAGACTATAGTGGAAAGTCTAAAGTGGACAGACTAAAGTGGAAAAACTAAAGTGGAAAGACTAAAGTGGACAGTCTATAGTGGAAAGACTAAAGTGGACAGACTATAGTGGAAAGACTATAGTGGAAAGACTCTAGTGGACAGAATAAAGTGGAGACTATAGTGGAAAGACTAAAGTGGACAGTCTATAGTGGAAAGACTAAAGTTGACAGACTAAAGTGGAAAGACTAAAGTGGATAGACTATAGTGGAAAGTCTAAAGTGGACAGACTAAAGTGGAAAAACTAAAGTGGAAAGACTAAAGTGGACAGTCTATAGTGGAAAGACTAAAGTGGACAGACTATATTGGAAAGACTATGGTGGAAAGACTGTAGTGGACAGAATAAAGTGGAGACTATAGTGGAAAGACTAAAGTGGACAGAGAATAGTGGAAAGACTAAAGTGCACAGACTATAGTGGAAAGACTAAAGTGGACAGACTAAAGTGGAAATGACTAAAGTGGAAAGACTAAAGTGGACAGACTATAGTGGAAAGAATAAAGTGGACAGACTAAAGTGGAAAGACTAAAGTGGAAAGACTAAAGTGGAAAGACTAAAGTGGACAGACTATAGTGGAAAGACTAAAGTGGACAGACTATAGTGGAAAGACTATAGTGGAAAGACTGCAGTGGACAGAATAAAGTGGAGACTATAGTGGAAAGACTAAAGTGGAAAGACTAAAGTGGACAGACTATAGTGGAAAGACTGAAGTGGACAGAGAATAGTGGAAAGACTAAAGTGGACAGTCTATAGTGGAAAGACTAAAGTGGACAGACTATAGTGGAAAGACTATAGTGGAAAGACTATAGTGGAAAGAATAAAGTGGACAGACTAAAGTGGAAAGACTAAAGTGGAAAGACTAAAGTGGACAGACTATAGTGGAAAGACTAAAGTGGACAGACTATAGTGGAAAGACTATAGTGGAAAGACTGCAGTGGACAGAATAAAGTGGAGACTATAGTGGAAAAACTAAAGTGGAAAGACAAAAGTGGACAGACTATAGTTGAAAGACTAAAGTGGACAGAGAATAGTGGAAAGACTAAAGTGGACAGTCTATAGTGGAAAGACTAAAGTGGACAGACTATAGTGGAAAGACTATAGTGGAAAGACTGTAGTGGACAGAATAAAGTGGACACTATAGTGGAAAGACTAAAGTGGACAGAGAATTATGGAAAGACTAAAGTGGACAGTCTATAGTGGAAAGACTAAAGTGGACAGACTAAAGTGGAAAGACTAAAGTGGAAAGACTAAAGTGGAAAGACTAAAGTGGACAGAAGATAGTGGAAATGACTAAAGTGGAAAGACTAAAGTGGACAGACTAAAGTGGACAGACTATAGTGGACAGACTAAAGTGGAAAGACTAAAATGGACAGACTCTAGTCGGAAAGACTGAAGCGGAAAGACTAAGTGGACAGACTAAAGCGGAAAGACTAAAGTGGAAAGACCAAAGTGGACAGACTAAAGTGGAAAAACTAAAGTGGAAAGACTAAAGTGGACAAACTAGAGTGGAAAGACTATAGTGGAATGACTGTAGTGGACAGAATAAAGTGGAGACTATAGTGGAAAGACTAAAGTGGAAAGACTAAAGTGGACAGAGAATAGTGGAAAGACTAAAGTGGACAGACTAAAGTGGAAAGACTAAAGTGGAAAGACTAAAGTGGACAGACTATATTGGAAAGACTATAGTGGAAAGACTGTAGTGGACAGAATAAAGTGGAGAGTATAGTGGAAAGACTAAAGTGGACAGAGAATAGTGGAAAGACTTAAGTGGACAGTCTATAGTGGAAAGACTAAAGTGGACAGACTAAAGTGGAAAGACTAAAGTGGACAGACTATATTGGAAAGACTATAGTGGAAATACTGTAGTGGACAGAATAAAGTGGAGAGTATAGTGGAAAGACTAAAGTGGACAGAGAATAGTGGAAAGACTAAAGTGGAAAGACTATAGTGGAAAGACTATAGTGGAAAGACTGTGGTGGAAAGACTAAAGTGGAAAGATTAAAGTGGACAGACTATAGTGGAAAGACTAAAGTTGACAAAATAAAGTGGAAAGACTAAAGTGGAAAGACTAAAGTGGACAGACTATAGTGGAAAGACTATAGTGGAAAGACTGTAGTGGACAGAATAAAGTGGAGACTATAGTGGAAAGACTAAAGTGGCCAGAGAATAGTGGAAAGACTAAAGTGGACAGTCTATAGTGGAAAGACTAAAGTGGACAGACTAAAGTGGAAAGACTAAAGTGGACAGACTATAGTGGAAAGACTACAGTGGAATGACTGTAGTGGACAGAATAAAGTGGAGACTATAGTGGAAAGGCTAAAGTGGAAAGACTAAAGTGGACAGAGAATAGTGGAAAGACTAAAGTGGACAGACTATAGTGGAAAGACTATAGTGGAAAGACTGTAGTGGACAGAATAAAGTGGAGACTATAGTGGAAAGACTAAAGTTGAAAAACTAAAGTGGACAGAGAATAGTGGAAAGACTAAAGTGGACAGACTAAAGTGGAAAGACTAAAGTGGAAAGACTAAAGTGGACAGACTATAGTGGAAATGACTAAAGTGGAAAACCTAAAGTGGACAGACTATAGTGGAAAGACTAAAGTGGACAGACTAAAGTGGAAAGACTAAAGTGGAAAGACTAAAGTGGACAGACTATAGTGGAAAGTCTAAAGTGGACAGACTAAAGTGGAAAGACTAAAGTGGAAAGACTAAAGTGGACAGACTATAGTGGAAAGACTATAGTGGAAACACTGAAGTGGACAGAATAAAGTGGAAAGACTAAAGTGGGAAGACTTAAGTGGATAGACTATAGTGGAAAGTCTAAAGTGGACAGACTAAAGTGGACAGACTATAGTGGAAATGACTAAAGTGGAAAGACTAAAGTGGACAGACTATAGTGGAAAGACTAAAGTGGACAGACTATAGTGGAAAGACTCTAGTGGACAGAATAAAGTGGAGACTATAGTGGAAAGACTAAAGTGGACAGTCTATAGTGGAAAGACTAAAGTTGACGGACTAAAGTGGAAAGACTAAAGTGGATAGACTATAGTGGAAAGTCTAAAGTGGACAGTCTATAGTGGAAAGACTAAAGTGGACAGACTATAGTGGAAAGACTATGGTGGAAAGACTGTAGTGGACAGAATAAAGTGGAGACTATAGTGGAAAGACTAAAGTGGACAGAGAATAGTGGAAAGACTAAAGTGCACAGACTATAGTGGAAAGACTAAAGTGGACAGACTAAAGTGGAAATGACTAAAGTGGAAAGACTAAAGTGGACAGACTATAGTGGAAAGACTAAAGTGGACAGACTAAAGTGGAAAGACTAAAGTGGATAGACTAAAGTGGACAGACTATAGTGGAAAGACTAAAGTGGACAGACTATAGTGGAAAGACTATAGTGGAAAGACTGCAGTGGACAGAATAAAGTGGAGACTATAGTGGAAAGACTAAAGTGGAAAGACTAAAGTGGACAGACTATAGTGGAAAGACTGAAAAGGACAGACTAAAGTGGAAAAACTAAAGTGGAAAGACAAAAGTGTTACAGACTATAGTTGAAAGACTAAAGTGGACAGAGAATAGTGGAAAGACTAAAGTGGACAGTCTATAGTGGAAAGACTAAAGTTTACAGACTATAGTGGAAAGACTATAGTGGAAAGACTGTAGTGGACAGAATAAAGTGGACACTATAGTGGAAAGACTAAAGTGGACAGAGAATTATGGAAAGACTAAAGAGGACAGTCTATAGTGGAAAGACTAAAGTGGACAGACTAAAGTGGAAAGACTAAAGTGGAAAGACTAAAGTGGACAGACTATAGTGGAAAGACTATAGTGGAAAGACTAAAGTGGAAAGACTAAAGTGGACAGAGAATAGTGGAAAGACTAAAGTGGACAGACTATAGTGGAAAGACTATAGTGGAAAGACTGTAGTGGACAGAATAAAGTCGAGACTATAGTGGAAAGACTAAAGTGGAAAGACTAAAATGGACAGACTATAGTGGAAACACTGAAGTGGACAGACTAAAGTGGAAAAACTAAAGTGGAAAGACAAAAGTGGACAGACTATAGTTGAAAGACTAAAGTGGACGGAGAATAGTGGAAAGACTAAAGTGGACAGTCTATAGTGGAAAGGCTAAAGTGGACAGACTAAAGTGGAAAGACTAAAGTGGACAGACTGTAGTGGAAAGACTATAGTGGAAAGACTGTAGTGGACAGAATAAAGTGGAGACTATAGTGGAAAGACTAAAGTGGAAAGACTAAAGTGGAAAGACTAAAGTGGAAAGACTAAAGTGGACAGACTATAGTGGAAAGACAAAAGTGGACAGACTATAGTGTAAAGACTAAAGTGGACAGACTAAAGTGGAAAGACGAAACTGGAAAGACTAAAGTGGAAAGACTAAAGTGGACAGAAGACAGTGGAAATGACTAAAGTGGAAAGACTAAAGTGGAAAGACTAAAGTGGACAGACTAAAGTGGACAGACTAAAGTGGAAAGACTAAAGTGGACAGACTCTAGTCGGAAAGACTGAAGCGGAAAGACTAAGTGGACAGACTAAAGCGGAAAGACTAAAGTGGAAAGACCAAAGTGGACAGACTAAAGTGGAAAGACTAAAGTGGAAAGACTAAATTGGACAAACTAGAGTGGAAAGACTATAGTGGAATGACTGTAGTGGACAGAATAAAGTGGAGACTATAGTGGAAAGACTAAAGTGGAAAGACTAAAGTGGACAGAGAATAGTGGAAAGACTAAAGTGGAAAGACTAAAGTGGAAAGACTAAAGTGGACAGACTATATTGGAAAGACTATAGTGGAAAGACTGTAGTGGACAGAATAAAGTGGAGAGTATAGTGGAAAGACTAAAGTGGACAGAGAATAGTGGAAAGACTTAAGTGGACAGTCTATAGTGGAAAGACTAAAGTGGACAGACTAAAGTGGAAAGACTAAAGTGGAAAGACTAAAGTGGACAGACTATAGTGGAAAGACTAAAGTGGACAGACTAAAGTGGAAAAACTAAAGTGGAAAGACAAAAGTGGACAGACTATAGTTGAAAGACTAAAGTAGACGGAGAATAGTGGAAAGACTAAAGTGGACAGTCTATAGTGGAAAGACTAAAGTCCACAGACTAAAGTGGAAAGACTAAAGTGGAAAGACTAAAGTGGACAGACTGTAGTGGAAAGACTATAGTGGAAAGACTGTAGTGGACAGAATAAAGTGGAGACTATAGTGGAAAGACTAAAGTGGAAAGACTAAAGTGGAAAGACTAAAGTGGACAGACTATAGTGGAAAGACTAAAGTGGACTGACTATAGTGTAAAGACTAAAGTGGACAGACTAAAGTGGAAAGACTAAACTGGAAAGACTAAAGTGGAAAGACTAAAGTGGACAGAAGATAGTGGAAATGACTAAAGTGGAAAGACTAAAGTGGAAAGACTAAAGTGGACAGACTAAAGTGGACAGACTAAAGTGGAAAGACTAAAGTGGACAGACTCTAGTCGGAAAGACTGAAGCGGAAAGACTAAGTGGACAGACTAAAGCGGAAAGACTAAAGTGGAAAGACCAAAGTGGACAGACTAAAGTGGAAAGACTAAAGTGGAAAGACAAAAGTGGACAAACTAGAGTGGAAAGACTATAGTGGAATGACTGTAGTGGACAGAATAAAGTGGAGACTATAGTGGAAAGACTAAAGTGGAAAGACTAAAGTGGACAGAGAATAGTGGAAAGACTAAAGTGGACAGACTAAAGTGGAAAGACTAAAGTGGAAAGACTAAAGTGGACAGACTATATTGGAAAGACTATAGTGGAAAGACTGTAGTGGACAGAATAAAGTGGAGAGTATAGTGCAAAGACTAAAGTGGACAGAGAATAGTGGAAAGACTTAAATGGACAGTCTATAGTGGAAAGACTAAAGTGGACAGACTAAAGTGGAAAGACTAAAGTGGAAAGACTAAAGTGGACAGACTATAGTGGAAAGACTAAAGTGGACAGACTAAAGTGGAAAAACTAAAGTGGAAAGACAAAAGTTGACAGACTATAGTTGAAAGAATAAAGTGGACGGAGAATAGTGGAAAGACTAAAGTGGACAGTCTATAGTGGAAAGACTAAAGTGGACAGACTAAAGTGGAAAGACTAAAGTGGAAAGACTAAAGTGGACAGACTGTAGTGGAAAGACTATAGTGGAAAGACTGTAGTGGACAGAATAAAGTGGAGACTATAGTGGAAAGACTAAAGTGGAAAGACTAAAGTGGAAAGACTAAAGTGGACAGACTATAGTGGAAAGACTAAAGTGGACAGACTATAGTGTAAAGACTAAAGTGGACAGACTAAAGTGGAAAGACTAAACTGGAAAGACTAAAGTGGAAAGACTAAAGTGGACAGAAGATAGTGGAAATGACTAAAGTGGAAAGACTAAAGTGGAAAGACTAAAGTGGACAGACTAAAGTGGACAGACTAAAGTGGAAAGACTAAAGTGGAAAGACTAAAATGGACAGACTATAGTGGAAACACTGAAGTGGACAGACTAAAGTGGAAAAACTAAAGTGGAAAGACAAAACTGGACAGACTATAGTTGAAAGACTAAAGTGGACGGAGAATAGTGGAAAGACTAAAGTGGACAGTCGATAGTGGAAAGACTAAAGTGGACAGACTAAAGTGGAAAGACTAAAGTGGAAAGACTAAATTGGACAGACTGTAGTGGAAAGACTATAGTGGAAAGACTGTAGTGGACAGAATAAAGTGGAGACTATAGTGGAAAGACTAAAGTGGAAAGACTAAAGTGGAAAGACTAAAGTGGACAGACTATAGTGGAAAGACTAAAGTGGACAGACTATAGTGTAAAGACTAAAGTGGACAGACTAAAGTGGAAAGACAAAACTGGAAAGACTAAAGTGGAAAGACTAAAGTGGACAGAAGATAGTGGAAATGACTAAAGTGGAAAGACTAAAGTGGAAAGACTAAAGTGGACAGACTAAAGTGGAAAGACTAAAGTGGACAGACTCTAGTCGGAAAGACTGAAGCGGAAAGACTAAGTGGACAGACAAAAGCGGAAAGACTAAAGTGGAAAGACCAAAGTGAACAGACTAAAGTGGAAAGACTAAAGTGGAAAGACTAAAGTGGACAAACTAGAGTGGAAAGACTATAGTGGAATGACTGTAGTGGACAGAATAAAGTGGAGACTATAGTGGAAAGACTAAAGTGGAAAGACTAAAGTGGACAGAGAATAGTGCTAAGACTAAAGTGGACAGAAGATAGTGGAAATGACTAAAGTGGAAAGACTAAAGTGGAAAGAATAAAGTGGAAAGACTAAAGTGGACAGACTATATTGGAAAGACTATAGTGGAAAGACTGTAGTGGACAGAATAAAGTGGAGAGTATAGTGGAAAGACTAAAGTGGACAGAGAATAGTGGAAAGACTTAAGTGGACAGTCTATAGTGGAAAGACTAAAGTGGACAGACTAAAGTGGAAAGACTAAAGTGGAAAGACTAAAGTGGACAGACTATAGTGGAAAGACTAAAGTGGACAGACTAAAGTGGAAAAACTAAAGTGGAAAGACAAAAGTGGACTGACTATAGTTGAAAGACTAAAGTGGACGGAGAATAGTGGAAAGACTAAAGTGGACAGTCTATAGTGGAAAGACTAAAGTGGACAGACTAAAGTGGAAAGACTAAAGTGGAAAGACTAAAGTGGACAGACTGTAGTGGAAAGACTATAGTGGAAAGACTGTAGTGGACAGAATAAAGTGGAGACTATAGTGGAAAGACTAAAGTGGAAAGACTAAAGTGGAAAGACTAAAGTGGACAGACTATAGTGGAAAGACTAAAGTGGACAGACTATAGTGTAAAGACTAAAGTGGACAGACTAAAGTGGAAAGACTAAACTGGAAAGACTAAAGTGGAAAGACTAAAGTGGACAGAAGATAGTGGAAATGACTAAAGTGGAAAGACTAAAGTGGAAAGACTAAAGTGGACAGACTAAAGTGGACAGACTAAAGTGGAAAGACTAAAGTGGACAGACTCTAGTCGGAAAGACTGAAGCGGAAAGACTAAGTGGACAGACTAAAGTGGAAAGACTAAAGTGGAAAGACTAAAGTGGACAGACTATATTGGAAAGACTATAGTGGAAAGACTGTAGTGGACAGAATAAAGTGGAGAGTATAGTGGAAAGACTAAAGTGGACAGAGAATAGTGGAAAGACTTAAGTGGACAGTCTATAGTGGAAAGACTAAAGTGGACAGACTAAAGTGGAAAGACTAAAGTTGAAAGACTAAAGTGGACAGACTATAGTGGAAAGACTGTGGTGGAAAGACTAAAGTGGAAAGATTAAAGTGGAAAGACTATAGTGGAAAGACTGTAGTGGACAGAATAAAGTGGAGAGTATAGTGGAAAGACTAAAGTGGACAGAGAATAGTGGAAAGACTTAAGTGGACAGTCTATAGTGGAAAGACTAAAGTGGACAGACTAAAGTGGAAAGACTAAAGTGGAAAGACTAAAGTGGACAGACTATAGTGGAAAGACTGTGGTGGAAAGACTAAAGTGGAAAGATTAAAGTGGACAGACTATAGTGGAAAGACTAAAGTTGACAGAATAAAGTGGAAAGACTAAAGTGGAAAGACTAAAGTGGACAGACTATAGTGGAAAGACTATAGTGGAAAGACTGTAGTGGACAGAATAAAGTGGAGACTGTAGTGGAAAGACTAAAGTGGACAGAGAATAGTGGAAAGACTAAAGTGGACAGTCTATAGTGGAAAGACTAAAGTGGACAGACTAAAGTGGAAAGACTAAAGTGGACAGACTATAGTGGAAAGACTATAGTGGAAAGACTGTAGTGGAAAGACTGTAGTGGACAGAATAAAGTGGAGACTATAGTGGAAAGACTAAAGTGGAAAGACTAAAGTGGAAAGACTAAAGTGGACAGACTATAGTGGAAAGACTAAAGTGGACAGACTATAGTGGAAAGACTAAAGTGGACAGACTAAAGTGGAAAGACTAAAGTGGAAAGACTAAAGTGGACAGAAGAGAGTGAAAATGATTAAAGTGGAAAGACTAAAGTGGACAGACTAAAGTAAACAGACTAAAGTGGACAGACTAAAGTGGAAAGACTAAAGTGGACAGACTCTAGTCGGAAAGACTGAAGCGGAAAGACTAAGTGGACAGACTAAAGCGGAAAGACTAAAGTGGAAAGACTAAAGTGGAAAGACTAAAGTGGACAGACTATAGTGGAAAGACTATAGTGGAATGACTGTAGTGGACAGAATAAAGTGGAGACTATAGTGGAAAGACTAAAGTGGAAAGACTAAAGTGGACAGAGAACTGTGGAAAGACTAAAGTGGACAGACTATAGTGGAAAGACTATAGTGGAAAGACTGTAGTGGACAGAATAAAGTGGAGACTATAGTGGAAAGACAAAAGTTGAAAGATTAAAGTGGACAGAGAATAGTGGAAAGACTAAAGTGGACAGACTAAAGTGGAAAAACTAAAGTGGAAAGACTAAAGTGGACAGACTATAGTGGAAATGACTAAAGTGGAAAGACTAAAGTGGACAGACTATAGTGGAAAGACTAAAGTGGACAGACTATAGTGGAAAGACTATAGTGGAAAGACTGCAGTGGACAGAATAAAGTGGAGACTATAGTGGAAAGACTAAAGTGGAAAGACTAAAGTGGACAGACTATAGTGGAAAAACTAAAGTGGAAAGACAAAAGTGGACAGACTATAGTTGAAAGACTAAAGTGGACAGAGAATAGTGGAAAGACTAAAGTGGACAGTCTATAGTGGAAAGACTAAAGTGGACAGACTATAGTGGAAAGACTATAGTGGAAAGACTGTAGTGGACAGAATAAAGTGGACACTATAGTGGAAAGACTAAAGTGGACAGAGAATTATGGAAAGACTAAAGTGAACAGTCTATAGTGGAAAGACTAAAGTGGACAGACTAAAGTGGAAAGACTAAAGTGGAAAGACTAAAGTGGACAGACTATAGTGGAAAGACTATAGTGGAAAGACTAAAGTGGAAAGACTAAAGTGGACAGAGAATAGTGGAAAGACTAAAGTGGAAAGACTAAAGTGGACAAACTAGAGTGGAAAGACTATAGTGGAATGACTGTAGTGGACAGAATAAAGTGGAGACTATAGTGGAAAGACTAAAGTGGAAAGACTAAAGTGGACAGAGAATAGTGGAAAGACTAAAGTGGACAGACTAAAGTGGACAAACTAAAGTGGAAAGACTAAAGTGGACAGACTATATTGGAAAGACTATAGTGGAAAGACTGTAGTTGACAGAATAAAGTGGAGAGTATAGTGGAAAGACTAAAGTGGACAGAGAATAGTGGAAAGACTTAAGTGGACAGTCTATAGTGGAAAGACTAAAGTGGACAGACTAAAGTGGAAAGACTAAAGTTGAAAGACTAAAGTGGACAGACTATAGTGGAAAGACTAAAGTAGACAGACTAAAGTGGAAAGACTAAAGTGGAAAGACTAAAGTGGACAGACTATATTGGAAAGACTATAGTGGAAATACTGTAGTGGACAGAATAAAGTGGAGAGTATAGTGGAAAGACTAAAGTGGACAGAGAATAGTGGAAAGACTAAAATGGAAAGACTATAGTGGAAAGACTATAGTGGAAAGACTGTGGTGGAAAGACTAAAGTGGAAAGATTAAAGTGGACAGACTATAGTGGAAAGACTAAAGTTGACAGAATAAAGTGGAAAGACTAAAGTGGAAAGACTAAAGTGGACAGACTATAGTGGAAAGACTATAGTGGAAAGACTGTAGTGGACAGAATAAAGTGGAGACTGTAGTGGAAAGACTAAAGTGGACAGAGAATAGTGGAAAGACTAAAGTGGACAGTCTATAGTGGAAAGACTAAAGTGGACAGACTAAAGTGGAAAGACTAAAGTGGACAGACTATAGTGGAAAGACTATAGTGGAAAGACTGTAGTGGAAAGACTGTAGTGGACAGAATAAAGTGGAGACTATAGTGGAAAGACTAAAGTGGAAAGACTAAAGTGGAAAGACTAAAGTGGACAGACTATAGTGGAAAGACTAAAGTGGACAGACTATAGTGGAAAGACTAAAGTGGACAGACTAAAGTGGAAAGACTAAAGTGGAAAGACTAAAGTGGACAGAAGAGAGTGAAAATGATTAAAATGGAAAGACTAAAGTGGACAGACTAAAGTAAACAGACTAAAGTGGACATACTAAAGTGGAAAGACTAAAGTGGACAGACTCTAGTCGGAAAGACTGAAGCGGAAAGACTAAGTGGACAGACTAAAGCGGAAAGACTAAAGTGGAAAGACTAAAGTGGAAAGACTAAAGTGGACAGACTATAGTGGAAAGACTATAGTGGAATGACTGTAGTGGACAGAATAAAGTGGAGACTATATTGGAAAAGCTAAAGTGGAAAGACTAAAGTGGACAGAGAATTGTGGAAAGACTAAAGTGGACAGACTATAGTGGAAAGAGTATAGTGGAAAGACTGTAGTGGACAGAATAAAGTGGAGACTATAGTGGAAAGACAAAAGTTGAAAGATTAAAGTGGACAGAGAATAGTGGAAAGACTAAAGTGAACAGACTAAAGTGGAAAGACTAAAGTGGAAAGACTAAAATGGACAGACTATAGTGGAAATGACTAAAGTGGAAAGACTAAAGTGGACAGACTATAGTGGAAAGACTAAAGTGGACAGACTAAAGTGGAAAGACTAAAGTGGAAAAACTAAAGTGGACAGACTATAGTGGAAAGACTAAAGTGGAAAGACTATAGTGGAAAGACTATAGTGGAAAGACTGTAGTGGACAGAATAAAGTGGAGACTATAGTGGAAAGACTAAAGTGGAAAGACTAAAGTGGACAGACTATAGTGGAAAGACCGAAGTGGACAGACTAAAGTGGAAAAACTAAAGTGGAAAGACAAAAGTGGACAGACTATAGTTGAAAGACTAAAGTGGACAGAGAATAGTGGAAAGACTAAAGTGGACAGTCTATACTGGAAAGACTAAAGTGGACAGACTATAGTGGAAAGACTATAGTGGAAAGACTGTAGTGGACAGAATAAAGTGGACACTATAGTGGAAAGACTAAAGTGGACAGAGAATTATGGAAAGACTAAAGTGAACAGTCTATAGTGGAAAGACTAAAGTGGACAGACTAAAGTGGAAAGACTAAAGTGGAAAGACTAAAGTGGACAGACTATAGTGGAAAGACTATAGTGGAAAGACTAAAGTGGAAAGACTAAAGTGGACAGAGAATAGTGGAAAGACTAAAGTGGACAGACTATAGTGGAAAGACTATAGTGGAAAGACTGTAGTGGACAGAATAAAGTGGAGACTATAGTGGAAAGACTAAAGTGGAAAGACTAAAGTGGACAGACTATAGTGGAAAGACTGAAGTGGACAGACTAAAGTGGAAAAACTAAAGCTGAAAGACAAAAGTGGACAGACTATAGTTGAAAGACTAAAGTGGACGGAGAATAGTGGAAAGACTAAAGTGGACAGTCTATAGTGGAAAGACTAAAGTGGACAGACTAAAGTGGAAAGACTAAAGTGGAAAGACTAAAGTGGACAGACTGTAGTAGAAAGACTATAGTGGAAAGACTGTAGTGGACAGAATAAAGTGGAGAGTATAGTGGAAAGACTAAAGTGGACAGAGAATAGTGGAAAGACTTAAGTGGACAGTCTATAGTGGAAAGACTAAAGTGGACAGACTAAAGTGGAAAGACTAAAGTGGACAGACTATAGTGGAAAGACTGTGGTGGAAAGACTAAAGTGGAAAGATTAAAGTGGACAGACTATAGTGGAAAGACTAAAGTTGACAGAATAAAGTGGAAAGACTAAAGTGGAAAGACTAAAGTGGACAGACTATAGTGGAAAGACTATAGTGGAAAGACTGTAGTGGACAGAATAAAGTGGAGACTGTAGTGGAAAGACTAAAGTGGACAGAGAATAGTGGAAAGACTAAAGTGGACAGTCTATAGTGGAAAGACTAAAGTGGACAGACTAAAGTGGAAAGACTAAAGTGGACAGACTATAGTGGAAAGACTATAGTGGAAAGACTGTAGTGGAAAGACTGTAGTGGACAGAATAAAGTGGAGACTATAGTGGAAAGACTAAAGTGGAAAGACTAAAGTGGAAAGACTAAAGTGGACAGACTATAGTGGAAAGACTAAAGTGGACAGACTATAGTGGAAAGACTAAAGTGGACAGACTAAAGTGGAAAGACTAAAGTGGAAAGACTAAAGTGGACAGAAGAGAGTGAAAATGATTAAAGTGGAAAGACTAAAGTGGACAGACTAAAGTAAACAGACTAAAGTGGACAGACTAAAGTGGAAAGACTAAAGTGGACAGACTCTAGTCGGAAAGACTGAAGCGGAAAGACTAAGTGGACAGACTAAAGCGGAAAGACTAAAGTGGAAAGACTAAAGTGGAAAGACTAAAGTGGACAGACTATAGTGGAAAGACTATAGTGGAATGACTGTAGTGGACAGAATAAAGTGGAGACTATAGTGGAAAGACTAAAGTGGAAAGACTAAAGTGGACAGAGAATTGTGGAAAGACTAAAGTGGACAGACTATAGTGGAAAGACTATAGTGGAAAGACTGTAGAGGACAGAATAAAGTGGAGACTATAGTGGAAAGACAAAAGTTGAAAGATTAAAGTGGACAGAGAATAGTGGAAAGACTAAAGTGGACAGACTAAAGTGGAAAAACTAAAGTGGAAAGACTAAAGTGGACAGACTATAGCGGAAATGACTAAAGTGGAAAGACTAAAGTGGACAGACTATAGTGGAAAGACTAAAGTGGACAGACTAAAGTGGAAAGACTAAAGTGGAAAGACTAAAGTGGACAGACTATAGTGGAAAGACTAAAGTGGACAGACTATAGTGGAAAGACTATAGTGGAAAGACTGCAGTGGACAGAATAAAGTGGAGACTATAGTGGAAAGACTAAAGTGGAAAGACTAAAGTGGACAGACTATAGTGGAAAAACTAAAGTGGAAAGACAAAAGTGGACAGACTATAGTTGAAAGACTAAAGTGGACAGAGAATAGTGGAAAGACTAAAGTGTACAGTCTATAGTGGAAAGACTAAAGTGGACAGACTATAGTGGAAAGACTATAGTGGAAAGACTGTAGTGGACAGAATAAAGTGGACACTATAGTGGAAAGACTAAAGTGGACAGAGAATTATGGAAAGACTAAAGTGAACAGTCTATAGTGGAAAGACTAAAGTGGACAGACTAAAGTGGAAAGACTAAAGTGGAAAGACTAAAGTGGACAGACTATAGTGGAAAGACTATAGTGGAAAGACTAAAGTGGAAAGACTAAAGTGGACAGAGAATAGTGGAAAGACTAAAGTGGAAAGACTAAAGTGGACAAACTAGAGTGGAAAGACTATAGTGGAATGACTGTAGTGGACAGAATAAAGTGGAGACTAAAGTGGAAAGACTAAAGTGGAAAGACTAAAGTGGACAGAGAATAGTGGAAAGACTAAAGTGGACAGACTAAAGTGGACAGACTAAAGTGGAAAGACTAAAGTGGACAGACTATATTGGAAAGACTATAGTGGAAAGACTGTAGTTGACAGAATAAAGTGGAGAGTATAGTGGAAAGACTAAAGTGGACAGAGAATAGTGGAAAGACTTAAGTGGACAGTCTATAGTGGAAAGACTAAAGTGGACAGACTAAAGTGGAAAGACTAAAGTTGAAAGACTAAAGTGGACAGACTATAGTGGAAAGACTAAAGTAGACAGACTAAAGTGGAAAGACTAAAGTGGAAAGACTAAAGTGGACAGACTATATTGGAAAGACTATAGTGGAAATACTGTAGTGGACAGAATAAAGTGGAGAGTATAGTGGAAAGACTAAAGTGGTCAGAGAATAGTGGAAAGACTAAAGTGGAAAGACTATAGTGGAAAGACTATAGTGGAAAGACTGTGGTGGAAAGACTAAAGTGGAAAGATTAAAGTGGACAGACTATAGTGGAAAGACTAAAGTTGACAGAATAAAGTGGAAAGACTAAAGTGGAAAGACTAAAGTGGACAGACTATAGTGGAAAGACTATAGTGGAAAGACTGTAGTGGACAGAATAAAGTGGAGACTGTAGTGGAAAGACTAAAGTGGACAGAGAATAGTGGAAAGACTAAAGTGGACAGTCTATAGTGGAAAGACTAAAGTGGACAGACTAAAGTGGAAAGACTAAAGTGGACAGACTATAGTGGAAAGACTATAGTGGAAAGAGTGTAGTGGAAAGACTGTAGTGGACAGAATAAAGTGGAGACTATAGTGGAAAGACTAAAGTGGAAAGACTAAAGTGGAAAGACTAAAGTGGACAGACTATAGTGGAAAGACTAAAGTGGACAGACTATAGTGGAAAGACTAAAGTGGACAGACTAAAGTGGAAAGACTAAAGTGGAAAGACTAAAGTGGACAGAAGAGAGTGAAAATGATTAAAGTGGAAAGACTAAAGTGGACAGACTAAAGTAAACAGACTAAAGTGGACAGACTAAAGTGGAAAGACTAAAGTGGACAGACTCTAGTCGGAAAGACTGAAGCGGAAAGACTAAGTGGACAGACTAAAGCGGAAAGACTAAAGTGGAAAGACTAAAGTGGAAAGACTAAAGTGGACAGACTATAGTGGAAAGACTATAGTGGAATGACTGTAGTGGACAGAATAAAGTGGAGACTATATTGGAAAGGCTAAAGTGGAAAGACTAAAGTGGACAGAGAATTGTGGAAAGACTAAAGTGGACAGACTATAGTGGAAAGACTATAGTGGAAAGACTGTAGTGGACAGAATAAAGTGGAGACTATAGTGGAAAGACAAAAGTTGAAAGATTAAAGTGGACAGAGAATAGTGGAAAGACTAAAGTGGACAGACTAAAGTGGAAAGACTAAAGTGGAAAGACTAAAATGGACAGACTATAGTGGAAATGACTATAGTGGAAAGACTAAAGTGGAAAGACTAAAGTGGAAAGACTAAAGTGGAAAGACTAAAGTGGACAGACTAAAGTGGAAAGACTAAAGTGGACAGACTCTAGTCGGAAAGACTGAAGTGGAAAGACTAAGTGGACAGACTAAAGCGGAAAGACTAAAGTGGAAAGACCTAAGTGGACAGACTAAAGTGGAAAGACTAAACTGGAAAGACTAAAGTTGACAGACTACAGTGGAAAGACTATAGTGGAATGACTGTAGTGGACAGAATAAAGTGGAGACTATATTGGAAAGGCTAAAGTGGAAAGACTAAAGTGGAAAGACTAAAGTGGACAGACTATATTGGAAAGACTATAGTGGAAAGACTGTAGTGGACAGACTAAAGTGGAGAGTATAGTGGAAAGACTAAAGTGGACAGACTATAGTGGAAAGACTAAAGTGGACAGACTAAAGTGGAAAGACTAAAGTGGAAAGACTAAAGTGGACAGACTATATTGGAAAGACTATAGTGGAAAGACTGTAGTGGACAGAAGAAAGTGGAGAGTATAGTGGAAAGACTAAAGTGGACAGAGAATAGTGGAAAGACTAAAGTGCACAGACTATAGTGGAAAGACTAAAGTGGACAGACTAAAGTGGAAAGACTAAAGTGGACAGACTCTAGTCGGAAAGACTGAAGCGGAAAGACTAAGTGGACAGACTAAAGCGGAAAGACTAAAGTGGAAAGACCAAAGTGGACAGACTAAAGTGGAAAGACTAAAGTGGAAAGAATAAAGTGGACAAACTAGAGTGGAAAGACTATAGTGGAATGACTGTAGTGGACAGAATAAAGTGGAGACTATAGTGGAAAGACTAAAGTGGAAAGACTAAAGTGGACAGAGAATAGTGGAAAGACTAAAGTGGACAGACTAAAGTGGAAAGACTAAAGTGGAAAGACTAAAGTGGACAGACTATATTGGAAAGACTATAGTGGAAAGACTGTAGTGGACAGAATAAAGTGGAGAGTATAGTGGAAAGACTAAAGTGGACAGAGAATAGTGGAAGACTTAAGTGGACAGTCTATAGTGGAAAGACTAAAGTGGACAGACTAAAGTGGAAAGACTAAAGTGGAAAGACTAAAGTGGACAGACTATAGTGGAAAGACTAAAGTGGACAGACTAAAGTGGAAAGACTAAAGTGGAAAGACTAAAGTGGACAGACTATATTGGAAAGACTATAGTGGAAATACTGTAGTGGACAGAATAAAGTGGAGAGTATAGTGGAAAGACTAAAGTGGACAGAGAATAGTGGAAAGACTAAAGTGGAATGACTATAGTGGAAAGACTATAGTGGAATGACTGTGGTGGAAAGACTAAAGTGGAAAGATTAAAGTGGACAGACTATAGTGGAAAGACTAAAGTTGACAAAATAAAGTGGAAAGACTAAAGTGGAAAGACTAAAGTGGACAGACTATAGTGGAAAGACTATAGTGGAAATACTGTAGTGGACAGAATAAAGTGGAGACTATAGTGGAAAGACTAAAGTGGACAGAGAATAGTGGAAAGACTAAAGTGGACAGTCTATAGTGGAAAGACTAAAGTGGACAGACTAAAGTGGAAAGACTAAAGTGGACAGACTATAGTGGAAAGACTACAGTGGAATGACTTTAGTGGACAGAATAAAGTGGAGACTATAGTGGAAAGGCTAAAGTGGAAAGACTAAAGTGGACAGAGAATAGTGGAAAGACTAAAGTGGACAGACTATAGTGGAAAGACTATAGTGGAAAGACTGTAGTGGACCGAATAAAGTGGAGACTATAGTGGAAAGACTAAAGTTGAAAGACTAAAGTGGACAGAGAATAGTGGAAAGACTAAAGTGGACAGACTAAAGTGGAAAGACTAAAGTGGAAAGAGTAAAGTGGACAGACTATAGTGGAAAGACTATAGTGGAAACACTGAAGTGGACAGAATAAAGTGGAAAGACTAAAGTGGAAAGACTTAAGTGGATAGACTATAGTGGAAAGTCTAAAGTGGACAGACTAAAGTGGAAAAACTAAAGTGGAAAGAATAAAGTGGACAGTCTATAGTGGAAAGACTAAAGTGGACAGACTATAGTGGAAAGACTATGGTGGAAAGACTGTAGTGGACAGAATAAAGTGGAGACTATAGTGGAAAGACTAAAGTGGACAGAGAATAGTGGAAAGACTAAAGTGCACAGACTATAGTGGAAAGACTAAAGTGGACAGACTAAAGTGGAAAGACTAAAGTGGACAGACTCTAGTCGGAAAGACTGAAGTGGAAAGACTAAGTGGACAGACTAAAGCGGAAAGACTAAAGTGGAAAGACCTAAGTGGACAGACTAAAGTGGAAAGACTAAACTGGAAAGACTAAAGTGGACAGACTACAGTGGAAAGACTATAGTGGAATGACTGTAGTGGACAGAATAAAGTGGAGACTATATTGGAAAGGCTAAAGTGGAAAGACTAAAGTGGAAAGACTAAAGTGGACAGACTATATTGGAAAGACTATAGTGGAAAGACTGTAGTGGACAGACTAAAGTGGAGAGTATAGTGGAAAGACTAAAGTGGACAGACTATAGTGGAAAGACTAAAGTGGACAGACTAAAGTGGAAAGACTAAAGTGGAAAGACTAAAGTGGACAGACTATATTGGAAAGACTATAGTGGAAAGACTGTAGTGGACAGAAGAAAGTGGAGAGTATAGTGGAAAGACTAAAGTGGACAGAGAATAGTGGAAAGACTAAAGTGGACAGACTAGAGTGGAAAGACTATAGCGGAAAGACTGTGGTGGAAAGACTAAAGTGGAAAGATTAAAGTGGACAGACTACAGTGGAAAGACTAAAGTGGACAGACTAAAGTGGAAAGACTAAAGTGGAAAGACTAAAGTGGACAGACTATAGTGGAAAGACTATAGTGGAAAGACTGTAGTGGACAGAATAAAGTGGAGACTATAGTGGAAAGACTAAAGTGGACAGAGAATAGTGACAAGACTAAAGTGGACAGTCTATAGTGGAAAGACTAAAGTGGACATAGAATAGTGGAAAGACTAAAGTGGACAGTCTATAGTGGAAAGACTAAAGTGGACAGAATAAAGTGGAGACTATAGTGGAAAGACTAAAGTGGAAAGACTAAAGTGGACAGACTATAGTGGAAAGACTGAAGTGGACAGACTAAAGTGGAAAAACTAAAGCTGAAAGACAAAAGTGGACAGACTATAGTTGAAAGACTAAAGTGGACGGAGAATAGTGGAAAGACTAAAGTGGACAGTCTATAGTGGAAAGACTAAAGTGGACAGACTAAAGTGGAAAGACTAAAGTGGAAAGACTAAAGTGGACAGACTGTAGTAGAAAGACTATAGTGGAAAGACTGTAGTGGACAGAATAAAGTGGAGAGTATAGTGGAAAGACTAAAGTGGACAGAGAATAGTGGAAAGACTTAAGTGGACAGTCTATAGTGGAAAGACTAAAGTGGACAGACTAAAGTGGAAAGACTAAAGTGGACAGACTATAGTGGAAAGACTGTGGTGGAAAGACTAAAGTGGAAAGATTAAAGTGGACAGACTATAGTGGAAAGACTAAAGTTGACAGAATAAAGTGGAAAGACTAAAGTGGAAAGACTAAAGTGGACAGACTATAGTGGAAAGACTATAGTGGAAAGACTGTAGTGGACAGAATAAAGTGGAGACTGTAGTGGAAAGACTAAAGTGGACAGAGAATAGTGGAAAGACTAAAGTGGACAGTCTATAGTGGAAAGACTAAAGTGGACAGACTAAAGTGGAAAGACTAAAGTGGACAGACTATAGTGGAAAGACTATAGTGGAAAGACTGTAGTGGAAAGACTGTAGTGGACAGAATAAAGTGGAGACTATAGTGGAAAGACTAAAGTGGAAAGACTAAAGTGGAAAGACTAAAGTGGACAGACTATAGTGGAAAGACTAAAGTGGACAGACTATAGTGGAAAGACTAAAGTGGACAGACTAAAGTGGAAAGACTAAAGTGGAAAGACTAAAGTGGACAGAAGAGAGTGAAAATGATTAAAGTGGAAAGACTAAAGTGGACAGACTAAAGTAAACAGACTAAAGTGGACAGACTAAAGTGGAAAGACTAAAGTGGACAGACTCTAGTCGGAAAGACTGAAGCGGAAAGACTAAGTGGACAGACTAAAGCGGAAAGACTAAAGTGGAAAGACTAAAGTGGAAAGACTAAAGTGGACAGACTATAGTGGAAAGACTATAGTGGAATGACTGTAGTGGACAGAATAAAGTGGAGACTATAGTGGAAAGACTAAAGTGGAAAGACTAAAGTGGACAGAGAATTGTGGAAAGACTAAAGTGGACAGACTATAGTGGAAAGACTATAGTGGAAAGACTGTAGAGGACAGAATAAAGTGGAGACTATAGTGGAAAGACAAAAGTTGAAAGATTAAAGTGGACAGAGAATAGTGGAAAGACTAAAGTGGACAGACTAAAGTGGAAAAACTAAAGTGGAAAGACTAAAGTGGACAGACTATAGCGGAAATGACTAAAGTGGAAAGACTAAAGTGGACAGACTATAGTGGAAAGACTAAAGTGGACAGACTAAAGTGGAAAGACTAAAGTGGAAAGACTAAAGTGGACAGACTATAGTGGAAAGACTAAAGTGGACAGACTATAGTGGAAAGACTATAGTGGAAAGACTGCAGTGGACAGAATAAAGTGGAGACTATAGTGGAAAGACTAAAGTGGAAAGACTAAAGTGGACAGACTATAGTGGAAAAACTAAAGTGGAAAGACAAAAGTGGACAGACTATAGTTGAAAGACTAAAGTGGACAGAGAATAGTGGAAAGACTAAAGTGTACAGTCTATAGTGGAAAGACTAAAGTGGACAGACTATAGTGGAAAGACTATAGTGGAAAGACTGTAGTGGACAGAATAAAGTGGACACTATAGTGGAAAGACTAAAGTGGACAGAGAATTATGGAAAGACTAAAGTGAACAGTCTATAGTGGAAAGACTAAAGTGGACAGACTAAAGTGGAAAGACTAAAGTGGAAAGACTAAAGTGGACAGACTATAGTGGAAAGACTATAGTGGAAAGACTAAAGTGGAAAGACTAAAGTGGACAGAGAATAGTGGAAAGACTAAAGTGGAAAGACTAAAGTGGACAAACTAGAGTGGAAAGACTATAGTGGAATGACTGTAGTGGACAGAATAAAGTGGAGACTAAAGTGGAAAGACTAAAGTGGAAAGACTAAAGTGGACAGAGAATAGTGGAAAGACTAAAGTGGACAGACTAAAGTGGACAGACTAAAGTGGAAAGACTAAAGTGGACAGACTATATTGGAAAGACTATAGTGGAAAGACTGTAGTTGACAGAATAAAGTGGAGAGTATAGTGGAAAGACTAAAGTGGACAGAGAATAGTGGAAAGACTTAAGTGGACAGTCTATAGTGGAAAGACTAAAGTGGACAGACTAAAGTGGAAAGACTAAAGTTGAAAGACTAAAGTGGACAGACTATAGTGGAAAGACTAAAGTAGACAGACTAAAGTGGAAAGACTAAAGTGGAAAGACTAAAGTGGACAGACTATATTGGAAAGACTATAGTGGAAATACTGTAGTGGACAGAATAAAGTGGAGAGTATAGTGGAAAGACTAAAGTGGTCAGAGAATAGTGGAAAGACTAAAGTGGAAAGACTATAGTGGAAAGACTATAGTGGAAAGACTGTGGTGGAAAGACTAAAGTGGAAAGATTAAAGTGGACAGACTATAGTGGAAAGACTAAAGTTGACAGAATAAAGTGGAAAGACTAAAGTGGAAAGACTAAAGTGGACAGACTATAGTGGAAAGACTATAGTGGAAAGACTGTAGTGGACAGAATAAAGTGGAGACTGTAGTGGAAAGACTAAAGTGGACAGAGAATAGTGGAAAGACTAAAGTGGACAGTCTATAGTGGAAAGACTAAAGTGGACAGACTAAAGTGGAAAGACTAAAGTGGACAGACTATAGTGGAAAGACTATAGTGGAAAGAGTGTAGTGGAAAGACTGTAGTGGACAGAATAAAGTGGAGACTATAGTGGAAAGACTAAAGTGGAAAGACTAAAGTGGAAAGACTAAAGTGGACAGACTATAGTGGAAAGACTAAAGTGGACAGACTATAGTGGAAAGACTAAAGTGGACAGACTAAAGTGGAAAGACTAAAGTGGAAAGACTAAAGTGGACAGAAGAGAGTGAAAATGATTAAAGTGGAAAGACTAAAGTGGACAGACTAAAGTAAACAGACTAAAGTGGACAGACTAAAGTGGAAAGACTAAAGTGGACAGACTCTAGTCGGAAAGACTGAAGCGGAAAGACTAAGTGGACAGACTAAAGCGGAAAGACTAAAGTGGAAAGACTAAAGTGGAAAGACTAAAGTGGACAGACTATAGTGGAAAGACTATAGTGGAATGACTGTAGTGGACAGAATAAAGTGGAGACTATATTGGAAAGGCTAAAGTGGAAAGACTAAAGTGGACAGAGAATTGTGGAAAGACTAAAGTGGACAGACTATAGTGGAAAGACTATAGTGGAAAGACTGTAGTGGACAGAATAAAGTGGAGACTATAGTGGAAAGACAAAAGTTGAAAGATTAAAGTGGACAGAGAATAGTGGAAAGACTAAAGTGGACAGACTAAAGTGGAAAGACTAAAGTGGAAAGACTAAAATGGACAGACTATAGTGGAAATGACTATAGTGGAAAGACTAAAGTGGAAAGACTAAAGTGGAAAGACTAAAGTGGAAAGACTAAAGTGGACAGACTAAAGTGGAAAGACTAAAGTGGACAGACTCTAGTCGGAAAGACTGAAGTGGAAAGACTAAGTGGACAGACTAAAGCGGAAAGACTAAAGTGGAAAGACCTAAGTGGACAGACTAAAGTGGAAAGACTAAACTGGAAAGACTAAAGTTGACAGACTACAGTGGAAAGACTATAGTGGAATGACTGTAGTGGACAGAATAAAGTGGAGACTATATTGGAAAGGCTAAAGTGGAAAGACTAAAGTGGAAAGACTAAAGTGGACAGACTATATTGGAAAGACTATAGTGGAAAGACTGTAGTGGACAGACTAAAGTGGAGAGTATAGTGGAAAGACTAAAGTGGACAGACTATAGTGGAAAGACTAAAGTGGACAGACTAAAGTGGAAAGACTAAAGTGGAAAGACTAAAGTGGACAGACTATATTGGAAAGACTATAGTGGAAAGACTGTAGTGGACAGAAGAAAGTGGAGAGTATAGTGGAAAGACTAAAGTGGACAGAGAATAGTGGAAAGACTAAAGTGCACAGACTATAGTGGAAAGACTAAAGTGGACAGACTAAAGTGGAAAGACTAAAGTGGACAGACTCTAGTCGGAAAGACTGAAGCGGAAAGACTAAGTGGACAGACTAAAGCGGAAAGACTAAAGTGGAAAGACCAAAGTGGACAGACTAAAGTGGAAAGACTAAAGTGGAAAGAATAAAGTGGACAAACTAGAGTGGAAAGACTATAGTGGAATGACTGTAGTGGACAGAATAAAGTGGAGACTATAGTGGAAAGACTAAAGTGGAAAGACTAAAGTGGACAGAGAATAGTGGAAAGACTAAAGTGGACAGACTAAAGTGGAAAGACTAAAGTGGAAAGACTAAAGTGGACAGACTATATTGGAAAGACTATAGTGGAAAGACTGTAGTGGACAGAATAAAGTGGAGAGTATAGTGGAAAGACTAAAGTGGACAGAGAATAGTGGAAGACTTAAGTGGACAGTCTATAGTGGAAAGACTAAAGTGGACAGACTAAAGTGGAAAGACTAAAGTGGAAAGACTAAAGTGGACAGACTATAGTGGAAAGACTAAAGTGGACAGACTAAAGTGGAAAGACTAAAGTGGAAAGACTAAAGTGGACAGACTATATTGGAAAGACTATAGTGGAAATACTGTAGTGGACAGAATAAAGTGGAGAGTATAGTGGAAAGACTAAAGTGGACAGAGAATAGTGGAAAGACTAAAGTGGAATGACTATAGTGGAAAGACTATAGTGGAATGACTGTGGTGGAAAGACTAAAGTGGAAAGATTAAAGTGGACAGACTATAGTGGAAAGACTAAAGTTGACAAAATAAAGTGGAAAGACTAAAGTGGAAAGACTAAAGTGGACAGACTATAGTGGAAAGACTATAGTGGAAATACTGTAGTGGACAGAATAAAGTGGAGACTATAGTGGAAAGACTAAAGTGGACAGAGAATAGTGGAAAGACTAAAGTGGACAGTCTATAGTGGAAAGACTAAAGTGGACAGACTAAAGTGGAAAGACTAAAGTGGACAGACTATAGTGGAAAGACTACAGTGGAATGACTTTAGTGGACAGAATAAAGTGGAGACTATAGTGGAAAGGCTAAAGTGGAAAGACTAAAGTGGACAGAGAATAGTGGAAAGACTAAAGTGGACAGACTATAGTGGAAAGACTATAGTGGAAAGACTGTAGTGGACCGAATAAAGTGGAGACTATAGTGGAAAGACTAAAGTTGAAAGACTAAAGTGGACAGAGAATAGTGGAAAGACTAAAGTGGACAGACTAAAGTGGAAAGACTAAAGTGGAAAGAGTAAAGTGGACAGACTATAGTGGAAAGACTATAGTGGAAACACTGAAGTGGACAGAATAAAGTGGAAAGACTAAAGTGGAAAGACTTAAGTGGATAGACTATAGTGGAAAGTCTAAAGTGGACAGACTAAAGTGGAAAAACTAAAGTGGAAAGAATAAAGTGGACAGTCTATAGTGGAAAGACTAAAGTGGACAGACTATAGTGGAAAGACTATGGTGGAAAGACTGTAGTGGACAGAATAAAGTGGAGACTATAGTGGAAAGACTAAAGTGGACAGAGAATAGTGGAAAGACTAAAGTGCACAGACTATAGTGGAAAGACTAAAGTGGACAGACTAAAGTGGAAAGACTAAAGTGGACAGACTCTAGTCGGAAAGACTGAAGTGGAAAGACTAAGTGGACAGACTAAAGCGGAAAGACTAAAGTGGAAAGACCTAAGTGGACAGACTAAAGTGGAAAGACTAAACTGGAAAGACTAAAGTGGACAGACTACAGTGGAAAGACTATAGTGGAATGACTGTAGTGGACAGAATAAAGTGGAGACTATATTGGAAAGGCTAAAGTGGAAAGACTAAAGTGGAAAGACTAAAGTGGACAGACTATATTGGAAAGACTATAGTGGAAAGACTGTAGTGGACAGACTAAAGTGGAGAGTATAGTGGAAAGACTAAAGTGGACAGACTATAGTGGAAAGACTAAAGTGGACAGACTAAAGTGGAAAGACTAAAGTGGAAAGACTAAAGTGGACAGACTATATTGGAAAGACTATAGTGGAAAGACTGTAGTGGACAGAAGAAAGTGGAGAGTATAGTGGAAAGACTAAAGTGGACAGAGAATAGTGGAAAGACTAAAGTGGACAGACTAGAGTGGAAAGACTATAGCGGAAAGACTGTGGTGGAAAGACTAAAGTGGAAAGATTAAAGTGGACAGACTACAGTGGAAAGACTAAAGTGGACAGACTCAAGTGGAAAGACTAAAGTGGAAAGACTAAAGTGGACAGACTATAGTGGAAAGACTATAGTGGAAAGACTGTAGTGGACAGAATAAAGTGGAGACTATAGTGGAAAGACTAAAGTGGACAGAGAATAGTGACAAGACTAAAGTGGACAGTCTATAGTGGAAAGACTAAAGTGGACATAGAATAGTGGAAAGACTAAAGTGGACAGTCTATAGTGGAAAAACTAAAGTGGACAGACTGTAGTGGACAGAATAAAGTGGAGACTATAGTGGAAAGACTAAAGTGGAAAGACTAAAGTGGAAAGACTAAAGTGGACAGACTATAGTGGAAAGACTATAGTGGAAAGACTGAAGTGGACAGAATAAAGTGGAGACTATAGTGGAAAGACTAAAGTGGAAAGACTAAAGTGGAAAGACTAAAGTGGACCGACTATAGTGGAAAGACTATAGTGGAATGACTGTAGTGGACAGAATAAAGTGGAGACTATAGTGGAAAGGCTAAAGTGGAAAGACTAAAGTGGACAGAGAATAGTGGAAAGACTAAAGTGGACAGACTATAGTGGAAAGACTATAGTGGAAAGACTCTAGTGGACAGAATAAAGTGGAGACTATAGTGGAAAGACTAAAGTGGACAGAGAATAGTAGAAAGACTAAAGTGGACAGTCTATAGTGGAAAGACTAAAGTGGACAGACTAAAGTGGAAAGACTAAAGTGGAAAGACTAAAGCGGACAGACTATAGTGGAAAGACTATAGTGGAAACACTGAAGTGGACAGAATAAAGTGGAAAGACTAAAGTGGAAGGACTAAAGTGGATAGACTAAAGTGGACAGACTATAGTGGAAAGACTAAAGTGGACAGTCTATAGTGGAAAGACTAAAGTAGACAGACTAAAGTGGAAAGAATAAAGTGGACAGAGAATAGTGGAAAGACTAAAGTGGACAGACTATAGTGGAAAGACTATAGCGGAAAGACTGTGGTGGAAAGACTAAAGTGGAAAGATTAAAGTGGACAGACTACAGTGGAAAGACTAAAGTGGACAGACTAAAGTGGAAAGACTAAAGTGGAAAGACTAAAGTGGACAGACTATAGTGGAAAGACTATAGTGAAAAGACTGTAGTGGACAGAATAAAGTGGAGACTATAGTGGAAAGACTAAAGTGGACAGAGAATAGTGGAAAGACTAAAGTGGACAGTCTATAGTGGAAAGACTAAAGTGGACAGACTAAAGTGGAAAGACTAAAGTGGAAAGACTAAAGTGGACAGACTATAGTGGAAAGACTAAAGTTGACAGAATAAAGTGGAAAGACTAAAGTGGAAAGACTAAAGTGGACAGACTATAGTGGAAAGACTATAGTGGAAAGACTGTAGTGGATAGAAGAAAGTGGAGACTGTAGTGGAAAGACTAAAGTGGACAGAGAATAGTGGAAAGACTAAAGTGGACAGTCTATAGTGGAAAGACTAAAGTGGACAGACTAAAGTGGAAAGACTAAAGTGGAAAGACTAAAGTGGACAGACTATAGTGGAAAGACTATAGTGGAAAGACTGTAGTGGACAGAATAAAGTGGAGACTATAGTGGAAAGACTAAAGTGGAAAGACTAAAGTGGAAAGACTAAAGTGGACAGACTATAGTGGAAAGACTATAGTGGAATGACTGTAGTGGACAGAATAAAGTGGAGACTATAGTGTAAAGGCTAAAGTGGAAAGACTAAAGTGGACAGAGAATAGTGGAAAGACTAAAGTGGACAGACTATAGTGGAAAGACTATAGTGGAAAGACCCTAGTGGACAGAATAAAGTGGAGACTATAGTGGAAAGACTCAAGTGGACAGAGAATAGTAGAAAGACTAAAGTGGACAGTCTATAGTGGAAAGACTAAAGTGGACAGACTAAGGTGGAAAGACTAAAGTGGAAAGACTAAAGCGGACAGACTATAGTGGAAAGACTATAGTGGAAACACTGAAGTGGACAGAATAAAGTGGAAAGACTAAAGTGGAAAGACTAAAGTGGATAGACTAAAGTGGACAGACTATAGTGGAAAGACTATAGTGGAAAGACTGTAGTGGACAGAATAAAGTGGAGACTATAGTGGAAAGACTAAAGTGGACAGAGAATAGTGGAAAGATTAAAGTGGACAGCCTATAGTGAAAAGACTAAAGTGGACAGACTAAAGTGGAAAGATTAAAGTGGAAAGACTAAAGTGGACAGAATATAGTGGAAAGACTATAGTGGAAAGACTGTAGTGGACAGAATAAAGTGGAGACTATAGTGGAAAGACTAAAGTGGACAGAGAATAGTGGAAAGACTAAAGTGGACAGTCTATAGTGGAAAGACTAAAGTGGACAGACTGAAGTGGAAAGACTAAAGTGGAAAGACTAAAGTTGACAGAATATAGTGGAAAGACTATAGTGGAAAGACTGTAGTGGACAGAATAAAGTGGAGACTATAGTGGAAAGACTAAAGTTGAAAGACTAAAGTGGAACGACTAAAGTGGACAGACTATAGTGGAAAGACTAAAGTCGACAGACTATAGCGGAAAGACTAAAGTGGACAGACTAAAGTGGAAAGATTAAAGTGGAAAGACTAAAGTGGACAGACTATAATGGAAAGACTATAGTGGAAAGACTGTAGTGGACAGAATAAAGTGGAGACTATAGTGGAAAGACTAAAGTGGACAGAGAATATTGGAAAGACTAAAGTGGACGGACTATAGTGGAAAGACTAAAGTGGAAAGACTGTGGTGGAAAGACTAAAGTGGAAAGATTAAAGTGGACAGACTATAGTGGAAAGACTAAAGTTGACAGAATAAAGTGGAAAGACTAAAGTGGAAAGACTAAAGTGGACAGACTATAGTGGAAAGACTATAGTGGAAAGACTGTAGTGGACAGAATAAAGTGGAGACTATAGTGGAAAGACTAAAGTGGACAGAGAATAGTGGAAAGACTAAAGTGGACAGTCTATAGTGGAAAGACTAAAGTGGACAGACTAAAGTGGAAAGACTAAAGTGGACAGACTATAGTGGACAGACTACAGTGGAAAGACTAAAGTGGACAGACAATAGTGGAAAGACTAAAGTGGACAGACTATAGTGGAAAGACTAAAGTGGACAGACTAAAGTGGACAGACTATAGTGGAAAGACTAAAGTGGACAGACTAAAGTGGAAAGACTAAAGTGGAAAGACTAAAGTGGACAGACTATAGTGGAAAGACTATAGTGGAAAGACTGTAGTGGACAGAAGAAAGTGGAGACTATAGTGGAAAGACTGAAGTGGAAAGACTCAGTGGACAGACTAAAGTGTACACACTAAACTGGACAGAATAAAGTGGAAAGACTAAAGTGGAAAGACTAAAGTGGACAGACTATAGTGGAAAGACTAAAGTGGACAGACTAAAGTGGAAAGATTAAAGTGGAAAGACTAAAGTGGACAGACTATAGTGGAAAGACTATAGTGGAAAGACTGTAGTGGACAGAATAAAGTGGAGACTATAGCGGAAAGACTAAAGTGGACAGAGAATAGTGGAAAGACTAAAGTGGACAGACTATAGTGGAAAGACTAAAGTGGAAAGACTAAAGTGGACAGACTATATTGGAAAGACTATAGTGGAAAGACTGTAGTGGACAGAATAAAGTGGAGAGTATAGTGGAAAGACTAAAGTGGACAGAGAATAGTGGAAAGACTAAAGTGGACAGACTATAGTGGAAAGACTATAGCGGAAAGACTGTGGTGGAAAGACTAAAGTGGAAAGATTAAAGTGGACAGACTATAGTGGAAAGACTAAAGTGGACAGACTAAAGTGGACAGACTAAAGTGGACAGACTATAGTGGAAAGACTAAAGTGGACAGACTAAAGTGGAAAGACTAAAGTGGAAAGACTAAAGTGGACAGACTATAGTGGAAAGACTATAGTGGAAAGACTGTAGTGGAAAGAAGAAAGTGGAGACTATAGTGGAAAGACTGAAGTGGAAAGACTCAGTGGACAGACTAAAGTGTACACACTAAACTGGACAGAATAAACTGGAAAGACTAAAGTGGAAAGACTAAAGTGGACAGACTATAGTGGAAAGACTAAAGTGGACAGACTAAAGTGGAAAGATTAAAGTGGAAAGACTAAAGTGGACAGACTATAGTGGAAAGACTATAGTGGAAAGACTAAAGTGGAAAGACTAAAGTTGACAGAATAAAGTGGAAAGACTAAAGTGGAAAGACTAAAGTGGACAGACTATAGTGGAAAGACTATAGTGGAAAGACTGTAGTGGACAGAATAAAGTGGAGACTATAGTGGAAAGACTAAAGTGGACAGAGAATAGTGGAAAGACTAAAGTGGACAGTCTATAGTGGAAAGACTAAAGTGGACAGACTAAAGTGGAAAGACTAAAGTGGACAGACTATAGTGGACAGACTACAGTGGAAAGACTATAGTGGAAAGACTGTAGTGGACAGAATAAAGTGGAGACTATAGTGGAAAGACTAAAGTGGAAAGACTAAAGTGGACAGACTAAAGTGGACAGTCTATAGTGGAAAGACTAAAGTGAACAGACTAAAATGGAAAGACTAAAGTGGAAAGACTAAAGTGGACAGACTATAGTGGAAAGACTATCGTGGAAAGACTGTAGTGGACAGAATAAAGTGGAGACTATAGTTGAAAGACTAAAGTGGAAAGACTAAAGTGGAAAGACTAAAGTGGACCGACTATAGTGGAAAGACTAAAGTGGACAGACTATAGTGGAAAGACTAAAGTGGACAGACTAAAGTGGACAGACTATAGTGGAAAGACTAAAGTGGACAGACTAAAGTGGAAAGACTAAAGTGGAAAGACTAAAGTGGACAGACTATAGTGGAAAGACTATAGTGGAAAGACTGTAGTGGACAGAAGAAAGTGGAGACTATAGTGGAAAGACTGAAGTGGAAAGACTCAGTGGACAGACTAAAGTGTACACACTAAACTGGACAGAATAAAGTGGAAAGACTAAAGTGGAAAGACTAAAGTGGACAGACTAAAGTGGAAAGACTAAAGTGGAAAGACTAAAGTGGACAGACTATAGTGGAAAGACTATAGTGAAAAGACTGTAGTGGACAGAATAAAGTGGAGACTATAGTGGAAAGACTAAAGTGGACAGAGAATAGTGGAAAGACTAAAGTGGACAGTCTATAGTGGAAAGACTAAAGTGGACAGACTAAAGTGGAAAGACTAAAGTGGAAAGACTAAAGTGGACAGACTATAGTGGAAAGACTAAAGTTGACAGAATAAAGTGGAAAGACTAAAGTGGAAAGACTAAAGTGGACAGACTATAGTGGAAAGACTATAGTGGAAAGACTGTAGTGGATAGAAGAAAGTGGAGACTGTAGTGGAAAGACTAAAGTGGACAGAGAATAGTGGAAAGACTAAAGTGGACAGTCTATAGTGGAAAGACTAAAGTGGACAGACTAAAGTGGAAAGACTAAAGTGGAAAGACTAAAGTGGACAGACTATAGTGGAAAGACTATAGTGGAAAGACTGTAGTGGACAGAATAAAGTGGAGACTATAGTGGAAAGACTAAAGTGGAAAGACTAAAGTGGAAAGACTAAAGTGGACAGACTATAGTGGAAAGACTATAGTGGAATGACTGTAGTGGACAGAATAAAGTGGAGACTATAGTGGAAAGGCTAAAGTGGAAAGACTAAAGTGGACAGAGAATAGTGGAAAGATTAAAGTGGACAGACTATAGTGGAAAGACTATAGTGGAAAGACCCTAGTGGACAGAATAAAGTGGAGACTATAGTGGAAAGACTCAAGTGGACAGAGAATAGTAGAAAGACTAAAGTGGACAGTCTATAGTGGAAAGACTAAAGTGGACAGACTAAGGTGGAAAGACTAAAGTGGAAAGACTAAAGCGGACAGACTATAGTGGAAAGACTATAGTGGAAACACTGAAGTGGACAGAATAAAGTGGAAAGACTAAAGTGGAAAGACTAAAGTGGATAGACTAAAGTGGACAGACTATAGTGGAAAGACTATAGTGGAAAGACTGTAGTGGACAGAATAAAGTGGAGACTATAGTGGAAAGACTAAAGTGGACAGAGAATAGTGGAAAGATTAAAGTGGACAGCCTATAGTGAAAAGACTAAAGTGGACAGACTAAAGTGGAAAGATTAAAGTGGAAAGACTAAAGTGGACAGAATATAGTGGAAAGACTATAGTGGAAAGACTGTAGTGGACAGAATAAAGTGGAGACTATAGTGGAAAGACTAAAGTGGACAGAGAATAGTGGAAAGACTAAAGTGGACAGTCTATAGTGGAAAGACTAAAGTGGACAGACTAAAGTGGAAAGACTAAAGTGGAGAGACTAAAGTGGACAGAATATAGTGGAAAGACTATAGTGGAAAGACTGTAGTGGACAGAATAAAGTGGAGACTATAGTGGAAAGACTAAAGTTGAAAGACTAAAGTGGAACGACTAAAGTGGACAGACTATAGTGGAAAGACTAAAGTCGACAGACTATAGCGGAAAGACTAAAGTGGACAGACTAAAGTGGAAAGATTAAAGTGGAAAGACTAAAGTGGACAGACTATAATGGAAAGACTATAGTGGAAAGACTGTAGTGGACAGAATAAAGTGGAGACTATAGTGGAAAGACTAAAGTGGACAGAGAATATTGGAATGACTAAAGTGGACAGACTATAGTGGAAAGACTAAAGTGGAAAGACTGTGGTGGAAAGACTAAAGTGGAAAGATTAAAGTGGACAGACTATAGTGGAAAGACTAAAGTTGACAGAATAAAGTGGAAAGACTAAAGTGGAAAGACTAAAGTGGACAGACTATAGTGGAAAGACTATAGTGGAAAGACTGTAGTGGACAGAATAAAGTGGAGACTATAGTGGAAAGACTAAAGTGGACAGAGAATAGTGGAAAGACTAAAGTGGACAGTCTATAGTGGAAAGACTATAGTGGAAAGACTGTAGTGGACAGAATAAAGTGGAGACTATAGTGGAAAGACTAAAGTGGACAGAGAATAGTGGAAAGACTAAAGTGGACAGTCTATAGTGGAAAGACTAAAGTGGACAGACTAAAGTGGAAAGACTAAAGTGGACAGACTATAGTGGACAGACTACAGTGGAAAGACTATAGTGGAAAGACTGTAGTGGACAGAATAAAGTGGAGACTATAGTGGAAAGACTAAAGTGGAAAGACTAAAGTGGACAGACTAAAGTGGACAGTCTATAGTGGAAAGACTAAAGTGAACAGACTAAAATGGAAAGACTAAAGTGGAAAGACTAAAGTGGACAGACTATAGTGGAAAGACTATCGTGGAAAGACTGTAGTGGACAGAATAAAGTGGAGACTATAGTTGAAAGACTAAAGTGGAAAGACTAAAGTGGAAAGACTAAAGTGGACAGACTATAGTGGAAAGACTAAAGTGGACAGACTATAGTGGAAAGACTAAAGTGGACAGACTAAAGTGGACAGACTATAGTGGAAAGACTAAAGTGGACAGACTAAAGTGGAAAGACTAAAGTGGAAAGACTAAAGTGGACAGACTATAGTGGAAAGACTATAGTGGAAAGACTGTAGTGGACAGAAGAAAGTGGAGACTATAGTGGAAAGACTGAAGTGGAAAGACTCAGTGGACAGACTAAAGTGTACACACTAAACTGGACAGACTAAAGTGGAAAGACTAAAGTGGAAAGACTAAAGTGGACAGACTATAGTGGAAAGACTAAAGTGGACAGACTAAAGTGGACAGACTATAGTGGAAAGACTATAGTGGAAAGACTGTAGTGGACAGAAGAAAGTGGAGACTATAGTGGAAAGACTGAAGTGGAAAGACTCAGTGGACAGACTAAAGTGTACACACAAGTGGACACAAAGTGGAAAGATTAAAGTGGAAAGACTAAAGTGGACAGACTATAGTGGAAAGACTATAGTGGAAAGACTGTAGTGGACAGAATAAAGTGGAGACTATAGCGGAAAGACTAAAGTGGACAGAGAATAGTGGAAAGACTAAAGTGGACAGACTATAGTGGAAAGACTAAAGTGGAAAGACTAAAGTGGACAGACTATATTGGAAAGACTATAGTGGAAAGACTGTAGTGGACAGAATAAAGTGGAGAGTATAGTGGAAAGACTAAAGTGGACAGAGAATAGTGGAAAGACTAAAGTGGACAGACTATAGTGGAAAGACTATAGCGGAAAGACTGTGGTGGAAAGACTAAAGTGGAAAGATTAAAGTGGACAGACTATAGTGGAAAGACTAAAGTGGACAGACTAAAGTGGACAGACTAAAGTGGACAGACTATAGTGGAAAGACTAAAGTGGACAGACTAAAGTGGAAAGACTAAAGTGGAAAGACTAAAGTGGACAGACTATAGTGGAAAGACTATAGTGGAAAGACTGTAGTGGACAGAAGAAAGTGGAGACTATAGTGGAAAGACTGAAGTGGAAAGACTCAGTGGACAGACTAAAGTGTACACACTAAACTGGACAGAATAAACTGGAAAGACTAAAGTGGAAAGACTAAAGTGGACAGACTATAGTGGAAAGACTAAAGTGGACAGACTAAAGTGGAAAGATTAAAGTGGAAAGACTAAAGTGGAAAGACTAAAGTGGAAAGACTAAAGTTGACAGAATAAAGTGGAAAGACTAAAGTGGAAAGACTAAAGTGGACAGACTATAGTGGAAAGACTATAGTGGAAAGACTGTAGTGGACAGAATAAAGTGGAGACTATAGTGGAAAGACTAAAGTGGACAGAGAATAGTGGAAAGACTAAAGTGGACAGTCTATAGTGGAAAGACTAAAGTGGACAGACTAAAGTGGAAAGACTAAAGTGGACAGACTATAGTGGACAGACTACAGTGGAAAGACTATAGTGGAAAGACTGTAGTGGACAGAATAAAGTGGAGACTATAGTGGAAAGACTAAAGTGGAAAGACTAAAGTGGACAGACTAAAGTGGACAGTCTATAGTGGAAAGACTAAAGTGAACAGACTAAAATGGAAAGACTAAAGTGGAAAGACTAAAGTGGACAGACTATAGTGGAAAGACTATCGTGGAAAGACTGTAGTGGACAGAATAAAGTGGAGACTATAGTTGAAAGACTAAAGTGGAAAGACTAAAGTGGAAAGACTAAAGTGGACAGACTATAGTGGAAAGACTAAAGTGGACAGACTATAGTGGAAAGACTAAAGTGGACAGACTAAAGTGGACAGACTATAGTGGAAAGACTAAAGTGGACAGACTAAAGTGGAAAGACTAAAGTGGAAAGACTAAAGTGGACAGACTATAGTGGAAAGACTATAGTGGAAAGACTGTAGTGGACAGAAGAAAGTGGAGACTATAGTGGAAAGACTGAAGTGGAGAGACTCAGTGGACAGACTAAAGTGTACACACTAAACTGGACAGAATAAAGTGGAAAGACTAAAGTGGAAAGACTAAAGTGGAAAGACTAAAGTGGACAGACTATAGTGGAAAGACTAAAGTGGACAGACTAAAGTGGAAAGATTAAAGTGGAAAGACTAAAGTGGACAGACTATAGTGGAAAGACTATAGTGGAAAGACTGTAGTGGACAGAATAAAGTGGAGACTATAGCGGAAAGACTAAAGTGGACAGAGAATAGTGGAAAGACTAAAGTGGACAGACTATAGTGGAAAGACTAAAGTGGACAGACTAAAGTGGAAAGACTAAAGTGGAAAGACTAAAGTGGACAGACTATATTGGAAAGACTATAGTGGAAAGACTGTAGTGGACAGAATAAAGTGGAGAGTATAGTGGAAAGACTAAAGTGGACAGAGAATAGTGGAAAGACTAAAGTGGACAGACTATAGTGGAAAGACTATAGCGGAAAGACTGTGGTGGAAAGACTAAAGTGGAAAGACTAAAGTCGACAGACTATAGCGGAAAGACTAAAGTGGACAGACTAAAGTGGAAAGATTAAAGTGGAAAGACTAAAGTGGACAGACTATAATGGAAAGACTATAGTGGAAAGACTGTAGTGGACAGAATAAAGTGGAGACTATAGTGGAAAGACTAAAGTGGACAGAGAATATTGGAAAGACTAAAGTGGACAGACTATAGTGGAAAGACTAAAGTGGAAAGACTGTGGTGGAAAGACTAAAGTGGAAAGATTAAAGTGGACAGACTATAGTGGAAAGACTAAAGTTGACAGAATAAAGTGGAAAGACTAAAGTGGAAAGACTAAAGTGGACAGACTATAGTGGAAAGACTATAGTGGAAAGACTGTAGTGGACAGAATAAAGTGGAGACTATAGTGGAAAGACTAAAGTGGACAGAGAATAGTGGAAAGACTAAAGTGGACAGTCTATAGTGGAAAGACTAAAGTGGACAGACTAAAGTGGAAAGACTAAAGTGGACAGACTATAGTGGACAGACTACAGTGGAAAGACTATAGTGGAAAGACTGTAGTGGACAGAATAAAGTGGAGACTATAGTGGAAAGACTAAAGTGGAAAGACTAAAGTGGACAGACTAAAGTGGACAGTCTATAGTGGAAAGACTAAAGTGAACAGACTAAAATGGAAAGACTAAAGTGGAAAGACTAAAGTGGACAGACTATAGTGGAAAGACTATCGTGGAAAGACTGTAGTGGACAGAATAAAGTGGAGACTATAGTTGAAAGACTAAAGTGGAAAGACTAAAGTGGAAAGACTAAAGTGGACAGACTATAGTGGAAAGACTAAAGTGGACAGACTATAGTGGAAAGACTAAAGTGGACAGACTAAAGTGGACAGACTATAGTGGAAAGACTAAAGTGGACAGACTAAAGTGGAAAGACTAAAGTGGAAAGACTAAAGTGGACAGACTATAGTGGAAAGACTATAGTGGAAAGACTGTAGTGGACAGAAGAAAGTGGAGACTATAGTGGAAAGACTGAAGTGGAAAGACTCAGTGGACAGACTAAAGTGTACACACTAAACTGGACAGAATAAAGTGGAAAGACTAAAGTGGAAAGACTAAAGTGGACAGACTATAGTGGAAAGACTAAAGTGGACAGACTAAAGTGGAAAGATTAAAGTGGAAAGACTAAAGTGGACAGACTATAGTGGAAAGACTATAGTGGAAAGACTGTAGTGGACAGAATAAAGTGGAGACTATAGCGGAAAGACTAAAGTGGACAGAGAATAGTGGAAAGACTAAAGTGGACAGACTATAGTGGAAAGACTAAAGTGGAAAGACTAAAGTGGACAGACTATATTGGAAAGACTATAGTGGAAAGACTGTAGTGGACAGAATAAAGTGGAGAGTATAGTGGAAAGACTAAAGTGGACAGAGAATAGTGGAAAGACTAAAGTGGACAGACTAAAGTGGACAGACTATAGTGGAAAGACTAAAGTGGACAGACTAAAGTGGGAAGACTAAAGTGGAAAGACTAAAGCGGACAGACTATAGTGGAAAGACTATAGTGGAAAGACTGTAGTGGACAGAAGAAAGTGGAGACTATAGTGGAAAGACTGAAGTGGAAAGACTCAGTGGACAGACTAAAGTGTACACACTAAACTGGACAGAATAAAGTGGAAAGACTAAAGTGGACAGACTAAAGTGGACAGAGTAAAGTGGACAGACTAAAGTGGACAGACTCTAGTGGAAAGACTAAGTGGACAGACTAAAGTGGAAAGACTAAAGTGGAAAGACTAAAGTGGACAGACTATAGTGGAAAGACTAAAGTGGACAGACTAAAGTGGAAAGACTAAAGTGGAAAGACTAAAGTGGACAGACTATAGTGGAAAGACTATAGTGGAAAGACTGTAGTGGACAGAATAAAGTGGACACTATAGTGGAAAGACTAAAGTGGACAGAGAATTATGGAAAGACAAAAGTGGACAGTCTATAGTGGAAAGACTAAAGTGGACAGACTAAAGTGGAAAGACTAAAGTGGAAAGACTAAAGTGGACAGACTATAGTGGAAAGACTATAGTGGAAAGACTAAAGTGGAAAGACTAAAGTGGACATAGAATAGTGGAAAGACTAAAGTGGACAGACTATAGTGGAAAGACTATAGTGGAAAAACTGTAGTGGACAGAATAAAGTGGAGATTATAGTGGAAAGACTAAAGTGGACAGAGAATATTGGAAAGACTAAAGTGGACAGACTATAGTGGAAAGACTAAAGTGGAAAGACTGTGGTGGAAAGACTAAAGTGGAAAGATTAAAGTGGACAGACTATAGTGGAAAGACTAAAGTTGACAGAATAAAGTGGAAAGACTAAAGTGGAAAGACTAAAGTGGACAGACTATAGTGGAAAGACTATAGTGGAAAGACTGTAGTGGACAGAATAAAGTGGAGACTATAGTGGAAAGACTAAAGTGGACAGAGAATAGTGGAAAGACTAAAGTGGACAGTCTATAGTGGAAAGACTAAAGTGGACAGACTAAAGTGGAAAGACTAAAGTGGACAGACTATAGTGGACAGACTACAGTGGAAAGACTAAAGTGGACAGACTATAGTGGAAAGAATAAAGTGGACAGACTATAGTGGAAAGACTAAAGTGGACAGACTAAAGTGGACAGACTATAGTGGAAAGACTAAAGTGGTCAGACTAAAGTGGAAAGACTAAAGTGGAAAGACTAAAGTGGACAGACTATAGTGGAAAGACTATAGTGGAAAGACTGTAGTGGACAGAAGAAAGTGGAGACTATAGTGGAAAGACTGAAGTGGAAAGACTCAGTGGACAGACTAAAGTGTACACACTAAACTGGACAGAATAAAGTGGAAAGACTAAAGTGGAAAGACTAAAGTGGACAGACTATAGTGGAAAGACTAAAGTGGACAGACTAAAGTGGAAAGATTAAAGTGGAAAGACTAAAGTGGACAGACTATAGTGGAAAGACTATAGTGGAAAGACTGTAGTGGACAGAATAAAGTGGAGACTATAGCGGAAAGACTAAAGTGGACAGAGAATAGTGGAAAGACTAAAGTGGACAGACTATAGTGGAAAGACTAAAGTGGAAAGACTAAAGTGGACAGACTATATTGGAAAGACTATAGTGGAAAGACTGTAGTGGACAGAATAAAGTGGAGAGTATAGTGGAAAGACTAAAGTGGACAGAGAATAGTGGAAAGACTAAAGTGGACAGACTATAGTGGAAAGACTATAGCGGAAAGACTGTGGTGGAAAGACTAAAGTGGAAAGATTAAAGTGGACAGACTATAGTGGAAAGACTAAAGTGGACAGACTAAAGTGGACAGACTAAAGTGGACAGACTATAGTGGAAAGACTAAAGTGGACAGACTAAAGTGGAAAGACTAAAGTGGAAAGACTAAAGTGGACAGACTATAGTGGAAAGACTATAGTGGAAAGACTGTAGTGGACAGAAGAAAGTGGAGACTATAGTGGAAAGACTGAAGTGGAAAGACTCAGTGGACAGACTAAAGTGTACACACTAAACTGGACAGAATAAACTGGAAAGACTAAAGTGGAAAGACTAAAGTGGACAGACTATAGTGGAAAGACTAAAGTGGACAGACTAAAGTGGAAAGATTAAAGTGGAAAGACTAAAGTGGACAGACTATAGTGGAAAGACTATAGTGGAAAGACTAAAGTGGAAAGACTAAAGTTGACAGAATAAAGTGGAAAGACTAAAGTGGAAAGACTAAAGTGGACAGACTATAGTGGAAAGACTATAGTGGAAAGACTGTAGTGGACAGAATAAAGTGGAGACTATAGTGGAAAGACTAAAGTGGACAGAGAATAGTGGAAAGACTAAAGTGGACAGTCTATAGTGGAAAGACTAAAGTGGACAGACTAAAGTGGAAAGACTAAAGTGGACAGACTATAGTGGACAGACTACAGTGGAAAGACTATAGTGGAAAGACTGTAGTGGACAGAATAAAGTGGAGACTATAGTGGAAAGACTAAAGTGGAAAGACTAAAGTGGACAGACTAAAGTGGACAGTCTATAGTGGAAAGACTAAAGTGAACAGACTAAAATGGAAAGACTAAAGTGGAAAGACTAAAGTGGACAGACTATAGTGGAAAGACTATCGTGGAAAGACTGTAGTGGACAGAATAAAGTGGAGACTATAGTTGAAAGACTAAAGTGGAAAGACTAAATTGGAAAGACTAAAGTGGACAGACTATAGTGGAAAGACTAAAGTGGACAGACTATAGTGGAAAGACTAAAGTGGACAGACTAAAGTGGACAGACTATAGTGGAAAGACTAAAGTGGACAGACTAAAGTGGAAAGACTAAAGTGGAAAGACTAAAGTGGACAGACTATAGTGGAAAGACTATAGTGGAAAGACTGTAGTGGACAGAAGAAAGTGGAGACTATAGTGGAAAGACTGAAGTGGAAAGACTCAGTGGACAGACTAAAGTGTACACACTAAACTGGACAGAATAAAGTGGAAAGACTAAAGTGGAAAGACTAAAGTGGAAAGACTAAAGTGGACAGACTATAGTGGAAAGACTAAAGTGGACAGACTAAAGTGGAAAGATTAAAGTGGAAAGACTAAAGTGGACAGACTATAGTGGAAAGACTATAGTGGAAAGACTGTAGTGGACAGAATAAAGTGGAGACTATAGCGGAAAGACTAAAGTGGACAGAGAATAGTGGAAAGACTAAAGTGGACAGACTATAGTGGAAAGACTAAAGTGGACAGACTAAAGTGGAAAGACTAAAGTGGAAAGACTAAAGTGGACAGACTATATTGGAAAGACTATAGTGGAAAGACTGTAGTGGACAGAATAAAGTGGAGAGTATAGTGGAAAGACTAAAGTGGACAGAGAATAGTGGAAAGACTAAAGTGGACAGACTATAGTGGAAAGACTATAGCGGAAAGACTGTGGTGGAAAGACTAAAGTGGAAAGACTAAAGTCGACAGACTATAGCGGAAAGACTAAAGTGGACAGACTAAAGTGGAAAGATTAAAGTGGAAAGACTAAAGTGGACAGACTATAATGGAAAGACTATAGTGGAAAGACTGTAGTGGACAGAATAAAGTGGAGACTATAGTGGAAAGACTAAAGTGGACAGAGAATATTGGAAAGACTAAAGTGGACAGACTATAGTGGAAAGACTAAAGTGGAAAGACTGTGGTGGAAAGACTAAAGTGGAAAGATTAAAGTGGACAGACTATAGTGGAAAGACTAAAGTTGACAGAATAAAGTGGAAAGACTAAAGTGGAAAGACTAAAGTGGACAGACTATAGTGGAAAGACTATAGTGGAAAGACTGTAGTGGACAGAATAAAGTGGAGACTATAGTGGAAAGACTAAAGTGGACAGAGAATAGTGGAAAGACTAAAGTGGACAGTCTATAGTGGAAAGACTAAAGTGGACAGACTAAAGTGGAAAGACTAAAGTGGACAGACTATAGTGGACAGACTACAGTGGAAAGACTATAGTGGAAAGACTGTAGTGGACAGAATAAAGTGGAGACTATAGTGGAAAGACTAAAGTGGAAAGACTAAAGTGGACAGAATAAAGTGGACAGTCTATAGTGGAAAGACTAAAGTGAACAGACTAAAATGGAAAGACTAAAGTGGAAAGACTAAAGTGGACAGACTATAGTGGAAAGACTATCGTGGAAAGACTGTAGTGGACAGAAGAAAGTGGAGACTATAGTGGAAAGACTGAAGTGGAAAGACTCAGTGGACAGACTAAAGTGTACACACTAAACTGGACAGAATAAAGTGGAAAGACTAAAGTGGAAAGACTAAAGTGGACAGACTATAGTGGAAAGACTAAAGTGGACAGACTAAAGTGGAAAGATTAAAGTGGAAAGACTAAAGTGGACAGGCTATAGTGGAAAGACTATAGTGGAAAGACTGTAGTGGACAGAATAAAGTGGAGACTATAGCGGAAAGACTAAAGTGGACAGAGAATAGTGGAAAGACTAAAGTGGACAGACTATAGTGGAAAGACTAAAGTGGAAAGACTAAAGTGGACAGACTATATTGGAAAGACTATAGTGGAAAGACTGTAGTGGACAGAATAAAGTGGAGAGTATAGTGGAAAGACTAAAGTGGACAGAGAATAGTGGAAAGACTAAAGTGGACAGACTATAGTGGAAAGACTATAGCGGAAAGACTGTGGTGGAAAGACTAAAGTGGAAAGATTAAAGTGGACAGACTATAGTGGAAAGACTAAAGTGGACAGACTAAAGTGGAAAGACTAAAGTGGAAAGACTAAAGTGGACAGACTATAGTGGAAAGACTATAGTGGAAAGATTGTAGTGGACAGAATAAAGTGGAGACTATAGTGGAAAGACTAAAGTGGACAGAGAATAGTGGAAAGACTAAAGTGGACAGTCTATAGTGGAAAGACTAAAGTGGACAGACTATAGTGGAAAGACTATAGCGGAAAGACTGTGGTGGAAAGACTAAAGTGGAAAGATTAAAGTGGACAGACTATAGTGGAAAGACTAAAGTGGACAGACTAAAGTGGAAAGACTAAAGTGGAAAGACTAAAGTGGACAGACTATAGTGGAAAGACTATAGTGGAAAGATTGTAGTGGACAGAATAAAGTGGAGACTATAGTGGAAAGACTAAAGTGGACAGAGAATAGTGGAAAGACTAAAGTGGACAGTCTATAGTGGAAAGACTAAAGTGGACAGACTAAAGTGGAAAGACTAAAGTGGAAAGACTAAAGTGGACAGACTATAGTGGAAAGACTAAAGTGGACAGACTAAAGTGGAAAGACTAAAGTGGAAAGACTAAAGTGGACAGACTAAAGTGGAAAGACTATAGTGGAAAGACTGTAGTGGACAGAATAAAGTGGAGACTATAGGGGAAAGACTAAAGTGGAAAGACTAAAGTGGAAAGACTAAAGTGGACAGACTATAGTGGAAATACTATAGTGGAATGACTGTAGTGGACAGAATAAAGTGGAGACTATAGTGGAAAGGCTAAAGTGGAAAGACTAAAGTGGACAGAGAATAGTGGAAAGACTAAAGTGGACAGACTATAGTGGAAAGACTATAGTGGAAAGACTGTAGTGGGCAGAATAAAGTGGAGACTATAATGGAAAGACTAAAGTGGACAGAGAATAGTGGAAAAACGAAAGTGGACAGACAAAAGTGGAAAGACTAAAGTGGAAAGACTAAAGTGGACAGACTATAGTGGAAATGACAAAAGTGGAAAGACTAAAGTGGACAGACTATAGTGGAAAGACTAAAGTGGACAGACTAAAGTGGAAAGACTAAAGTGGAAAGACTAAAGTGGAAAGACTGTAGTGGACAGAATAAAGTGGAGACTATAGTGGAAAGACTAAAGTGGACAGAGAATTATAGAAAGACTAAAGTGGACAGTCTATAGTGGAAAGACTATATTGGAAAGACTATAGTGGAAAGACTGTAGTGGACAGAATAAAGTGGAGAGTATAGTGGAAAGACTAAAGTGGACAGAGAATAGTGGAAAGACTAAAGTGGACAGACTATAGTGGAAAGACTATAGCGGAAAGACTGTGGTGGAAAGACTAAAGTGGAAAGATTAAAGTGGAAAGACTGAAGTGGACAGACTATAGTGGAAAGACTATAGTGGAAAGACTGTAGTGGACAGAATAAAGTGGAGACTATAGCGGAAAGACTAAAGTGGACAGAGAATAGTGGAAAGACTAAAGTGGACAGACTATAGTGGAAAGACTAAAGTGGAAAGACTAAAGTGGACAGACTATATTGGAAAGACTATAGTGGAAAGACTGTAGTGGACAGAATAAAGTGGAGAGTATAGTGGAAAGACTAAAGTGGACAGAGAATAGTGGAAAGACTAAAGTGGACAGACTATAGTGGAAAGACTATAGCGGAAAGACTGTGGTGGAAAGACTAAAGTGGAAAGACTAAAGTGGACAGACTATAGTGGAAAGACTATAGTGGAAAGATTGTAGTGGACAGAATAAAGTGGAGAGTATAGTGGAAAGACTAAAGTGGACAGAGAATAGTGGAAAGACTAAAATGGACAGTCTATAGTGGAAAGACTAAAGTGGACAGACTATAGTGGAAAGACTATAGCGGAAAGACTGTGGTTGAAAGACTAAAGTGGAAAGATTAAAGTGGACAGACTATAGTGGAAAGACTAAAGTGGACAGACTAAAGTGGAAAGACTAAAGTGGAAAGACTAAAGTGGACAGACTATAGTGGAAAGACTATAGTGGAAAGATGGTAGTGGACAGAATAAAGTGGAGACTATAGTGGAAAGACTAAAGTGGACAGAGAATAGTGGAAAGACTAAAGTGGACAGTCTATAGTGGAAAGACTAAAGTGGACAGACTAAAGTGGAAAGACTAAAGTGGAAAGACTAAAGTGGACAGACTCTAGTGGAAAGACTAAAGTGGACAGACTAAAGTGGAAAGACTAAAGTGGAAAGACTAAAGTGGACAGACTAAAGTGGAAAGACTATAGTGGAAAGACTGTAGTGGACAGAATAAAGTGGAGACTATAGTGGAAAGACTAAAGTGGAAAGACTAAAGCGGAAAGACTAAAGTGGACAGACTATAGTGGAAAGACTATAGTGGAATGACTGTAGTGGACAGAATAAAGTGGAGACTATAGTGGAAAGGCTAAAGTGGAAAGACTAAAGTGGACAGAGAATAGTGGAAAGACTAAAGTGGACAGACTATAGTGGAAAGACTATAGTGGAAAGACTGTAGTGGGCAGAATAAAGTGGAGACTATAATGGAAAGACTAAAGTGGACAGAGAATATTGGAAAAACGAAAGTGGACAGACAAAAGTGGAAAGACTAAAGTGGAAAGACTAAAGTGGACAGACTATAGTGGAAATGACAAAAGTGGAAAGACTAAAGTGGACAGACTATAGTGGAAAGACTAAAGTGGACAGACTAAAGTGGAAAGACTAAAGTGGAAAGACTAAAGTGGAAAGACTGTAGTGGACAGAATAAAGTGGAGACTATAGTGGAAAGACTAAAGTGGACAGAGAATTATGGAAAGACTAAAGTGGACAGTCTATAGTGGAAAGACTAAAGTGGACAGACTATAGTGGAAAGACGCTAGTGGACAGAATAAAGTGGAGACTATAGTGGAAAGACTAAAGTGGATAGAGAATTGTGGAAAGACTAAAGTGGACAGACTATAGTGGAAAGACTAAAGTGGACAGACTAAAGTGGAAAGACTAAAGTGGACAGACTCTAGTCGGAAAGACTGAAGCGGAAAGACTAAGTGGACAGACTAAAGCGGAAAGACTAAAGTGGAAAGACTAAAGTGGACAGACTATAGTGGAAAGACTATAGTGGAATGACTGTAGTGGACAAAATAAAGTGGAGACTATAGTGGAAAGGCTAAAGTGGAAAGACTAAAGTGGACAGAGAATAGTGTAAAGACTAAAGTGGACAGACTATAGTGGAAAGACTATAGTGGAAAGACTGTAGTGGACAGAATAGAGTGGAGACTATAGTGGAAAGACTAAAGTTGAAAGACTAAAGTGGACAGAGAATCGTGGAAAGACTAAAGTGGACAGACTAAAGTGGGCAGACTCTAGTGGAAAGACTAAGTGGACAGACTAAAGCGGAAAGACTAAAGTGGAAAGACTAAAGTGGACAGACTATAGTGGAAAGACTAAAGTGGACAGACTAAAGTGGAAAGACTAAAGTGGAAAGAGTAAAGTGGACAGTCTATAGTGGAAAGACTATAGTGGAAAGACTGTAGTGGACAGAATAAAGTGGAGACTGTAGTGGAAAGACTAAAGTGGACAGAGAATGGTGGAAAGACTAAAGTGCACAGACTATAGTGGAAAGACTAAAGTGGAAAAACTAAAGTGGAAAGACTAAAGTGGACAGACTATAGTGGAAAGACTATAGTGGAAAGACTGTAGTGGACAGAATAAAGTGGAGACTATAGTGGAAAGACTAAAGTGGATAGAGAATAGTGGAAAGACTAAAGTGGACAGACTATAGTGGAAAGACTAAAGTGGACAGACTAAAGTGGAAAGACTAAAGTGGACAGACTCTAGTCGGAAAGACTGAAGCGGAAAGACTAAGTGGACAGACTAAAGCGGAAAGACTAAAGTGGAAAGACCTAAGTGGACAGACTAAAGTGGAAAGACTAAAGTGGAAAGACTAAAGTGGACAGACTATAGTGGAAAGACTATAGTGGAATAACTGTAGTGGACAAAATAAAGTGGAGACTATAGTGGAAAGGCTAAAGTGGAAAGACTAAAGTGGACAGAGAATAGTGTAAAGACTAAAGTGGACAGACTATAGTGGAAAGACTATAGTGGAAAGACTGTAGTGGACAGAATAAAGTGGAGACTATAGTGGAAAGACTAAAGTTGAAAGACTAAAGTGGACAGAGAATAGTGGAAAGACTAAAGTGGACAGACTAAAGTGGGCAGACTCTAGTGGAAAGACTAAGTGGACAGACTAAAGCGGAAAGACTAAAGTGGAAAGACTAAAGTGGACAGACTATAGTGGAAAGACTAAAGTGAACAGACTAAAGTGGAAAGACTAAAGTGGAAAGACTAAAGTGGACAGTCTATAGTGGAAAGACTATAGTGGAAAGACTGTAGTGGACAGAATAAAGTGGAGACTATAGTGGAAAGACTAAAGTGGACAGAGAATTATGGAAAGACTAAAGTGGACAGTCTATAGTGGAAAGACTAAAGTGGACAGACTATAGTGGAAAGACTATAGTGGAAAGACTCTAGTGGACAGAATAAAGTGGAGACTATAGTGGAAAGACTAAAGTGGACAGGGAATAGTGGAAAGACTAAAGTGGACAGTCTATAGTGGAAAGACTAAAGTGGACAGACTAAAGTGGAAAGACTAAAGTGGAAAGACTAAAGCGGACAGACTATAGTGGAAAGACTATAGCGGAAACACTGAAGTGGACAGAATAAAGTGGAAAGACTAAAGTGGAAAGACTAAAGTGGATAGACTAAAGTGGACAGACTATAGTGGAAAGACTATAGTGGAAAGACTGTAGTGGACAGAATAAAGTGGAGACTATAGTGTAAAGACTAAAGTGGACAGAGAATAGTGGAAAGACGAAAGTGGACAGTCTATAGTGGAAAGACTAAAGTGGACAGACTAAAGTGGAAAGACTAAAGTGGAAAGACTAAAGTGGACAGAATATAGTGGAAAGACTATAGCGGAAAGACTGTGGTGGAAAGACTAAAGTGGAAAGATTAAAGTGGACAGACTATAGTGGAAAGACTAAAGAGGACAGACTAAAGTGGACAGACTAAAGTGGACAGACTATAGTGGAAAGACTAAAGTGGACAGACTAAAGTGGAAAGACTAAAGTGGAAAGACTAAAGTGGACAGACTATAGTGGAAAGACTATAGTGGAAAGACTGTAGTGGACAGAAGAAAGTGGAGACTATAGTGGAAAGACTGAAGTGGAAAGACTCAGTGGACAGACTAAAGTGTACACACTAAACTGGACAGAATAAACTGGAAAGACTAAAGTGGAAAGACTAAAGTGGACAGACTATAGTGGAAAGACTAAAGTGGACAGACTAAAGTGGAAAGATTAAAGTGGAAAGACTAAAGTGGACAGACTATAGTGGAAAGACTATAGTGGAAAGACTAAAGTGGAAAGACTAAAGTTGACAGAATAAAGTGGAAAGACTAAAGTGGAAAGACTAAAGTGGACAGACTATAGTGGAAAGACTATAGTGGAAAGACTGTAGTGGACAGAATAAAGTGGAGACTATAGTGGAAAGACTAAAGTGGACAGAGAATAGTGGAAAGACTAAAGTGGACAGTCTATAGTGGAAAGACTAAAGTGGACAGACTAAAGTGGAAAGACTAAAGTGGACAGACTATAGTGGACAGACTACAGTGGAAAGACTATAGTGGAAAGACTGTAGTGGACAGAATAAAGTGGAGACTATAGTGGAAAGACTAAAGTGGAAAGACTAAAGTGGACAGACTAAAGTGGACAGTCTATAGTGGAAAGACTAAAGTGAACAGACTAAAATGGAAAGACTAAAGTGGAAAGACTAAAGTGGACAGACTATAGTGGAAAGACTATCGTGGAAAGACTGTAGTGGACAGAATAAAGTGGAGACTATAGTTGAAAGACTAAAGTGGAAAGACTAAAGTGGAAAGACTAAAGTGGACAGACTATAGTGGAAAGACTAAAGTGGACAGACTATAGTGGAAAGACTAAAGTGGACAGACTAAAGTGGACAGACTATAGTGGAAAGACTAAAGTGGACAGACTAAAGTGGAAAGACTAAAGTGGAAAGACTAAAGTGGACAGACTATAGTGGAAAGACTATAGTGGAAAGACTGTAGTGGACAGAAGAAAGTGGAGACTATAGTGGAAAGACTGAAGTGGAAAGACTCAGTGGACAGACTAAAGTGTACACACTAAACTGGACAGAATAAAGTGGAAAGACTAAAGTGGAAAGACTAAAGTGGAAAGACTAAAGTGGACAGACTATAGTGGAAAGACTAAAGTGGACAGACTAAAGTGGAAAGATTAAAGTGGAAAGACTAAAGTGGACAGACTATAGTGGAAAGACTATAGTGGAAAGACTGTAGTGGACAGAATAAAGTGGAGACTATAGCGGAAAGACTAAAGTGGACAGAGAATAGTGGAAAGACTAAAGTGGACAGACTATAGTGGAAAGACTAAAGTGGACAGACTAAAGTGGAAAGACTAAAGTGGAAAGACTAAAGTGGACAGACTATATTGGAAAGACTATAGTGGAAAGACTGTAGTGGACAGAATAAAGTGGAGAGTATAGTGGAAAGACTAAAGTGGACAGAGAATAGTGGAAAGACTAAAGTGGACAGACTATAGTGGAAAGACTATAGCGGAAAGACTGTGGTGGAAAGACTAAAGTGGAAAGACTAAAGTCGACAGACTATAGCGGAAAGACTAAAGTGGACAGACTAAAGTGGAAAGATTAAAGTGGAAAGACTAAAGTGGACAGACTATAATGGAAAGACTATAGTGGAAAGACTGTAGTGGACAGAATAAAGTGGAGACTATAGTGGAAAGACTAAAGTGGACAGAGAATATTGGAAAGACTAAAGTGGACAGACTATAGTGGAAAGACTAAAGTGGAAAGACTGTGGTGGAAAGACTAAAGTGGAAAGATTAAAGTGGACAGACTATAGTGGAAAGACTAAAGTTGACAGAATAAAGTGGAAAGACTAAAGTGGAAAGACTAAAGTGGACAGACTATAGTGGAAAGACTATAGTGGAAAGACTGTAGTGGACAGAATAAAGTGGAGACTATAGTGGAAAGACTAAAGTGGACAGAGAATAGTGGAAAGACTAAAGTGGACAGTCTATAGTGGAAAGACTAAAGTGGACAGACTAAAGTGGAAAGACTAAAGTGGACAGACTATAGTGGACAGACTACAGTGGAAAGACTATAGTGGAAAGACTGTAGTGGACAGAATAAAGTGGAGACTATAGTGGAAAGACTAAAGTGGAAAGACTAAAGTGGACAGACTAAAGTGGACAGTCTATAGTGGAAAGACTAAAGTGAACAGACTAAAATGGAAAGACTAAAGTGGAAAGACTAAAGTGGACAGACTATAGTGGAAAGACTAAAGTGGACAGACTAAAGTGGAAAGACTAAAGTGGAAAGACTAAAGTGGACAGACTATAGTGGAAAGACTATAGTGGAAAGATGGTAGTGGACAGAATAAAGTGGAGACTATAGTGGAAAGACTAAAGTGGACAGAGAATAGTGGAAAGACTAAAGTGGACAGTCTATAGTGGAAAGACTAAAGTGGACAGACTAAAGTGGAAAGACTAAAGTGGAAAGACTAAAGTGGACAGACTCTAGTGGAAAGACTAAAGTGGACAGACTAAAGTGGAAAGACTAAAGTGGAAAGACTAAAGTGGACAGACTAAAGTGGAAAGACTATAGTGGAAAGACTGTAGTGGACAGAATAAAGTGGAGACTATAGTGGAAAGACTAAAGTGGAAAGACTAAAGCGGAAAGACTAAAGTGGACAGACTATAGTGGAAAGACTATAGTGGAATGACTGTAGTGGACAGAATAAAGTGGAGACTATAGTGGAAAGGCTAAAGTGGAAAGACTAAAGTGGACAGAGAATAGTGGAAAGACTAAAGTGGACAGACTATAGTGGAAAGACTATAGTGGAAAGACTGTAGTGGGCAGAATAAAGTGGAGACTATAATGGAAAGACTAAAGTGGACAGAGAATATTGGAAAAACGAAAGTGGACAGACAAAAGTGGAAAGACTAAAGTGGAAAGACTAAAGTGGACAGACTATAGTGGAAATGACAAAAGTGGAAAGACTAAAGTGGACAGACTATAGTGGAAAGACTAAAGTGGACAGACTAAAGTGGAAAGACTAAAGTGGAAAGACTAAAGTGGAAAGACTGTAGTGGACAGAATAAAGTGGAGACTATAGTGGAAAGACTAAAGTGGACAGAGAATTATGGAAAGACTAAAGTGGACAGTCTATAGTGGAAAGACTAAAGTGGACAGACTATAGTGGAAAGACGCTAGTGGACAGAATAAAGTGGAGACTATAGTGGAAAGACTAAAGTGGATAGAGAATTGTGGAAAGACTAAAGTGGACAGACTATAGTGGAAAGACTAAAGTGGACAGACTAAAGTGGAAAGACTAAAGTGGACAGACTCTAGTCGGAAAGACTGAAGCGGAAAGACTAAGTGGACAGACTAAAGCGGAAAGACTAAAGTGGAAAGACTAAAGTGGACAGACTATAGTGGAAAGACTATAGTGGAATGACTGTAGTGGACAAAATAAAGTGGAGACTATAGTGGAAAGGCTAAAGTGGAAAGACTAAAGTGGACAGAGAATAGTGTAAAGACTAAAGTGGACAGACTATAGTGGAAAGACTATAGTGGAAAGACTGTAGTGGACAGAATAGAGTGGAGACTATAGTGGAAAGACTAAAGTTGAAAGACTAAAGTGGACAGAGAATCGTGGAAAGACTAAAGTGGACAGACTAAAGTGGGCAGACTCTAGTGGAAAGACTAAGTGGACAGACTAAAGCGGAAAGACTAAAGTGGAAAGACTAAAGTGGACAGACTATAGTGGAAAGACTAAAGTGGACAGACTAAAGTGGAAAGACTAAAGTGGAAAGAGTAAAGTGGACAGTCTATAGTGGAAAGACTATAGTGGAAAGACTGTAGTGGACAGAATAAAGTGGAGACTGTAGTGGAAAGACTAAAGTGGACAGAGAATGGTGGAAAGACTAAAGTGCACAGACTATAGTGGAAAGACTAAAGTGGAAAAACTAAAGTGGAAAGACTAAAGTGGACAGACTATAGTGGAAAGACTATAGTGGAAAGACTGTAGTGGACAGAATAAAGTGGAGACTATAGTGGAAAGACTAAAGTGGATAGAGAATAGTGGAAAGACTAAAGTGGACAGACTATAGTGGAAAGACTAAAGTGGACAGACTAAAGTGGAAAGACTAAAGTGGACAGACTCTAGTCGGAAAGACTGAAGCGGAAAGACTAAGTGGACAGACTAAAGCGGAAAGACTAAAGTGGAAAGACCTAAGTGGACAGACTAAAGTGGAAAGACTAAAGTGGAAAGACTAAAGTGGACAGACTATAGTGGAAAGACTATAGTGGAATAACTGTAGTGGACAAAATAAAGTGGAGACTATAGTGGAAAGGCTAAAGTGGAAAGACTAAAGTGGACAGAGAATAGTGTAAAGACTAAAGTGGACAGACTATAGTGGAAAGACTATAGTGGAAAGACTGTAGTGGACAGAATAAAGTGGAGACTATAGTGGAAAGACTAAAGTTGAAAGACTAAAGTGGACAGAGAATAGTGGAAAGACTAAAGTGGACAGACTAAAGTGGGCAGACTCTAGTGGAAAGACTAAGTGGACAGACTAAAGCGGAAAGACTAAAGTGGAAAGACTAAAGTGGACAGACTATAGTGGAAAGACTAAAGTGAACAGACTAAAGTGGAAAGACTAAAGTGGAAAGACTAAAGTGGACAGTCTATAGTGGAAAGACTATAGTGGAAAGACTGTAGTGGACAGAATAAAGTGGAGACTATAGTGGAAAGACTAAAGTGGACAGAGAATTATGGAAAGACTAAAGTGGACAGTCTATAGTGGAAAGACTAAAGTGGACAGACTATAGTGGAAAGACTATAGTGGAAAGACTCTAGTGGACAGAATAAAGTGGAGACTATAGTGGAAAGACTAAAGTGGACAGGGAATAGTGGAAAGACTAAAGTGGACAGTCTATAGTGGAAAGACTAAAGTGGACAGACTAAAGTGGAAAGACTAAAGTGGAAAGACTAAAGCGGACAGACTATAGTGGAAAGACTATAGCGGAAACACTGAAGTGGACAGAATAAAGTGGAAAGACTAAAGTGGAAAGACTAAAGTGGATAGACTAAAGTGGACAGACTATAGTGGAAAGACTATAGTGGAAAGACTGTAGTGGACAGAATAAAGTGGAGACTATAGTGTAAAGACTAAAGTGGACAGAGAATAGTGGAAAGACGAAAGTGGACAGTCTATAGTGGAAAGACTAAAGTGGACAGACTAAAGTGGAAAGACTAAAGTGGAAAGACTAAAGTGGACAGAATATAGTGGAAAGACTATAGCGGAAAGACTGTGGTGGAAAGACTAAAGTGGAAAGATTAAAGTGGACAGACTATAGTGGAAAGACTAAAGAGGACAGACTAAAGTGGACAGACTAAAGTGGACAGACTATAGTGGAAAGACTAAAGTGGACAGACTAAAGTGGAAAGACTAAAGTGGAAAGACTAAAGTGGACAGACTATAGTGGAAAGACTATAGTGGAAAGACTGTAGTGGACAGAAGAAAGTGGAGACTATAGTGGAAAGACTGAAGTGGAAAGACTCAGTGGACAGACTAAAGTGTACACACTAAACTGGACAGAATAAACTGGAAAGACTAAAGTGGAAAGACTAAAGTGGACAGACTATAGTGGAAAGACTAAAGTGGACAGACTAAAGTGGAAAGATTAAAGTGGAAAGACTAAAGTGGACAGACTATAGTGGAAAGACTATAGTGGAAAGACTAAAGTGGAAAGACTAAAGTTGACAGAATAAAGTGGAAAGACTAAAGTGGAAAGACTAAAGTGGACAGACTATAGTGGAAAGACTATAGTGGAAAGACTGTAGTGGACAGAATAAAGTGGAGACTATAGTGGAAAGACTAAAGTGGACAGAGAATAGTGGAAAGACTAAAGTGGACAGTCTATAGTGGAAAGACTAAAGTGGACAGACTAAAGTGGAAAGACTAAAGTGGACAGACTATAGTGGACAGACTACAGTGGAAAGACTATAGTGGAAAGACTGTAGTGGACAGAATAAAGTGGAGACTATAGTGGAAAGACTAAAGTGGAAAGACTAAAGTGGACAGACTAAAGTGGACAGTCTATAGTGGAAAGACTAAAGTGAACAGACTAAAATGGAAAGACTAAAGTGGAAAGACTAAAGTGGACAGACTATAGTGGAAAGACTATCGTGGAAAGACTGTAGTGGACAGAATAAAGTGGAGACTATAGTTGAAAGACTAAAGTGGAAAGACTAAAGTGGAAAGACTAAAGTGGACAGACTATAGTGGAAAGACTAAAGTGGACAGACTATAGTGGAAAGACTAAAGTGGACAGACTAAAGTGGACAGACTATAGTGGAAAGACTAAAGTGGACAGACTAAAGTGGAAAGACTAAAGTGGAAAGACTAAAGTGGACAGACTATAGTGGAAAGACTATAGTGGAAAGACTGTAGTGGACAGAAGAAAGTGGAGACTATAGTGGAAAGACTGAAGTGGAAAGACTCAGTGGACAGACTAAAGTGTACACACTAAACTGGACAGAATAAAGTGGAAAGACTAAAGTGGAAAGACTAAAGTGGAAAGACTAAAGTGGACAGACTATAGTGGAAAGACTAAAGTGGACAGACTAAAGTGGAAAGATTAAAGTGGAAAGACTAAAGTGGACAGACTATAGTGGAAAGACTATAGTGGAAAGACTGTAGTGGACAGAATAAAGTGGAGACTATAGCGGAAAGACTAAAGTGGACAGAGAATAGTGGAAAGACTAAAGTGGACAGACTATAGTGGAAAGACTAAAGTGGACAGACTAAAGTGGAAAGACTAAAGTGGAAAGACTAAAGTGGACAGACTATATTGGAAAGACTATAGTGGAAAGACTGTAGTGGACAGAATAAAGTGGAGAGTATAGTGGAAAGACTAAAGTGGACAGAGAATAGTGGAAAGACTAAAGTGGACAGACTATAGTGGAAAGACTATAGCGGAAAGACTGTGGTGGAAAGACTAAAGTGGAAAGACTAAAGTCGACAGACTATAGCGGAAAGACTAAAGTGGACAGACTAAAGTGGAAAGATTAAAGTGGAAAGACTAAAGTGGACAGACTATAATGGAAAGACTATAGTGGAAAGACTGTAGTGGACAGAATAAAGTGGAGACTATAGTGGAAAGACTAAAGTGGACAGAGAATAGTGGAAAGACTAAAGTGGACAGACTATAGTGGAAAGACTAAAGTGGAAAGACTGTGGTGGAAAGACTAAAGTGGAAAGATTAAAGTGGACAGACTATAGTGGAAAGACTAAAGTTGACAGAATAAAGTGGAAAGACTAAAGTGGAAAGACTAAAGTGGACAGACTATAGTGGAAAGACTATAGTGGAAAGACTGTAGTGGACAGAATAAAGTGGAGACTATAGTGGAAAGACTAAAGTGGACAGAGAATAGTGGAAAGACTAAAGTGGACAGTCTATAGTGGAAAGACTAAAGTGGACAGACTAAAGTGGAAAGACTAAAGTGGACAGACTATAGTGGACAGACTACAGTGGAAAGACTATAGTGGAAAGACTGTAGTGGACAGAATAAAGTGGAGACTATAGTGGAAAGACTAAAGTGGAAAGACTAAAGTGGACAGACTAAAGTGGACAGTCTATAGTGGAAAGACTAAAGTGAACAGACTAAAATGGAAAGACTAAAGTGGAAAGACTAAAGTGGACAGACTATAGTGGAAAGACTATCGTGGAAAGACTGTAGTGGACAGAAGAAAGTGGAGACTATAGTGGAAAGACTGAAGTGGAAAGACTCAGTGGACAGACTAAAGTGTACACACTAAACTGGACAGAATAAAGTGGAAAGACTAAAGTGGAAAGACTAAAGTGGACAGACTATAGTGGAAAGACTAAAGTGGACAGACTAAAGTGGAAAGATTAAAGTGGAAAGACTAAAGTGGACAGACTATAGTGGAAAGACTATAGTGGAAAGACTGTAGTGGACAGAATAAAGTGGAGACTATAGCGGAAAGACTAAAGTGGACAGAGAATAGTCGAAAGACTAAAGTGGACAGACTATAGTGGAAAGACTAAAGTGGAAAGACTAAAGTGGACAGACTATATTGGAAAGACTATAGTGGAAAGACTGTAGTGGACAGAATAAAGTGGAGAGTATAGTGGAAAGACTAAAGTGGACAGAGAATAGTGGAAAGACTAAAGTGGACAGACTATAGTGGAAAGACTATAGCGGAAAGACTGTGGTGGAAAGACTAAAGTGGAAAGATTAAAGTGGACAGACTATAGTGGAAAGACTAAAGTGGACAGACTAAAGTGGAAAGACTAAAGTGGAAAGACTAAAGTGTACAGACTATAGTGGAAAGACTATAGTGGAAAGATTGTAGTGGACAGAATAAAGTGGAGACTATAGTGGAAAGACTAAAGTGGACAGAGAATAGTGGAAAGACTAAAGTGGACAGTCTATAGTGGAAAGACTAAAGTGGACAGACTATAGTGGAAAGACTATAGCGGAAAGACTGTGGTGGAAAGACTAAAGTGGAAAGATTAAAGTGGACAGACTATAGTGGAAAGACTAAAGTGGACAGACTAAAGTGGAAAGACTAAAGTGGAAAGACTAAAGTGGACAGACTATAGTGGAAAGACTATAGTGGAAAGATTGTAGTGGACAGAATAAAGTGGAGACTATAGTGGAAAGACTAAAGTGGACAGAGAATAGTGGAAAGACTAAAGTGGACAGTCTATAGTGGAAAGACTAAAGTGGACAGACTAAAGTGGAAAGACTAAAGTGGAAAGACTAAAGTGGACAGACTATAGTGGAAAGACTAAAGTGGACAGACTAAAGTGGAAAGACTAAAGTGGAAAGACTAAAGTGGACAGACTAAAGTGGAAAGACTATAGTGGAAAGACTGTAGTGGACAGAATAAAGTGGAGACTATAGTGGAAAGACTAAAGTGGAAAGACTAAAGTGGAAAGACTAAAGTGGACAGACTATAGTGGAAATACTATAGTGGAATGACTGTAGTGGACAGAATAAAGTGGAGACTATAGTGGAAAGGCTAAAGTGGAAAGACTAAAGTGGACAGAGAATAGTGGAAAGACTAAAGTGGACAGACTATAGTGGAAAGACTATAGTGGAAAGACTGTAGTGGGCAGAATAAAGTGGAGACTATAATGGAAAGACTAAAGTGGACAGAGAATAGTGGAAAAACGAAAGTGGACAGACAAAAGTGGAAAGACTAAAGTGGAAAGACTAAAGTGGACAGACTATAGTGGAAATGACAAAAGTGGAAAGACTAAAGTGGACAGACTATAGTGGAAAGACTAAAGTGGACAGACTAAAGTGGAAAGACTAAAGTGGAAAGACTAAAGTGGAAAGACTGTAGTGGACAGAATAAAGTGGAGACTATAGTGGAAAGACTAAAGTGGACAGAGAATTATGGAAAGACTAAAGTGGACAGTCTATAGTGGAAAGACTATATTGGAAAGACTATAGTGGAAAGACTGTAGTGGACAGAATAAAGTGGAGAGTATAGTGGAAAGACTAAAGTGGACAGAGAATAGTGGAAAGACTAAAGTGGACAGACTATAGTGGAAAGACTATAGCGGAAAGACTGTGGTGGAAAGACTAAAGTGGAAAGATTAAAGTGGAAAGACTGAAGTGGACAGACTATAGTGGAAAGACTATAGTGGAAAGACTGTAGTGGACAGAATAAAGTGGAGACTATAGCGGAAAGACTAAAGTGGACAGAGAATAGTGGAAAGACTAAAGTGGACAGACTATAGTGGAAAGACTAAAGTGGAAAGACTAAAGTGGACAGACTATATTGGAAAGACTATAGTGGAAAGACTGTAGTGGACAGAATAAAGTGGAGAGTATAGTGGAAAGACTAAAGTGGACAGAGAATAGTGGAAAGACTAAAGTGGACAGACTATAGTGGAAAGACTATAGCGGAAAGACTGTGGTTGAAAGACTAAAGTGGAAAGATTAAAGTGGACAGACTATAGTGGAAAGACTAAAGTGGACAGACTAAAGTGGAAAGACTAAAGTGGAAAGACTAAAGTGGACAGACTATAGTGGAAAGACTATAGTGGAAAGATGGTAGTGGACAGAATAAAGTGGAGACTATAGTGGAAAGACTAAAGTGGACAGAGAATAGTGGAAAGACTAAAGTGGACAGTCTATAGTGGAAAGACTAAAGTGGACAGACTAAAGTGGAAAGACTAAAGTGGAAAGACTAAAGTGGACAGACTCTAGTGGAAAGACTAAAGTGGACAGACTAAAGTGGAAAGACTAAAGTGGAAAGACTAAAGTGGACAGACTAAAGTGGAAAGACTATAGTGGAAAGACTGTAGTGGACAGAATAAAGTGGAGACTATAGTGGAAAGACTAAAGTGGAAAGACTAAAGTGGAAAGACTAAAGTGGACAGACTATAGTGGAAAGACTATAGTGGAATGACTGTAGTGGACAGAATAAAGTGGAGACTATAGTGGAAAGGCTAAAGTGGAAAGACTAAAGTGGACAGAGAATAGTGGAAAGACTAAAGTGGACAGACTATAGTGGAAAGACTATAGTGGAAAGACTGTAGTGGGCAGAATAAAGTGGAGACTATAATGGAAAGACTAAAGTGGACAGAGAATAGTGGAAAAACGAAAGTGGACAGACAAAAGTGGAAAGACTAAAGTGGAAAGACTAAAGTGGACAGACTATAGTGGAAATGACAAAAGTGGAAAGACTAAAGTGGACAGACTATAGTGGAAAGACTAAAGTGGACAGACTAAAGTGGAAAGACTAAAGTGGAAAGACTAAAGTGGAAAGACTGTAGTGGACAGAATAAAGTGGAGACTATAGTGGAAAGACTAAAGTGGACAGAGAATTATGGAAAGACTAAAGTGGACAGTCTATAGTGGAAAGACTAAAGTGGTCAGACTATAGTGGAAAGACGCTAGTGGACAGAATAAAGTGGAGACTATAGTGGAAAGACTAAAGTGGATAGAGAATTGTGGAAAGACTAAAGTGGACAGACTATAGTGGAAAGACTAAAGTGGACAGACTAAAGTGGAAAGACTAAAGTGGACAGACTCTAGTCGGAAAGACTGAAGCGGAAAGACTAAGTGGACAGACTAAAGCGGAAAGACTAAAGTGGAAAGACTAAAGTGGACAGACTATAGTGGAAAGACTATAGTGGAATGACTGTAGTGGACAAAATAAAGTGGAGACTATAGTGGAAAGGCTAAAGTGGAAAGACTAAAGTGGACAGAGAATAGTGTAAAGACTAAAGTGGACAGACTATAGTGGAAAGACTATAGTGGAAAGACTGTAGTGGACAGAATAGAGTGGAGACTATAGTGGAAAGACTAAAGTTGAAAGACTAAAGTGGACAGAGAATCGTGGAAAGACTAAAGTGGACAGACTAAAGTGGGCAGACTCTAGTGGAAAGACTAAGTGGACAGACTAAAGCGGAAAGACTAAAGTGGAAAGACTAAAGTGGACAGACTATAGTGGAAAGACTAAAGTGGACAGACTAAAGTGGAAAGACTAAAGTGGAAAGAGTAAAGTGGACAGTCTATAGTGGAAAGACTATAGTGGAAAGACTTTAGTGGACAGAATAAAGTGGAGACTGTAGTGGAAAGACTAAAGTGGACAGAGAATGGTGGAAAGACTAAAGTGCACAGACTATAGTGGAAAGACTAAAGTGGAAAAACTAAAGTGGAAAGACTAAAGTGGACAGACTATAGTGGAAAGACTATAGTGGAAAGACTGTAGTGGACAGAATAAAGTGGAGACTATAGTGGAAAGACTAAAGTGGATAGAGAATAGTGGAAAGACTAAAGTGGACAGACTATAGTGGAAAGACTAAAGTGGACAGACTAAAGTGGAAAGACTAAAGTGGACAGACTCTAGTCGGAAAGACTGAAGCGGAAAGACTAAGTGGACAGACTAAAGCGGAAAGACTAAAGTGGAAAGACCTAAGTGGACAGACTAAAGTGGAAAGACTAAAGTGGAATAACTGTAGTGGACAAAATAAAGTGGAGACTATAGTGGAAAGGCTAAAGTGGAAAGACTAAAGTGGACAGAGAATAGTGTAAAGACTAAAGTGGACAGACTATAGTGGAAAGACTATAGTGGAAAGACTGTAGTGGACAGAATAAAGTGGAGACTATAGTGGAAAGACTAAAGTTGAAAGACTAAAGTGGACAGAGAATAGTGGAAAGACTAAAGTGGACAGACTAAAGTGGGCAGACTCTAGTGGAAAGACTAAGTGGACAGACTAAAGCGGAAAGACTAAAGTGGAAAGACTAAAGTGGACAGACTATAGTGGAAAGACTAAAGTGAACAGACTAAAGTGGAAAGACTAAAGTGGAAAGACTAAAGTGGACAGTCTATAGTGGAAAGACTATAGTGGAAAGACTGTAGTGGACAGAATAAAGTGGAGACTATAGTGGAAAGACTAAAGTGGACAGAGAATTATGGAAAGACTAAAGTGGACAGTCTATAGTGGAAAGACTAAAGTGGACAGACTATAGTGGAAAGACTATAGTGGAAAGACTCTAGTGGACAGAATAAAGTGGAGACTATAGTGGAAAGACTAAAGTGGACAGGGAATAGTGGAAAGACTAAAGTGGACAGTCTATAGTGGAAAGACTAAAGTGGACAGACTAAAGTGGAAAGACTAAAGTGGAAAGACTAAAGCGGACAGACTATAGTGGAAAGACTATAGCGGAAACACTGAAGTGGACAGAATAAAGTGGAAAGACTAAAGTGGAAAGACTAAAGTGGATAGACTAAAGTGGACAGACTATAGTGGAAAGACTATAGTGGAAAGACTGTAGTGGACAGAATAAAGTGGAGACTATAGTGTAAAGACTAAAGTGGACAGAGAATAGTGGAAAGACGAAAGTGGACAGTCTATAGTGGAAAGACTAAAGTGGACAGACTAAAGTGGAAAGACTAAAGTGGAAAGACTAAAGTGGACAGAATATAGTGGAAAAACTATAGTGGAAAGACTGTAGTGGACAGAATAAAGTGGAGACTATAGTGGAAAGACTAAAGTGGAAAGACTAAAGTGGAACGACTAAAGTGGATAGACTATAGTGGAAAGACTAAAGTGGACAGACTATAGTGGAAAGACTAAAGTGGACAGACTAAAGTGGAAAGACTAAAGTGGAAAGAGTAAAGTGGACAGAAGATAGTGGAAATGACTAAAGTGGAAAGACTAAAGTGGACAGACTAAAGTGGACAGACGAAAGTGGACAGACTAAAGTGAAAAGACTAAAGTGGACAGACTCTAGTCGGAAAGACTGAAGCGGAAAGACTAAGTGGACAGACTAAAGCGGAAAGACTAAAGTGGAAAGACTAAAGTGGATAGACTAAAGTGGACAGACTATAGTGGAAAGACTATAGTGGAAAGACTGTAGTGGACAGAATAAAGTGGAGACTATAGTGTAAAGACTAAAGTGGACAGAGAATAGTGGAAAGACGAAAGTGGACAGTCTATAGTGGAAAGACTAAAGTGGACAGACTAAAGTGGAAAGACTAAAGTGGAAAGACTAAAGTGGACAGAATATAGTGGAAAGACTATAGTGGAAAGACTGTAGTGGACAGAATAAAGTGGAGACTATAGTGGAAAGACTAAAGTGGACAGAGAATAGTGGAAAGACTAAAGTGGACAGTCTATAGTGGAAAGACTAAAGTGGACAGACTAAATTGGAAAGACTAAAGTGGAAAGACTAAAGTGGACAGAATATAGTGGAAAAACTATAGTGGAAAGACTGTAGTGGACAGAATAAAGTGGAGACTATAGTGGAAAGACTAAAGTGGAAAGACTAAAGTGGAACGACTAAAGTGGATAGACTATAGTGGAAAGACTAAAGTGGACAGACTATAGTGGAAAGACTAAAGTGGACAGACTAAAGTGGAAAGACTAAAGTGGAAAGAGTAAAGTGGACAGAAGATAGTGGAAATGACTAAAGTGGAAAGACTAAAGTGGACAGACTAAAGTGGACAGACGAAAGTGGACAGACTAAAGTGAAAAGACTAAAGTGGACAGACTCTAGTCGGAAAGACTGAAGCGGAAAGACTAAGTGGACAGACTAAAGCGGAAAGACTAAAGTGGAAAGACCAAAGTGGACAGACTAAAGTGGAAAGACTAAAGTGGAAAGACTAAAGTGGACAGACTATAGTGGAAAGACTATAGTGGAATGACTGTAGTGGACAGAATAAAGTGGAGACTATAGTGGAAAGACTAAAGTGGAAAGACTAAAGTGGACAGAGAATAGTGGAAAGACTAAAGGGGACAGACTATAGTGGAAAGACTATAGTGGAAAGACTGTAGTGGACAGAATAAAGTGGAGACTATAGTGGAAAGACTAAAGTGGACAGAGAATAGTGGAAAGACTAAAGTCGACAGACTAAAGTGGAAAGACTAAAGTGGAAAGACTAAAGTGGACAGACTATAGTGGAAATGACTAAAGTGGAAAGACTAAAGTGGACAGACTAAAGTGGACAGAGTAAAGTGGACAGACTATAGTGGAAAGACTAAAGTGGACAGACTAAAGTGGAAAGACTAAAGTGGAAAGACTAAAGTGGACAGACTATAGTGGAAAGACTATAGTGGAAAGATTATAGTGGAAAGACTGTAGTGGACAGAATAAAGTGGAGACTATAGTGGAAAGACTAAAGTGGAAAGACTAAAGTGGACACACTATAGTGGAAAGACTGAAGTGGACAGACTAAAGTGGAAAAACTAAAGTGGAAAGACAAAAGTGGACAGACTATAGTGGAAAGACTAAAGTGGACAGAGAATAGTGGAAAGACTAAAGTGGACAGTCTATAGTGGAAAGACTAAAGTGGACAGACTAAAGTGGAAAGACTAAAGTGGAAAGACTAAAGTGGACAGACTGTATTGGAAAGACTATAGTGGAAAGACTGTAGTGGACAGAATAAAGTGGAGACTATAGTGGAAAGACTAAAGTGGAAAGACTAAAGTGGAAAGACTAAAGTGGACAGACTATAGTGGAAAGACTAAAGTGGACAGACTATAGTGTAAAGACTAAAGTGGACAGACTAAAGTGGACAGACTATAGTGGAAAGACTGAAGTGGACAGAATAAAGTGGAAAAACTAAAGTGGAAAGACAAAAGTGGACAGACTATAGTGGAAAGACTAAAGTGGACAGAGAATAGTGGAAAGAATAAAGTGGAGACTATAGTGGAAAGACTAAAGTGGAAAGACTAAAGTGGACAGAGAATAGTGGAAAGACTAAAGTCGACAGACTAAAGTGGAAAGACTAAAGTGGAAAGACTAAAGTGGACAGACTATAGTGGAAAGACTAAAGTGGACAGACTAAAGTGGAAAGACTAAAGTGGAAAGACTAAAGTGGACAGACTATAGTGGAAAGACTATAGTGGAAAGACTGTAGTGGACAGAATAAAGTGGACACTATAGTGGAAAGACTAAAGTGGACAGAGAATTATGGAAAGACAAAAGTGGACAGTCTATAGTGGAAAGACTAAAGTGGACAGACTAAAGTGGAAAGACTAAAGTGGAAAGACTAAAGTGGACAGACTATAGTGGAAAGACTATAGTGGAAAGACTAAAGTGGAAAGACTAAAGTGGACATAGAATAGTGGAAAGACTAAAGTGGACAGACTATAGTGGAAAGACTATAGTGGAAAGACTGTAGTGGACAGAATAAAGTGGAGACTATAGTGGAAAGACTAAAGTGGAAAGACTAAAGTGGACAGACTATAGTGGAAAGACTGAAGTGGACAGACTAAAGTGGAAAAACTAAAGTGGAAAGACTAAAGTGGACAGAAGATAGTGGAAATGACTAAAGTGGAAAGACTAAAGTGGACAGACTAAAGTGGACAGACAAAAGTGGACAGACTAAAGTGGAAAGACTAAAGTGGACAGACTCTAGTCGGAAAGACTGAAGCGGAAAGACTAAGTGGACAGACTAAAGCGGAAAGACTAAAGTGGAAAGACCAAAGTGGAGAGACTAAAGTGGAAAGACTAAAGTGGACAAACTAGAGTGGAAAGACTATAGTGGAATGACTGTAGTGGACAGAATAAAGTGGAGACTATAGTGGAAAGACTAAAGTGGACAGAGAATAGTGGAAAGACTAAAGTGGACAGACTAAAGTGGAAAGACTAAAGTGGAAAGACTAAAGTGGACAGACTATATTGGAAAGACTATAGTGGAAAGACTGTAGTGGACAGAATAAAGTGGAGAGTATAGTGGAAAGACTAAAGTGGACAGAGAATAGTGGAAAGACTAAAGTGGACAGACTATAGTGGAAAGACTGTAGTGGACAGAATAAAGTGGAGACTATATTGGAAAGACTAAAGTGGAAAGACTAAAGTGGACAGACTATAGTGGAAAGACTGAAGTGGACAGACTAAAGTGGTAAAACTAAAGTGGAAAGACAAAAGTGGACAGACTATAGTGGAAAGACTAAAGTGGACAGAGAATAGTGGAAAGACTAAAGTGGACAGTCTATAGTGGAAAGACTAAAGTGGACAGACTAAAGTGGAAAGACTAAAGTGGAAAGACTAAAGTGGACAGACTGTATTGGAAAGACTATAGTGGAAAGACTGTAGTGGACAGAATAAAGTGGAGACTATAGTGGAAAGACTAAAGTGGAAAGACTAAAGTGGAAAGACTAAAGTGGACAGACTATAGTGGAAAGACTAAAGTGGACAGACTATAGTGTAAAGACTAAAGTGGACAGAAGATAGTGGAAATGACTAAAGTGGAAAGACTAAAGTGGACAGACTAAAGTGGACAGACTAAAGTGGACAGACTAAAGTGGAAAGACTAAAGTGGACAGACTCTAGTCGGAAAGACTGAAGCGGAAAGACTAAGTGGACAGACTAAAGCGGAAAGACTAAAGTGGAAAGACCAAAGTGGACAGACTAAAGTGGAAAGACTAAAGTGGAAAGACTAAAGTGGACAAACTAGAGTGGAAAGACTATAGTGGAATGACTGTAGTGGACAGAATAAAGTGGAGACTATAGTGGAGAGACTAAAGTGGAAAGACTAAAGTGGACAAAGAATAGTGGACAGACTAAAGTGGACAAAGAATAGTGGAAAGACTAAAGTGGACAGACTAAAGTGGAAAGACTAAAGTGGAAAGACTAAAGTGGACAGACTATATTGGAAAGACTAAAGTGGACAGACTAAAGTGGAAAGACTAAAGTGGAAAGACTAAAGTGGAAAGACTAAAGTAGACAAAGAATAGTGGAAAGACTAAAGTGGACAGACTAAAGTGGAAAGACTAAAGTGGAAAGACTAAAGTGGACAGACTATATTGGAAAGACTAAAGTGGACAGACTAAAGTGGAAAGACTAAAGTGGACAGACTATAGTGGAAAGACTAAAGTGGACAGACTAAAGTGGAAAGACTAAAGTGGAAAGACTAAAGTGGACAGACTATATTGGAAAGACTATAGTGGAAAGACTGTAGTGGACAGAATAAAGTGGAGAGTATAGTGGAAAGACTAAAGTGGACAGAGAATAGTGGAAAGACTAAAGTGGAAAGACTATAATGGAAAGACTATAGTGGAAAGACTGTGGTGGAAAGACTAAAGTGGAAAGATTAAAGTGGACAGACTATAGTGGAAAGACTAAAGTTGACAGAATAAAGTGGAAAAGACTAAAGTGGAAAGACTAAAGTTTACAGACTATAGTGGAAAGACTATAGTGGAAAGACTGTAGTGGACAGAATAAAGTGGAGACTATAGTGGAAAGACTAAAGTGGACAGAGAATAGTGGAAAGACTAAAGTGGACAGTCTATAGTGGAAAGACTAAAGTGGACAGACTAAAGTGGAAAGACTAAAGTGGACAGACTATAGTGGAAAGACTATAGTGGAAAGACTGTAGTGGACAGAATAAAGTGGAGACTATATGGAAAGACTAAAGTGGAAAGACTAAAGTGGACAGACTATAGTGGAAAGACTAAAGTGGACAGACTATAGTGGAAAGACTAAAGTGGACAGACTAAAGTGGAAAGACTAAAGTGGAAAGACTAAAGTGGACAGACTATAGTGGAAAGACTATAGTGGAATAACTGTAGTGGACAAAATAAAGTGGAGACTATAGTGGAAAGGCTAAAGTGGAAAGACTAAAGTGGACAGAGAATAGTGTAAAGACTAAAGTGGACAGACTATAGTGGAAAGACTATAGTGGAAAGACTGTAGTGGACAGAATAAAGTGGAGACTATAGTGGAAAAACTAAAGTTGAAAGACTAAAGTGGACAGAGAATAGTGGAAAGACTAAAGTGGACAGACTAAAGTGGGCAGACTCTAGTGGAAAGACTAAGTGGACAGACTAAAGCGGAAAGACTAAAGTGGAAAGACTAAAGTGGACAGACTATAGTGGAAAGACTAAAGTGAACAGACTAAAGTGGAAAGACTAAAGTGGAAAGACTAAAGTGGACAGTCTATAGTGGAAAGACTATAGTGGAAAGACTGTAGTGGACAGAATAAAGTGGAGACTATAGTGGAAAGACTAAAGTGGACAGAGAATTATGGAAAGACTAAAGTGGACAGTCTATAGTGGAAAGACTAAAGTGGACAGACTATAGTGGAAAGACTATAGTGGAAAGACTCTAGTGGACAGAATAAAGTGGAGACTATAGTGGAAAGACTAAAGTGGACAGGGAATAGTGGAAAGACTAAAGTGGACAGTCTATAGTGGAAAGACTAAAGTGGACAGACTAAAGTGGAAAGACTAAAGTGGAAAGACTAAAGCGGACAGACTATAGTGGAAAGACTATAGCGGAAACACTGAAGTGGACAGAATAAAGTGGAAAGACTAAAGTGGAAAGACTAAAGTGGATAGACTAAAGTGGACAGACTATAGTGGAAAGACTATAGTGGAAAGACTGTAGTGGACAGAATAAAGTGGAGACTATAGTGTAAAGACTAAAGTGGACAGAGAATAGTGGAAAGACGAAAGTGGACAGTCTATAGTGGAAAGACTAAAGTGGACAGACTAAAGTGGAAAGACTAAAGTGGAAAGACTAAAGTGGACAGAATATAGTGGAAAGACTATAGTGGAAAGACTGTAGTGGACAGAATAAAGTGGAGACTATAGTGGAAAGACTAAAGTGGACAGAGAATAGTGGAAAGACTAAAGTGGACAGTCTGTAGTGGAAAGACTAAAGTGGACAGACTAAATTGGAAAGACTAAAGTGGAAAGACTAAAGTGGACAGAATATAGTGGAAAAACTATAGTGGAAAGACTGTAGTGGACAGAATAAAGTGGAGACTATAGTGGAAAGACTAAAGTGGAAAGACTAAAGTGGAACGACTAAAGTGGATAGACTATAGTGGAAAGACTAAAGTGGACAGACTATAGTGGAAAGACTAAAGTGGACAGACTAAAGTGGAAAGACTAAAGTGGAAAGAGTAAAGTGGACAGAAGATAGTGGAAATGACTAAAGTGGAAAGACTAAAGTGGACAGACTAAAGTGGACAGACGAAAGTGGACAGACTAAAGTGAAAAGACTAAAGTGGACAGACTCTAGTCGGAAAGACTGAAGCGGAAAGACTAAGTGGACAGACTAAAGCGGAAAGACTAAAGTGGAAAGACTAAAGTGGATAGACTAAAGTGGACAGACTATAGTGGAAAGACTATAGTGGAAAGACTGTAGTGGACAGAATAAAGTGGAGACTATAGTGTAAAGACTAAAGTGGACAGAGAATAGTGGAAAGACGAAAGTGGACAGTCTATAGTGGAAAGACTAAAGTGGACAGACTAAAGTGGAAAGACTAAAGTGGAAAGACTAAAGTGGACAGAATATAGTGGAAAGACTATAGTGGAAAGACTGTAGTGGACAGAATAAAGTGGAGACTATAGTGGAAAGACTAAAGTGGACAGAGAATAGTGGAAAGACTAAAGTGGACAGTCTATAGTGGAAAGACTAAAGTGGACAGACTAAATTGGAAAGACTAAAGTGGAAAGACTAAAGTGGACAGAATATAGTGGAAAAACTATAGTTGAAAGACTGTAGTGGACAGAATAAAGTGGAGACTATAGTGGAAAGACTAAAGTGGAAAGACTAAAGTGGAACGACTAAAGTGGATAGACTATAGTGGAAAGACTAAAGTGGACAGACTATAGTGGAAAGACTAAAGTGGACAGACTAAAGTGGAAAGACTAAAGTGGAAAGAGTAAAGTGGACAGAAGATAGTGGAAATGACTAAAGTGGAAAGACTAAAGTGGACAGACTAAAGTGGACAGACGAAAGTGGACAGACTAAAGTGAAAAGACTAAAGTGGACAGACTCTAGTCGGAAAGACTGAAGCGGAAAGACTAAGTGGACAGACTAAAGCGGAAAGACTAAAGTGGAAAGACCAAAGTGGACAGACTAAAGTGGAAAGACTAAAGTGGAAAGACTAAAGTGGACAGACTATAGTGGAAAGACTATAGTGGAATGACTGTAGTGGACAGAATAAAGTGGAGACTATAGTGGAAAGACTAAAGTGGAAAGACTAAAGTGGACAGAGAATAGTGGAAAGACTAAAGGGGACAGACTATAGTGGAAAGACTATAGTGGAAAGACTGTAGTGGACAGAATAAAGTGGAGACTATAGTGGAAAGACTAAAGTGGACAGAGAATAGTGGAAAGACTAAAGTCGACAGACTAAAGTGGAAAGACTAAAGTGGAAAGACTAAAGTGGACAGACTATAGTGGAAATGACTAAAGTGGAAAGACTAAAGTGGACAGACTAAAGTGGACAGAGTAAAGTGGACAGACTATAGTGGAAAGACTAAAGTGGACAGACTAAAGTGGAAAGACTAAAGTGGAAAGACTAAAGTGGACAGACTATAGTGGAAAGACTATAGTGGAAAGACTATAGTGGAAAGACTGTAGTGGACAGAATAAAGTGGAGACTATAGTGGAAAGACTAAAGTGGAAAGACTAAAGTGGACACACTATAGACTAAAGTGACTAAAGTGGACAGAAGATAGTGGAAATGACTAAAGTGGAAAGACTAAAGTGGACAGACTAAAGTGGACAGACAAAAGTGGACAGACTAAAGTGGAAAGACTAAAGTGGACAGACTCTAGTCGGAAAGACTGAAGCGGAAAGACTAAGTGGACAGACTAAAGCGGAAAGACTAAAGTGGAAAGACCAAAGTGGAGAGACTAAAGTGGAAAGACTAAAGTGGACAAACTAGAGTGGAAAGACTATAGTGGAATGACTGTAGTGGACAGAATAAAGTGGAGACTATAGTGGAAAGACTAAAGTGGACAGAGAATAGTGGAAAGACTAAAGTGGACAGACTAAAGTGGAAAGACTAAAGTGGAAAGACTAAAGTGGACAGACTATATTGGAAAGACTATAGTGGAAAGACTGTAGTGGACAGAATAAAGTGGAGAGTATAGTGGAAAGACTAAAGTGGACAGAGAATAGTGGAAAGACTAAAGTGGACAGACTATAGTGGAAAGACTGTAGTGGACAGAATAAAGTGGAGACTATATTGGAAAGACTAAAGTGGAAAGACTAAAGTGGACAGACTATAGTGGAAAGACTGAAGTGGACAGACTAAAGTGGTAAAACTAAAGTGGAAAGACAAAAGTGGACAGACTATAGTGGAAAGACTAAAGTGGACAGAGAATAGTGGAAAGACTAAAGTGGACAGTCTATAGTGGAAAGACTAAAGTGGACAGACTAAAGTGGAAAGACTAAAGAGGAAAGACTAAAGTGGACAGACTGTATTGGAAAGACTATAGTGGAAAGACTGTAGTGGACAGAATAAAGTGGAGACTATAGTGGAAAGACTAAAGTGGAAAGACTAAAGTGGAAAGACTAAAGTGGACAGACTATAGTGGAAAGACTAAAGTGGACAGACTATAGTGTAAAGACTAAAGTGGACAGAAGATAGTGGAAATGACTAAAGTGGAAAGACTAAAGTGGACAGACTAAAGTGGACAGAGTAAAGTGGACAGACTATAGTGGAAAGACTAAAGTGGACAGACTAAAGTGGAAAGACTAAAGTGGAAAGACTAAAGTGGACAGACTATATTGGAAAGACTAAAGTGGACAGACTAAAGTGGAAAGACTAAAGTGGAAAGACTAAAGTGGAAAGACTAAAGTAGACAAAGAATAGTGGAAAGACTAAAGTGGACAGACTAAAGTGGAAAGACTAAAGTGGAAAGACTAAAGTGGACAGACTATATTGGAAAGACTAAAGTGGACAGACTAAAGTGGAAAGACTAAAGTGGACAGACTATAGTGGAAAGACTAAAGTGGACAGACTAAAGTGGAAAGACTAAAGTGGAAAGACTAAAGTGGACAGACTATATTGGAAAGACTATAGTGGAAAGACTGTAGTGGACAGAATAAAGTGGAGAGTATAGTGGAAAGACTAAAGTGGACAGAGAATAGTGGAAAGACTAAAGTGGAAAGACTATAATGGAAAGACTATAGTGGAAAGACTGTGGTGGAAAGACTAAAGTGGAAAGATTAAAGTGGACAGACTATAGTGGAAAGACTAAAGTTGACAGAATAAAGTGGAAAGACTAAAGTGGAAAGACTAAAGTTTACAGACTATAGTGGAAAGACTATAGTGGAAAGACTGTAGTGGACAGAATAAAGTGGAGACTATAGTGGAAAGACTAAAGTGGACAGAGAATAGTGGAAAGACTAAAGTGGACAGTCTATAGTGGAAAGACTAAAGTGGACAGACTAAAGTGGAAAGACTAAAGTGGACAGACTATAGTGGAAAGACTATAGTGGAAAGACTGTAGTGGACAGAATAAAGTGGAGACTATATGGAAAGACTAAAGTGGAAAGACTAAAGTGGACAGACTATAGTGGAAAGACTAAAGTGGACAGACTATAGTGGAAAGACTAAAGTGGACAGACTAAAGTGGAAAGACTAAAGTGGAAAGACTAAAGTGGACAGAAGATAGTGGAAATGACTAAAGTGGAAAGATTAAAGTGGACAGACTAAAGTGGACAGACTAAAGTGGACAGACTGAAGTGAAAAGACTAAAGTGGACAGACTCTAGTCGGAAAGACTGAAGCGGAAAGACTAAGTGGACAGACTAAAGCGGAAAGACTAAAGTGGAAAGACCAAAGTGGACAGACTAAAGTGGAAAGACTAAAGTGGAAAGACTAAAGTGGACAGACTATAGTGGAAAGACTATAGTGGAATGACTGTAGTGGACAGAATAAAGTGGAGACTATAGTGGACAGACTAAAGTGGAAAGACTAAAGTGGACAGAGAATAGTGGAAAGACTAAAGTGGACAGACTATAGTGGAAAGACTATAGTGGAAAGACTGTAGTGGACAGAATAAAGTGGAGACTATAGTGGAAAGACTAAAGTGGAAAGACTAAAGTGGACAGAGAATAGTGGAAAGACTAAAGTGGACAGACTAAAGTGGAAAGACTAAAGTGGAAAGACTAAAGTGGACAGACTATAGTGGAAATGACTAAAGTGGAAAGACTAAAGTGGACAGACTAAAGTGGACAGACTAAAGTGGACAGACTAAAGTGGAAAGACTAAAGTGGAAAGACTAAAGTGGAGAGACTATAGTGGAAAGAATATAGTGGAAACACTGAAGTGGACAGAATAAAGTGGAAAGACTAAAGTGGAAAGACTAATGTGGATAGACTATAGTGGAAAGTCTAAAGTGGATAGACTAAAGTGGAAAAACTAAAGTAGAAAGACGAAAGTGGACAGACTATAGTGGAAAGACTAAAGTGGAAAAAATAAAATGGAAAGACTAAAGTGGACAGACTATAGTGGAAAGACTATAGTGGAATGACTGTAGTGGACAGAATAAAGTGGAGACTATAGTGGAAAGGCTAAAGAGGAAAGACTAAAGTGGACAGAGAATAGTGGAAAGACTAAAGTGGACAGACTATAGTGGAAAGACTATAGTGGAAAGACTGTAGTGGGCAGAATAAAGTGGAGACTATAGTGGAAAGACTAAAGTGGACAGAGAATAGTGGAAAGACTAAAGTGGACAGACAAAAGTGGAAAGACTAAAGTGGAAAGACTAAAGTGGACAGACTATAGTGGAAATGACAAAAGTGGAAAGACTAAAGTGAACAGACTATAGTGGAAAGACTAAAGTGGACAGACTAAAGTGGAAAGACTAAAGTGGAAAGACTGTAGTGGACAGAATAAAGTGGACACTATAGTGGAAAGACTAAAGTGGACAGAGAATTATGGAAAGACACACTAAGACAGACTAAAGTGGAAAGACTAAAGTGGAAAGACTAAAGTGGACAGACTATAGTGGAAAGTCTATAGTGGAAAGACTAAAGTGGAAAGACTAAAGTGGACATAGAATAGTGGAAAGACTAAAGTGGACAGACTATAGTGGAAAGACTGAAGTGGACAGACTAGAGTGGAAAAACTAAAGTGGAAAGACAAAAGTGGACAGACTATAGTGGAAAGACTAAAGTGGACAGAGAATAGTGGAAAGACTAAAGTGGACAGTCTATAGTGGAAAGACTAAAGTGGACAGACTAAAGTGGAAAGACTAAAGTGGAAAGACTAAAGTGGACAGACTATAGTGGAAAGACTAAAGTGGACAGAGAATAGTGGAAAGACTAAAGTGGACAGTCTATACTGGAAAGACTAAAGTGGACAGAGAATTATGGAAAGACTAAAGTGGACAGTCTATAGTGGAAAGACTAAAGTCGACAGACTAAAGTGGACAGACTATAGTGGAAAGACTATAGTGGAAAGACTGTAGTGGACAGAATAAAGTGGAGACTATATTGGAAAGACTAAAGTGGACAGAGAATTATGGAAAGACTAAAGTGGAAAGTCTATAGTGGAAAGACTAAAGTGGACAGACTATAGTGGAAAGACGCTAGTGGACAGAATAAAGTGGAGACTATAGTGGAAAGACTAAAGTGGTCAGAGAATAGTGGAAAGACTAAAGTGGACAGTCTATAGTGGAAAGACTAAAGTCGACAGACTAAAGTGGAAAGACTAAAGTGGAGAGACTATAGTGGAAAGAATATAGTGGAAACACTGAAGTGGAAAGACTAAAGTGGAAAGACTAAAGTGGAAAGACTAAAGTGGATAGACTATAGTGGAAAGTCTAAAGTGGATAGACTAAAGTGGAAAAACTAAAGTGGAAAGACTAAAGTGGACAGACTATAGTGGAAAGACTATGGTGGAAAGACTGTAGTGGACAGAATAAAGTGGAGACTATAGTGGAAAGACTAAAGTGGACAGAGAATGGTGGAAAGACTAAAGTGCACAGACTATAGTGGAAAGACTAAAGTGGAAAAACTAAAGTGGACAGACTATAGTGGAAAGACTATAGTGGAATGACTGTAGTGGACAGAATAAAGTGGAGACTATAGTGGAAAGACTAAAGTGGAAAGACTAAAGTGGACAGAGAATAGTGGAAAGACTAAAGGGGACAGACTATAGTGGAAAGACTATAGTGGAAAGACTGTAGTGGACAGAATAAAGTGGAGACTATAGTGGAAAGACTAAAGTGGAAAGACTAAAGTGGACAGAGAATAGTGGAAAGACTAAAGTCGACAGACTAAAGTGGAAAGACTAAAGTGGAAAGACTAAAGTGGACAGACTATAGTGGAAATGACTAAAGTGGAAAGACTAAACTGGACAGACTAAAGTGGACAGAGTAAAGTGGACAGACTAAAGTGGACAGACTCTAGTGGAAAGACTAAGTGGACAGACTAAAGTGGAAAGACTAAGGTGGAAAGACTAAAGTGGACAGACTATAGTGGAAAGACTAAAGTGGACAGACTAAAGTGGAAAGACTAAAGTGGAAAGACTAAAGTGGACAGACTATAGTGGAAAGACTAAAGTGGAAAGACTGTAGTGGACAGAATAAAGTGGACACTATAGTGGAAAGACTAAAGTGGACAGAGAATTATGGAAAGACAAAAGTGGACAGTCTATAGTGGAAAGACTAAAGTGGACAGACTAAAGTGGAAAGACTAAAGTGGAAAGACTAAAGTGGACAGACTATAGTGGAAAGTCTATAGTGGAAAGACTAAAGTGGAAAGACTAAAGTGGACATAGAATAGTGGAAAGACTAAAGTGGACAGACTATAGTGGAAAGACTGAAGTGGACAGACTAGAGTGGAAAAACTAAAGTGGAAAGACAAAAGTGGACAGACTATAGTGGAAAGACTAAAGTGGACAGAGAATAGTGGAAAGACTAAAGTGGACAGTCTATAGTGGAAAGACTAAAGTGGACAGACTAAAGTGGAAAGACTAAAGTGGAAAGACTAAAGTGGACAGACTATAGTGGAAAGACTAAAGTGGACAGAGAATAGTGGAAAGACTAAAGTGGACAGTCTATACTGGAAAGACTAAAGTGGACAGACTAAAGTGGAAAGACTAAAGTGGAAAGACTAAAGTGGACAGACTAAAGTGGACAGACTAAAGTGGACAGAAGAAAATGGAAATGACTAAAGTGGAAAGACTAAAGTGGACAGACTCTAGTCGGAAAGACTGAAGCGGAAAGACTAAGTGGACAGACTAAAGCGGAAAGACTAAAGTGGAAAGACCAAAGTGGAGAGACTAAAGTGGAAAGACTAAAGTGGAAAGACTAAAGTGGACAAACTAGAGTGGAAAGACTATAGTGGAATGACTGTAGTGGACAGAATAAAGTGGAGACTATAGTGGAAAGACTAAAGTGGACAGAGAATAGTGGAAAGACTAAAGTGGACAGACTAAAGTGGAAAGACTAAAGTGGAAAGACTAAAGTGGACAGACTATATTGGAAAGACTATAGTGGAAAGATTGTAGTGGACAGAATAAAGTGGAGAGTATAGTGGAAAGACTAAAGTGGACAGAGAATAGTGGAAAGACTAAAGTGGACAGACTATAGTGGAAAGACTATAGTGGAAAGACTGTAGTGGACAGAATAAAGTGGAGAATATATATTGGAAAGACTAAAGTGGAAAGACTAAAGTGGACAGACTATAGTGGAAAGACTGAAGTGGACAGACTAAAGTGGAAAAACTAAAGTGGAAAGACAAAAGTGGACAGACTATAGTGGAAAGACTAAAGTGGACAGAGAATAGTGGAAAGACTAAAGTGGACAGTCTATAGTGGAAAGACTAAAGTGGACAGACTAAAGTGGAAAGACTAAAGTGGAAAGACTAAAGTGGACAGACTGTATTGGAAAGACTATAGTGGAAAGACTGTAGTGGACAGAATAAAGTGGAGACTATAGTGGAAAGACTAAAGTGGAAAGACTAAAGTGGAAAGACTAAAGTGGACAGACTATAGTGGAAAGACTAAAGTGGACAGACTATAGTGTAAAGACTAAAGTGGACAGACTAAAGTGGAAAGACTAAAGTGGAAAGACTAAATTGGAAAGACTAAAGTGGACAGAAGATAGTGGAAATGACTAAAGTGGACAGACTAAAGTGGAAAGACTAAAGTGGAAAGACTAAAGTGGAGAGACTAAAGTGGACAGACTAAAGTGGACAGAAGAAAATGGAAATGACTAAAGTGGAAAGACTAAAGTGGACAGACTCTAGTCGGAAAGACTGAAGCGGAAAGACTAAGTGGACAGACTAAAGCGGAAAGACTAAAGTGGAAAGACCAAAGTGGAGAGACTAAAGTGGAAAGACTAAAGTGGAAAGACTAAAGTGGACAAACTAGAGTGGAAAGACTATAGTGGAATGACTGTAGTGGACAGAATAAAGTGGAGACTATAGTGGAAAGACTAAAGTGGACAGAGAATAGTGGAAAGACTAAAGTGGACAGACTAAAGTGGAAAGACTAAAGTGGAAAGACTAAAGTGGACAGACTATATTGGAAAGACTATAGTGGAAAGATTGTAGTGGACAGAATAAAGTGGAGAGTATAGTGGAAAGACTAAAGTGGACAGAGAATAGTGGAAAGACTAAAGTGGACAGACTATAGTGGAAAGACTATAGTGGAAAGACTGTAGTGGACAGAATAAAGTGGAGAATATATATTGGAAAGACTAAAGTGGAAAGACTAAAGTGGACAGACTATAGTGGAAAGACTGAAGTGGACAGACTAAAGTGGAAAAACTAAAGTGGAAAGACAAAAGTGGACAGACTATAGTGGAAAGACTAAAGTGGACAGAGAATAGTGGAAAGACTAAAGTGGACAGTCTATAGTGGAAAGACTAAAGTGGACAGACTAAAGTGGAAAGACTAAAGTGGAAAGACTAAAGTGGACAGACTGTATTGGAAAGACTATAGTGGAAAGACTGTAGTGGACAGAATAAAGTGGAGACTATAGTGGAAAGACTAAAGTGGAAAGACTAAAGTGGAAAGACTAAAGTGGACAGACTATAGTGGAAAGACTAAAGTGGACAGACTATAGTGTAAAGATTAAAGTGGACAGACTAAAGTGGAAAGACTAAAGTGGAAAGACTAAATTGGAAAGACTAAAGTGGAAAGACTAAAGTGGACAGACTAAAGTGGACAGACTAAAGTGGACAGACTAAAGTGGAAAGACTAAAGTGGACAGACTCTAGTCGGAAAGACTGAAACGGAAAGACTAAGTGGACAGACTAAAGCGGAAAGACTAAAGTGGAAAGACCAAAGTGGACAGACTAAAGTGGAAAGACTAAAGTGGAAAGACTAAAGTGGACAAACTAGAGTGGAAAGACTATAGTGGAATGACTGTAGTGGACAGAATAAATTGGAGACTATAGTGGAAAGACTAAAGTGGAAAGACTAAAGTGGACAAAGAATAGTGGAAAGACTAAAGTGGACAGACTAAAGTGGACAAAGAATAGTGGAAAGACTAAAGTGGACAGACTAAAGTGGAAAGACTAAAGTGGAAAGACTAAAGTGGACAGACTATATTGGAAAGACTAAAGTGGACAGACTAAAGTGGAAAGACTAAAGTGGAAAGACTAAAGTGGACAACGAATAGTGGAAAGACTAAAATGGACAGACTAAAGTGGAAAGACTAAAGTGGAAAGACTAAAGTGGACAGACTATATTGGACAGACTAAAGTGGACAGACTAAAGTGGAAAGACTCAAGTGGAAAGACTAAAGTGGACAGACTATAGTGGAAAGACTAAAGTGGACAGACTAAAGTGGAAAGACTAAAGTGGAAAGACTAAAGTGGACAGACTATATTGGAAAGACTATAGTGGAAAGACTGTAGTGGACAGAATAAAGTGGAGAGTATAGTGGAAAGACTAAAGTGGACAGAGAATAGTGGAAAGACTAAAGTGGAAAGACTATAGTGGAAAGACTAGAGTGGAAAGACTGTGGTGGAAAGACTAAAGTGGAAAGATTAAAGTGGACAGACTAAAGTGGACAGAGAATTATGGAAAGACAAAAGTGGACAGTCTATAGTGGAAAGACTAAAGTGGGCAGACTAAAGTGGAAAGACTAAAGTGGAAAGACTAAAGTGGACAGACTATAGTGGAAAGACTATAGTGGAAAGACTAAAGTGGAAAGACTAAAGTGGACATAGAATAGTGGAAAGACTAAAGTGGACAGACTATAGTGGAAAGACTATAGTGGAAAGACTGTAGTGGACAGAATAAAGTGGAGACTATAGTGGAAAGACTAAAGTGGAAAGACTAAAGTGGACAGACTATAGTGGAAAGACTGAAGTGGACAGACTAGAGTGGAAAAACTAAAGTGGAAAGACAAAAGTGGACAGACTATAGTGGAAAGACTAAAGTGGACAGAGAATAGTGGAAAGACTAAAGTGGACAGTCTATAGTGGAAAGACTAAAGTGGACAGACTAAAGTGGAAAGACTAAAGTGGAAAGACTAAAGTGGACAGACTATAGTGGAAAGACTAAAGTGGACAGATAATAGTGGAAAGACTAAAGTGGACAGTCTATACTGGAAAGACTAAAGTGGACAGACTAAAGTGGAAAGACTAAAGTGGAAAGACTAAAGTGGACAGACTAAAGTGGACAGACTATAGTGGAAAGACTAAAGTGGACAGACTATAGTGTAAAGACTAAAGTGGACAGACTAAAGTGGAAAGACTAAAGTGGAAAGACTAAAGTGGAAAGACTAAAGTGGACAGAAGAAAGTGGAAATGACTAAAGTGGAAAGACTAAAGTGGACAGACTCTAGTCGGAAAGACTGAAGCGGAAAGACTAAGTGGACAGACTAAAGCGGAAAGACTAAAGTGGAAAGACCAAAGTGGAGAGACTAAAGTGGAAAGACTAAAGTGGAAAGACTAAAGCGGACAAACTAGAGTGGAAAGACTATAGTGGAATGACTGTAGTGGACAGAATAAAGTGGAGACTATAGTGGAAAGACTAAAGTGGACAGAGAATAGTGGAAAGACTAAAGTGGACAGACTAAAGTGGAAAGACTAAAGTGGAAAGACTAAAGTGGACAGACTATATTGGAAAGACTATAGTGGAAAGACTGTAGTGGACAGAATAAAGTGGAGAGTATAGTGGAAAGACTAAAGTGGACAGAGAATAGTGGAAAGACTAAAGTGGACAGACTATAGTGGAAAGACTATAGTGGAAAGACTGTAGTGGACAGAATAAAGTGGAGAATATATATTGGAAAGACTAAAGTGGAAAGACTAAAGTGGACAGACTATAGTGGAAAGACTGAAGTGGACAGACTAAAGTGGAAAAACTAAAGTGGAAAGACAAAAGTGGACAGACTATAGTGGAAAGACTAAAGTGGACAGAGAATAGTGGAAAGACTAAAGTGGACAGTCTATAGTGGAAAGACTAAAGTGGACAGACTAAAGTGGAAAGACTAAAGTGGAAAGACTAAAGTGGACAGACTGTATTGGAAAGACTACAGTGGAAAGACTGTAGTGGACAGAATAAAGTGGAGACTATAGTGGAAAGACTAAAGTGGAAAGACTAAAGTGGAAAGACTAAAGTGGACAGACTATAGTGGAAAGACTAAAGTTGACAGACTATAGTGTAAAGACTAAAGTGGACAGACTAAAGTGTAAAGACTAAAGTGGAAAGACTAAATTGGAAAGACTAAAGTGGACAGAAGATAGTGGAAATGACTAAAGTGGAAAGACTAAAGTGGACAGACTAAAGTGGACAGACTAAAGTGGACAGACTAAAGTGGAAAGACTAAAGTGGACAGACTCTAGTCGGAAAGACTGAAACGGAAAGACTAAAGTGGACAGACTATATTGGAAAGACTATAGTGGAAAGATTGTAGTGGACAGAATAAAGTGGAGAGTATAGTGGAAAGACTAAAGTGGACAGAGAATAGTGGAAAGACTAAAGTGGACAGACTATAGTGGAAAGACTATAGTGGAAAGACTGTAGTGGACAGAATAAAGTGGAGAATATATATTGGAAAGACTAAAGTGGAAAGACTAAAGTGGACAGACTATAGTGGAAAGACTGAAGTGGACAGACTAAAGTGGAAAAACTAAAGTGGAAAGACAAAAGTGGACAGACTATAGTGGAAAGACTAAAGTGGACAGAGAATAGTGGAAAGACTAAAGTGGACAGTCTATAGTGGAAAGACTAAAGTGGACAGACTAAAGTGGAAAGACTAAAGTGGAAAGACTAAAGTGGACAGACTGTATTGGAAAGACTATAGTGGAAAGACTGTAGTGGACAGAATAAAGTGGAGACTATAGTGGAAAGACTAAAGTGGAAAGACTAAAGTGGAAAGACTAAAGTGGACAGACTATAGTGGAAAGACTAAAGTGGACAGACTATAGTGTAAAGACTAAAGTGGACAGACTAAAGTGGAAAGACTAAAGTGGAAAGACTAAATTGGAAAGACTAAAGTGGACAGAAGATAGTGGAAATGACTAAAGTGGACAGACTAAAGTGGGAAGACTAAAGTGGAAAGACTAAAGTGGACAGACTAAAGTGGACAGACTAAAGTGGACAGAAGAAAATGGAAATGACTAAAGTGGAAAGACTAAAGTGGACAGACTCTAGTCGGAAAGACTGAAGCGGAAAGACTAAGTGGACAGACTAAAGCGGAAAGACTAAAGTGGAAAGACCAAAGTGGAGAGACTAAAGTGGAAAGACTAAAGTGGAAAGACTAAAGTGGACAAACTAGAGTGGAAAGACTATAGTGGAATGACTGTAGTGGACAGAATAAAGTGGAGACTATAGTGGAAAGACTAAAGTGGACAGAGAATAGTGGAAAGACTAAAGTGGACAGACTAAAGTGGAAAGACTAAAGTGGAAAGACTAAAGTGGACAGACTATATTGGAAAGACTATAGTGGAAAGATTGTAGTGGACAGAATAAAGTGGAGAGTATAGTGGAAAGACTAAAGTGGACAGAGAATAGTGGAAAGACTAAAGTGGACAGACTATAGTGGAAAGACTATAGTGGAAAGACTGTAGTGGACAGAATAAAGTGGAGAATATATATTGGAAAGACTAAAGTGGAAAGACTAAAGTGGACAGACTATAGTGGAAAGACTGAAGTGGACAGACTAAAGTGGAAAAACTAAAGTGGAAAGACAAAAGTGGACAGACTATAGTGGAAAGACTAAAGTGGACAGAGAATAGTGGAAAGACTAAAGTGGACAGTCTATAGTGGAAAGACTAAAGTGGACAGACTAAAGTGGAAAGACTAAAGTGGAAAGACTAAAGTGGACAGACTGTATTGGAAAGACTATAGTGGAAAGACTGTAGTGGACAGAATAAAGTGGAGACTATAGTGGAAAGACTAAAGTGGAAAGACTAAAGTGGAAAGACTAAAGTGGACAGACTATAGTGGAAAGACTAAAGTGGACAGACTATAGTGTAAAGACTAAAGTGGACAGACTAAAGTGGAAAGACTAAAGTGGAAAGACTAAAGTGGACAGACTATATTGGAAAGACTATAGTGGAAAGACTGTAGTGGACAGAATAAAGTGGAGACTATAGTGGAAAGACTAAAGTGGAAAGACTAAAGTGGACAAAGAATAGTGGAAAGACTAAAGTGGACAGACTAAAGTGGACAAAGAATAGTGGAAAGACTAAAGTGGACAGACTAAAGTGGAAAGACTAAAGTGGAAAGACTAAAGTGGACAGACTATAGTGGAAAGACTAAAGTGGACAGAGAATAGTGGAAAGACTAAAGTGGACAGACTAAAGTGGAAAGACTAAAGTGGACAGACTCTAGTCGGAAAGACTGAAACGGAAAGACTAAGTGGACAGACTAAAGCGGAAAGACTAAAGTGGAAAGACCAAAGTGGACAGACTAAAGTGGAAAGACTAAAGTGGAAAGACTAAAGTGGACAAACTAGAGTGGAAAGACTATAGTGGAATGACTGTAGTGGACAGAATAAAGTGGAGACTATAGTGGAAAGACTAAAGTGGAAAGACTAAAGTGGACAAAGAATAGTGGAAAGACTAAAGTGGACAGACTAAAGTGGACAAAGAATAGTGGAAAGACTAAAGTGGACAGACTAAAGTGGAAAGACTAAAGTGGAAAGACTAAAGTGGACAGACTATATTGGAAAGACTAAAGTGGACAGACTAAAGTGGAAAGACTAAAGTGGAAAGACTAAAGTGGACAACGAATAGTGGAAAGACTAAAATGGACAGACTAAAGTGGAAAGACTAAAGTGGAAAGACTAAAGTGGACATACTATATTGGACAGACTAAAGTGGACAGACTAAAGTGGAAAGACTCAAGTGGAAAGACTAAAGTGGACAGACTATAGTGGAAAGACTAAAGTGGACAGACTAAAGTGGAAAGACTAAAGTGGAAAGACTAAAGTGGACAGACTATATTGGAAAGACTATAGTGGAAAGACTGTAGTGGACAGAATAAAGTGGAGAGTATACTGGAAAGACTAAAGTGGACAGAGAATAGTGGAAAGACTAAAGTGGAAAGACTATAGTGGAAAGACTAGAGTGGAAAGACTGTGGTGGAAAGACTAAAGTGGAAAGATTAAAGTGGACAGACTAAAGTGGACAGAGAATTATGGAAAGACAAAAGTGGACAGTCTATAGTGGAAAAACTAAAGTGGACAGACTAAAGTGGAAAGACTAAAGTGGAAAGACTAAAGTGGACAGACTATAGTGGAAAGACTATAGTGGAAAGACTAAAGTGGAAAGACTAAAGTGGACATAGAATAGTGGAAAGACTAAAGTGGACAGACTATAGTGGAAAGACTATAGTGGAAAGACTGTAGTGGACAGAATAAAGTGGAGACTATAGTGGAAAGACTAAAGTGGAAAGACTAAAGTGGACAGACTATAGTGGAAAGACTGAAGTGGACAGACTAGAGTGGAAAAACTAAAGTGGAAAGACAAAAGTGGACAGACTATAGTGGAAAGACTAAAGTGGACAGAGAATAGTGGAAAGACTAAAGTGGACAGTCTATAGTGGAAAGACTAAAGTGGACAGACTAAAGTGGAAAGACTAAAGTGGAAAGACTAAAGTGGACAGACTATAGTGGAAAGACTAAAGTGGACAGATAATAGTGGAAAGACTAAAGTGGACAGTCTATACTGGAAAGACTAAAGTGGACAGACTAAAGTGGAAAGACTAAAGTGGAAAGACTAAAGTGGACAGACTAAAGTGGACAGACTATAGTGGAAAGACTAAAGTGGACAGACTATAGTGTAAAGACTAAAGTGGACAGACTAAAGTGGAAAGACTAAAGTGGAAAGACTAAAGTGGAAAGACTAAAGTGGACAGAAGAAAGTGGAAATGACTAAAGTGGAAAGACTAAAGTGGACAGACTCTAGTCGGAAAGACTGAAGCGGAAAGACTAAGTGGACAGACTAAAGCGGAAAGACTAAAGTGGAAAGACCAAAGTGGAGAGACTAAAGTGGAAAGACTAAAGTGGAAAGACTAAAGCGGACAAACTAGAGTGGAAAGACTATAGTGGAATGACTGTAGTGGACAGAATAAAGTGGAGACTATAGTGGAAAGACTAAAGTGGACAGAGAATAGTGGAAAGACTAAAGTGGACAGACTAAAGTGGAAAGACTAAAGTGGAAAGACTAAAGTGGACAGACTATATTGGAAAGACTATAGTGGAAAGACTGTAGTGGACAGAATAAAGTGGAGAGTATAGTGGAAAGACTAAAGTGGACAGAGAATAGTGGAAAGACTAAAGTGGACAGACTATAGTGGAAAGACTATAGTGGAAAGACTGTAGTGGACAGAATAAAGTGGAGAATATATATTGGAAAGACTAAAGTGGAAAGACTAAAGTGGACAGACTATAGTGGAAAGACTGAAGTGGACAGACTAAAGTGGAAAAACTAAAGTGGAAAGACAAAAGTGGACAGACTATAGTGGAAAGACTAAAGTGGACAGAGAATAGTGGAAAGACTAAAGTGGACAGTCTATAGTGGAAAGACTAAAGTGGACAGACTAAAGTGGAAAGACTAAAGTGGAAAGACTAAAGTGGACAGACTGTATTGGAAAGACTATAGTGGAAAGACTGTAGTGGACAGAATAAAGTGGAGACTATAGTGGAAAGACTAAAGTGGAAAGACTAAAGTGGAAAGACTAAAGTGGACAGACTATAGTGGAAAGACTAAAGTTGACAGACTATAGTGTAAAGACTAAAGTGGACAGACTAAAGTGTAAAGACTAAAGTGGAAAGACTAAATTGGAAAGACTAAAGTGGACAGAAGATAGTGGAAATGACTAAAGTGGAAAGACTAAAGTGGACAGACTAAAGTGGACAGACTAAAGTGGACAGACTAAAGTGGAAAGACTAAAGTGGACAGACTCTAGTCGGAAAGACTGAAACGGAAAGACTAAGTGGACAGACTAAAGCGGAAAGACTAAAGTGGAAAGACCAAAGTGGACAGACTAAAGTGGAAAGACTAAAGTGGAAAGACTAAAGTGGACAAACTAGAGTGGAAAGACTATAGTGGAATGACTGTAGTGGACAGAATAAAGTGGAGACTATAGTGGAAAGACTAAAGTGGAAAGACTAAAGTGGACAAAGAATAGTGGAAAGACTAAAGTGGACAGACTAAAGTGGACAAAGAATAGTGGAAAGACTAAAGTGGACAGACTAAAGTGGAAATACTAAAGTGGAAAGACTAAAGTGGACAGACTATATCGGAAAGACTAAAGTGTACAGACTAAAGTGGAAAGACTAAAGTGGAAAGATTAAAGTGGACAACGAATAGTGGAAAGACTAAAATGGACAGACTAAAGTGGAAAGACTAAAGTATAAAGACTAAAGTGGACAGACTATATTGGACAGACTAAAGTGGACAGACTAAAGTGGAAAGACTCAAGTGGAAAGACTAAAGTGGACAGACTATAGTGGAAAGACTAAAGTGGACAGACTGTAGTGGACAGAATAAAGTGGAGAGTATAGTGGAAAGACTAAAGTGGACAGAGAATAGTGGAAAGACTAAAGTGGAAAGACTATAGTGGAAAGACTAGAGTGGAAAGACTGTGGCGGAAAGACTAAAGTGGAAAGATTAAAGTGGACAGACTATAGTGGAAAGACTAAAGTTGACATAATAAAGTGGAAAGACTAAAGTGGAAAGACTAAAGTGGACAGACTATAGTGGAAAGACTATAGTGGAAAGACTGTAGTGGACAGAATAAAGTGGAGACTATAGTGGAAAGACTAAAGTGGACAGAGAATAGTGGAAAGACTAAAGTGGACAGTCTATAGTGGAAAGACTAAAGTGGACAGACTAAAGTGGAAAGACTAAAGTGGACAGACTATAGTGGAAAGACTATAGTGGAAAGACTGTAGTGGACAGAATAAAGTGGAGACTATAGTGGAAAGACTAAAGTGGAAAGACTAAAGTGGAAAGACTAAAGTGGACAGACTATAGTGGAAAGACTAAAGTGGACAGACTATAGTGGAAAGACTAAAGTGGACAGACTAAAGTGGACGGACTATAGTGGAAAGACTAAAGTGGACAGACTAAAAAGACTAAAGTGGAAAGACTAAAGTGGACAGAAGATAGTGGAAATGACTAAAGTGGAAAGACTAAAGTGGACAGACTAAAGTGGACAGACTAAAGTGGACAGACTAAAGTGAAAAGACTAAAGTGGAAAGACTCTAGTCGGAAAGACTGAAGCGGAAAGACTAAGTGGACAGACTAAAGCGGAAAGACTAAAGTGGAAAGACCAAAGTGGACAGGCTAAACTGGAAAGACTAAAGTGGAAAGACTAAAGTGGACAGACTATAGTGGAAAGACTATAGTGGAATGACTGTAGTGGAAAGAATAAAGTGGAGACTAAAAAAAAAAAAAAAGACTAAAGTGGACAGACTAAAGTGGACAGACTATAGTGGAAAGACTAAAGTGGACAGACTAAAGTGGAAAGACTAAAGTGGAAAGACTAAAGTGGACAGAAGATAGTGGAAATGACTAAAGTGGAAAGACTAAAGTGGACAGACTAAAGTGGACAGACTAAAGTGGACAGACTAAAGTGAAAAGACTAAAGTGGACAGACTCTAGTCGGAAAGACTGAAGCGGAAAGACTAAGTGGACAGACTAAAGCGGAAAGACTAAAGTGGAAAGACCAAAGTGGACAGACTAAAGTGGAAAGACTAGAGTGGAAAGACTAAAGTGGACAGACTATAGTGGAAAGACTTTAGTGGAAAGACTAAAGTGGAAAGACTAAAGTGGACAGAGAATAGTGGAAAGACTAAAGTGGACAGACTAAAGTGGAAAGACTAAAAGTGGACAGACTATAGTGGAAAGACTATGGTGGAAAGACTGTAGTGGACAGAATAAAGTGGAGACTATAGTGGAAAGACTAAAGTGGACAGAGAAAGGTGAAAAGACTAAAGTGCACAGACTATAGTGGAAAGACTAAAGTGGAAAAACTAAAGTGGACAGACTATAGTGGAAAGACTATAGTGGAATGACTGTAGTGGACAGAATAAAGTGGAGACTATAGTGGAAAGACTAAAGTGGAAAGACTAAAGTGGACAGAGAATAGTGGAATGACTAAAGGGGACAGACTATAGTGGAAAGACTATAGTGGAAAGACTGTAGTGGACAGAATAAAGTGGAGACTATAGTGGAAAGACTAAAGTGGAAAGACTAAAGTGGACAGAGAATAGTGGAAAGACTAAAGTCGACAGACTAAAGTGGAAAGACTAAAGTGGAAAGACTAAAGTGGACAGACTATAGTGGAAATGACTAAAGTGGAAAGACTAAACTGGACAGACTAAAGTGGACAGTGTAAAGTGGACAGACTAAAGTGGACAGACTCTAGTGGAAAGACTAAGTGGACAGACTAAAGTGGAAAGACTAAAGTGGAAAGACTAAAGTGGACAGACTATAGTGGAAAGACTAAAGTGGACAGACTAAAGTGGAAAGACTAAAGTGGAAAGACTAAAGTGGACAGACTATAGTGGAAAGACTATAGTGGAAAGACTATAGTGGACAGAATAAAGGTGACACTATAGTGGAAAGACTAAAGTGGACAGAGAATTATGGAAAGACAAAAGTGGACAGTCTATAGTGGAAAGACTAAAGTGGACAGACTAAAGTGGAAAGACTAAAGTGGAAAGACTAAAGTGGACAGACTATAGTGGAAAGACTATAGTGGAAAGACTAAATTGGAAGACTAAAGTAGACATAGAATAGTGGAAAGACTAAAGTGGACAGACTATAGTGGAAAGACTATAGTGGAAAGACTGTAGTGGACAGAATAAAGTGGAGACTATAGTGGAAAGACTAAAGTGGACAGACTATAGTGGAAAGACTGAAGTGGACAGACTAAAGTGGAAAAACTAAAGTGGAAAGACAAAAGTGGACAGACTATAGTGGAAAGACTAAAGTGGACAGAGAATAGTGGAAAGACTAAAGTGGACAGTCTATAGTGGAAAGACTAAAGTGGCAGACTAAAGTGGAAAGACTAAAGTGGAAAGACTAAAGTGGACAGACTGTATTGGAAAGACTATAGTGGAAAGACTGTAGTGGACAGAATAAAGTGGAGACTATAGTGAAAAGACTAAAGTGGACAGACTATAGTGTAAAGACTAAAGTGGACAGACTAAAGTGGAAAGACTAAAGTGGAAAGACTAAAGTGGAAAGACTAAAGTGGAAAGACTAAAGTGGACAGAAGATAGTGGAAATGACTAAAGTGGAAAGACTAAAGTGGACAGACTAAAGTGGACAGACTAAAGTGGACAGACTAAGTGGAAAGACTAAAGTGGACAGACTCTAGTCGGAAAGACTGAAGCGGAAAGACTAAGTGGACAGACTAAAGCGGAAAGACTAAAGTGGAAAGACCAAAGTGGATAGACTAAAGTGGAAAGACGAAAGTGGAAAGACTAAAGTGGACAAACTAGAGTGGAAAGACTATAGTGGAATGACTGTAGTGGACAGAATAAAGTGGAGACTATAGTGGAAAGACTAAAGTGGACAGAGAACAGTGGAAAGACTAAAGTGGACAGACTATAGTGGAAAGACTATAGTGGAATGACTGTAGTGGACAGAATAAAGTGGAGAATATATATTGGAAAGACTAAAGTGGAAAGACTAAAGTGGACAGACTATAGTGGAAAGACTGAAGTGGACAGACTAAAGTGGAAAAACTAAAGTGGAAAGACAAAAGTGGACAGACTATAGTGGAAAGACTAAAGTGGACAGAGAATAGTGGAAAGACTAAAGTGGACAGTCTATAGTGGAAAGACGAAAGTGGAAAGACTAAAGTGGAAAGACTAAAGTGGAAAGACTAAAGTGGACAGACTGTATTGGAAAGACTATAGTGGAAAGACTGTAGTGGACAGAATAAAGTGGAGACTATAGTGGAAAGACTAAAGTGGAAAGACTAAAGTGGAAAGACTAAAGTGGAAAGACTAAAGTGGACAGACTATAGTGGAAAGACTAAAGTGGACAGACTATAGTGTAAAGACTAAAGTGGAAAGACTAAAGTGGAAAGACTAAATTGGAAAGACTAAAGTGGACAGAAGATAGTGGAAATGACTAAAGTGGAAAGACTAAAGTGGACAGACTAAAGTGGACAGACTAAAGTGGACACATTAAAGTGGAAAGACTAAAGTGGACAGACTCTAGTCGGAAAGACCGAAGCGGAAAGACTAAGTGGACAGACTAAAGCGGAAAGACTAAAGTGGAAAGACCAAAGTGGACAGACTAAAGTGGAAAGACTAACGTGGAAAGACTAAAGTGGACAAACTAGAGTGGAAAGACTATAGTGGAATGACTGTAGTGGACAGAATAAAGTGGAGACTATAGTGGAAAGACTAAAGTGGAAAGACTAAAGTGGACAAAGAATAGTGGAAAGACTAAAGTGGACAGACTAAAGTGGACAAAGAAGAGTGGAAAGACTAAAGTGGACAGACTAAAGTGGAAAGACTAAAGTGGAAAGACTAAAGTGGACAGACTATAGTGTAAAGACTAAAGTGGAAAGACTAAAGTGGACAGACTATAGTGGAAAGACTGTAGTGGAAAGACTGTAGTGGACAGAATAAAGTGGAGACTACAGTGGAAAGACTAAAGTGGAAAGACTAAAGTGGAAAGACTAAAGTGGAAAGACTAAAGTGGACAGACTATAGTGGAAAGACTAAAGTGGACAGACTATAGTGTAAAGACTAAAGTGGAAAGACTAAAGTGGAAAGACTAAAGTGGAAAGACTAAAGTGGACAGAAGATAGTGGAAATGACTAAAGTGGAAAGACTAAAGTGGACAGACTAAAGTGGACAGACTAAAGTGGACACATTAAAGTGGAAAGACTAAAGTGGACAGACTCTAGTCGGAAAGACTGAAGCGGAAAGACTAAGTGGACAGACTAAAGCGGAAAGACTAAAGTGGAAAGACCAAAGTGGACAGACTGAAGTGGAAAGACTAACGTGGAAAGACTAAAGTGGACAAACTAGAGTGGAAAGACTATAGTGGAATGACTGTAGTGGACAGAATAAAGTGGAGACTATAGTGGAAAGACTAAAGTGGAAAGACAAAAGTGGACAAAGAATAGTGGAAAGACTAAAGTGGACAGACTAAAGTGGACAAAGAATAGTGGAAAGACTAAAGTGGACAGACTAAAGTGGAAAGACTAAAGTGGACAGACTATATTGGAAAGACTAAAGTGGACAGACTAAAGTGGAAAGACTAAAGTGGAAAGACTAAAGTGGACAACGAATAGTGGAAAGACTAAAGTGGACAGACTAAAGTGGAAAGACTAAAGTGGAAAGACTAAAGTGGACAGACTATATTGGAAAGACTAAAGTGGACAGACTAAAGTGGAAAGACTAAAGTGGAAAGACTAAAGTGGACAGACTATAGTGGAAAGACTAAAGTGGACAGACTAAAGTGGAAAGACTAAAGTGGAAAGACTAAAGTGGACAGACTATATTGGAAAGACTATAGTGGAAAGACTGTAGTGGACAGAATAAAGTGGAGAGTGTAGTGGAAAGACTAAAGTGGACAGAGAATAGTGGAAAGACTAAAGTGGAAAGACTTTAGTGGAAAGACTATATTGGAAAGACTGTGGTGGAAAGACTAAAGTGGAAAGATTAAAGTGGACAGACTATAGTGGAAAGACTAAAGTGGAATGACTGTAGTGGACAGAATAAAGTGGAGACTATAATGGAAAGACTAAACTGGAAAGACTAAAGTGGACAGAGAATAGTGGAAAGACTAAAGTGGAAAGACTATAGTGGAAAGACTATAGTGGAAAGACTAAAGTGGAAAGACTAAAGTGGAATGACTGTAGTGGACAGAATAAAGTGGAGACTATAGTGGAAAGACTAAACTGGAAAGACTAAAGTGGACAGAGAATAGTGGAAAGATTAAAGTGGACAGACTATAGTGGAAAGACTATAGTGAAATGACTGTAGTGGACAGAATAAAGTGGAGACTATAGTGGAAAGACTAAACTGGAAAGACTAAAGTGGACAGAGAATAGTGGAAAGACTAAAGTGGAAAGACTATAGTGGAAAGACTATAGTGGAAAGACTAAAGTGGAAAGACTAAAGTGGACAGAGAATAGTGGAAAGACTAAAGTGGACAGACTAAAGTGGAAAGACTAAAGTGGACAGACTATAGTGGAAAGACTATGGTGGAAAGACTGTAGTGGACAGAATAAAGTGGAGACTATAGTGGAAAGACTAAAGTGGACAGAGAATGGTGGAAAGACTAAAGTGCACAGACTATAGTGGAAAGACTAAAGTGGAAAAACTAAAGTGGACAGACTATAGTGGAAAGACTATAGTGGAATGACTGTAGTGGACAGAATAAAGTGGAGACTATAGTGGAAAGACTAAAGTGGACAGAGAATAGTGGAAAGATTAAAGTGGACAGACTATAGTGGAAAGACTATAGTGGAATGACTGTAGTGGACAGAATAAAGTGGAGACTATAGTGGAAAGACTAAACTGGAAAGACTAAAGTGGACAGAGAATAGTGGAAAGACTAAAGTGGAAAGACTATAGTGGAAAGACTATAGTGGAAAGACTAAAGTGGAAAGACTAAAGTGGACAGAGAATAGTGGAAAGACTAAAGTGGACAGACTAAAGTGGAAAGACTAAAGTGGACAGACTATAGTGGAAAGACTATGGTGGAAAGACTGTAGTGGACAGAATAAAGTGGAGACTATAGTGAAAAGACTAAAGTGGACAGAGAATGGTGGAAAGACTAAAGTGCACAGACTATAGTGGAAAGACTAAAGTGGAAAAACTAAAGTGGACAGACTATATTGGAAAGACTATAGTGGAATGACTGTAGTGGACAGAATAAAGTGGAGACTATAGTGGAAAGACTAAAGTGGACAGAGAATAGTGGAAAGACTAAAGGGGACAGACTATAGTGGAAAGACTATAGTGGAAAGACTGTAGTGGACAGAATAAAGTGGAGACTATAGTGGAAAGACTAAAGTGGAAAGACTAAAGTGGACAGAGAATAGTGGAAAGACTAAAGTCGACAGACTAAAGTGGAAAGACTAAAGTGGAAAGACTAAAGTGGACAGACAATAGTGGAAATGACTAAAGTGGAAAGACTAAACTGGCCAGACTAAAGTGGACAGTGTAAAGTGGACAGACTAAAGTGGACAGACTCTAGTGGAAAGACTAAGTGGACAGACTAAAGTGGAAAGACTAAAGTGGAAAGACTAAAGTGGACAGACTATAGTGGAAAGACTAAAGTGGACAGACTAAAGTGGAAAGACTAAAGTGGAAAGACTAAAGTGGACAGACTATAGTGGAAAGACTATAGTGGAAAGACTGTAGTGGACAGAATAAAGTGGACACTATAGTGGAAAGACTAAAGTGGACAGAGAATTATGGAAAGACAAAAGTGGACAGTCTATAGTGGAAAGACTAAAGTGGACAGACTAAAGTGGAAAGACTAAAGTGGAAAGACTAAAGTGGACAGACTATAGTGGAAAGACTTTAGTGGAAAGACTAAAGTGGAAAGACTAAAGTGGACATAGAATAGTGGAAAGACTAAAGTGGACAGACTATAGTGGAAAGACTATAGTGGAAAGACTGTAGTGGACAGAATAAAGTGGAGACTATAGTGGAAAGACTAAAGTGGAAAGACTAAAGTGGACAGACTATAGTGGAAAGACTGAAGTGGACAGACTAAAGTGGAAAAACTAAAGTGGAAAGACTAAAGTGGACAGACTGTATTGGAAAGACTATAGTGGAAAGACTGTAGTGGACAGAATAAAGTGGAGACTATAGTGGAAAGACTAAACTGGAAAGACTAAAGTGGACAGAGAATAGTGGAAAGACTAAAGTGGAAAGACTATAGTGGAAAGACTATAGTGGAAAGACTCAAGTGGAAAGACTAAAGTGGAATGACTGTAGTGGACAGAATAAAGTGGAGACTATAGTGGAAAGACTAAACTGGAAAGACTAAAGTGGACAGAGAATAGTGGAAAGATTAAAGTGGACAGACTATAGTGGAAAGACTATAGTGGAAAGACTAAAGTGGACAGAGAATAGTAGAAAGACTAAAGTGGAAAGACTATAGTGGAAAGACTATAGTGGAAAGACTAAAGTGGAAAGACTAAAGTGGACAGAGAATAGTGGAAAGACTAAAGTGGACAGACTAAAGTGGAAAGACTAAAGTGGACAGACTATAGTGGAAAGACTATGGTGGAAAGACTGTAGTGGACAGAATAAAGTGGAGACTATAGTGGAAAGACTAAAGTGGACAGAGAATGGTGGAAAGACTAAAGTGCACAGACTATAGTGGAAAGACTAAAGTGGAAAAACTAAAGTGGACAGACTATAGTGGAAAGACTATAGTGGAATGACTGTAGTGGACAGAATAAAGTGGAGACTATAGTAGAAAGACTAAACTGGAAAGACTAAAGTGGACAGAGAATAGTGGAAAGATTAAAGTGGACAGACTATAGTGGAAAGACTATAGTGGAATGACTGTAGTGGACAGAATAAAGTGGAGACTATAGTGGAAAGACTAAACTGGAAAGACTAAAGTGGACAGAGAATAGTGGAAAGACTAAAGTGGAAAGACTATAGTGGAAAGACTATAGTGGAAAGACTAAAGTGGAAAGACTAAAGTGGACAGAGAATAGTGGAAAGACTAAAGTGGACAGACTAAAGTGGAAAGACTAAAGTGGACAGACTATAGTGGAAAGACTATGGTGGAAAGACTGTAGTGGACAGAATAAAGTGGAGACTATAGTGGAAAGACTAAAGTGGACAGAGAATGGTGGAAAGACTAAAGTGCACAGACTATAGTGGAAAGACTAAAGTGGAAAAACTAAAGTGGACAGACTATAGTGGAAAGACTATAGTGGAATGACTGTAGTGGACAGAATAAAGTGGAGACTATAGTGGAAAGACTAAAGTTGAAAGACTAAAGTGGACAGAGAATAGTGGAAAGACTAAAGTCGACAGACTAAAGTGGAAAGACTAAAGTGGAAAGACTAAAGTGGACAGACTATAGTGGAAATGACTAAAGTGGAAAGACTAAACTGGACAGACTAAAGTGGACAGTGTAAAGTGGACAGACTAAAGTGGACAGACTCTAGTGGAAAGACTAAGTGGACAGACTAAAGTGGAAAGACTAAAGTGGAAAGACTAAAGTGGACAGACTATAGTGGAAAGACTAAAGTGGACAGACTAAAGTGGAAAGACTAAAGTGGAAAGACTAAAGTGGACAGACTATAGTGGAAAGACTATAGTGGAAAGACTGTAGTGGACAGAATAAAGTGGACACTATAGTGGAAAGACTAAAGTGGACAGAGAATTATGGAAAGACAAAAGTGGACAGTCTATAGTGGAAAGACTAAAGTGGACAGACTAAAGTGGAAAGACTAAAGTGGAAAGACTAAAGTGGACAGACTATAGTGGAAAGACTTTAGTGGAAAGACTAAAGTGGAAAGACTAAAGTGGACATAGAATAGTGGAAAGACTAAAGTGGACAGACTATAGTGGAAAGACTATAGTGGAAAGACTGTAGTGGACAGAATAAAGTGGAGACTATAGTGGAAAGACTAAAGTGGAAAGACTAAAGTGGACAGACTATAGTGGAAAGACTGAAGTGGACAGACTAAAGTGGAAAAACTAAAGTGGAAAGACTAAAGTGGACAGACTGTATTGGAAAGACTATAGTGGAAAGACTGTAGTGGACAGAATAAAGTGGAGACTATAGTGAAAAGACTAAAGTGGACAGAGAATAGTGGAACGACTAAAGTGGACAGTCGATAGTGGAAAGACTAAAGTGGAAAGACTAAAGTGGAAAGACTAAAGTGGAAAGACTAAAGTGGACAGACTGTATTGGAAAGACTATAGTGGAAAGACTGTAGTGGACAGAATAAAGTGGAGACTATAGTGAAAAGACTAAAGTGGAAAGACTAAAGTGGAAAGACTAAAGTGGACAGACTATAGTGGAAAGACTAAAGTGGACAGACTATAGTGTAAAGACTAAAGTGGACAGACTAAAGTGGAAAGACTAAAGTGGAAAGACTAAAGTGGAAAGACTAAAGTGGACAGAAGATAGTGGAAATGACTAAAGTGGAAAGACTAAAGTGAACAGACTAAAGTGGACAGACTAAAGTGGACAGACTAAAGTGGAAAGACTAAAGTGGACAGACTCTAGTCGGAAAGACTGAAGCGGAAAGACTAAGTGGACAGACTAAAGCGGAAAGACTAAAGTGGAAAGACCAAAGTGGAGAGACTAAAGTGGAAAGACTAAAGTGGAAAGACTAAAGTGGACAAACTAGAGTGGAAAGACTATAGTGGAATGACTGTAGTGGACAGAATAAAGTGGAGACTATAGTGGAAAGACTAAAGTGGACAGAGAATAGTGGAAAGACTAAAGTGGACAGACTATAGTGGAAAGACTATAGTGGAAAGACTGTAGTGGACAGAATAAAGAGGAGAATATATATTGGAAAGACTAAAGTGGAAAGACTAAAGTGGACAGACTATAGTGGAAAGACTGAAGTGGACAGACTAAAGTGGAAAAACTAAAGTGGAAAGACAAAAGTGGACAGACTATAGTGGAAAGACTAAAGTGGACAGAGAATAGTGGAAAGACTAAAGTGGACAGTCTATAGTGGAAAGACTAAAGTGGACACACTAAAGTGGAAAGACTAAAGTGGAAAGACTAAAGTGGACAGACTGTATTGGAAAGACTATAGTGGAAAGACTGTAGTGGACAGAATAAAGTGGAGACTATAGTGGAAAGACTAAAGTGGAAAGACTAAAGTGGAAAGACTAAAGTGGACAGACTATAGTGGAAAGACTAAAGTGGACAGACTATAGTGTAAAGACTAAAGTGGACAGACTAAAGTGGAAAGACTAAAGTGGAAAGACTAAATTGGAAAGACTAAAGTGGACAGAAGATAGTGGAAATGACTAAAGTGGAAAGACTAAAGTGGACAGACTAAAGTGGACAGACTAAAGTGGAAAGACTAAAGTGGACAGACTCTAGTCGGAAAGACTGAAGCGGAAAGACTAAGTGGACAGACTAAAGCGGAAAGACTAAAGTGGAAAGACCAAAGTGGACAGACTAAAGTGGAAAGACTAAAGTGGAAAGACTAAAGTGGACAAACTAGAGTGGAAAGACTATAGTGGAATGACTGTAGTGTCCACCACAGAATAAAGTGGAGACTATAGTGGAAAGACTAAAGTGGAAATACTAAAGTGGACAAAGAATAGTGGAAAGACTAAAGTGGACAGACTAAAGTGGACAAAGAATAGTGGAAAGACTAAAGTGGACAGACTAAAGTGGAAAGACTAAAGTGGAAAGATTAAAGTGGACAGACTATATTGGAAAGACTAAAGTGGACTGACTAAAGTGGAAAGACTAAAGTGGAAAGACTAAAGTGGAAAGACTAAAGTGGAAAGACTAAAGTGGAAAGACTAAAGTGGAAAGACTAAAGTGGAAAGACTAAAGTGGACAGACTATAGTGGAAAGACTAAAGTGGACAGACTGTATTGGAAAGACTATAGTGGAAAGACTGTAGTGGACAGAATAAAGTGGAGAGTATAGTGGAAAGACTGAAGTGGACAGAGAATAGTGGAAAGACTTAAGTGGACTGTCTATAGTGGAAAGACTAAAGTGGACAGACTAAAGTGGACAGACTAAAGTGGACAGACTAAAGTGGAAAGACTAAAGTGGACAGACTCTAGTCGGAAAGACTGAAGCGGAAAGACTAAGTGGACAAACTAAAGCGGAAAGACTAAAGTGGAAAGACCAAAGTGGACAGACTAAAGTGAAAAGACTAAAGTGGAAAGACTAAAGTGGACAAACTAGAGTGGAAAGACTATAGTGGAATTACTGTAGTGGACAGAATAAAGTGGAGACTATAGTGGAAAGACTAAAGTGGAAAGACTAAAGTGGACAGAGAATAGTGGAAAGACTAAAGTGGAAAGACTAAAGTGGAAAGACTAAAGTGGAAAGACTAAAGTGGACAGACTATATTGGAAAGACTATAGTGGAAAGACTGTAGTGGACAGAATAAAGTGGAGAGTATAGTGGAAAGACTGAAGTGGACAGAGAATAGTGGAAAGACTTAAGTGGACTGTCTATAGTGGAAAGACTAAAGTGGACAGACTAAAGTGGAAAGACTAAAGTGGAAAGACTAAAGTGGACAGACTATAGTGGAAAGACTAAAGTGGACAGACTAAAGTGGAAAGACTAAAGTGGAAAGACTAAAGTGGACAGACTATATTGGAAAGACTATAGTGGAAATACTGCAGTGGACAGAATAAAGTGGAGACTATAGTGGAAAGACTAAAGTGGACAGAGAATAGTGGAAAGACTAAAGTGGAAAGACTATAGTGGAAAGACTATAGTGGAAAGACTGAAGTGGACAGACTAAAGTGGAAAGACTAAAGTGGAAAGACTAAAGTGGACAGACTATATTGGAAAGACTATAGTGGAAATACTGTAGTGGACAGAATAAAGTGGAGACTATAGTGGAAAGGCTAAAGTTGAAAGACTAAAGTGGACAGAGAATAGTTGAAAGAGTAAAGTGGACAGACTAAAGTGGAAAGACTAAAGTGGACAGACTATAGTGGAAATAAATAAAGTGGAAAGACTAAAGTGGACAGACTATAGTGGAAAGACTAAAGTGGACAGACTAAAGTGGAAAGACTAAAGTGGAAAGACTAAAGTGGACAGACTATAGTGGAAAGACTAAAGTGGACAGACTAAAGTGGAAAGACTAAAGTGGAAAGACTAAAGTGGACAGACTATAGTGGAAAGACTATAGTGGAAACACTGAAGTGGACAGAATAAAGTGGAAAGACTAAAGTGGAAAGACTTAAGTGGATAGACTATAGTGGAAAGTCTAAAGAGGACAGACTAAAGTGGAAAAACTAAAGTGGAAAGACTAAAGTGGACAGTCTATAGTGGAAAGACTAAAGTGGACAGACTATAGTGGAAAGACTATAGTGGAAAGACTCTAGTGGACAGAATAAAGTGGAGACTATAGTGGAAAGACTAAAGTGGACAGTCTATAGTGGAAAGACTAAAGTGGACGGACCAAAGTGGAAAGACTAAAGTGGATAGACTATAGTGGAAAGACTAAAGTGGACAGACTAAAGTGGAAAAACTAAAGTGGAAAGACTAAAGTGGACAGTCTATAGTGGAAAGACTAAAGTGGACAGACTATAGTGGAAAGGCTAAAGTGGACAGAGAATAGTGGAAAGACTAAAGTGGACAGACTATAGTGGAAAGACTATAGTGGAACGATTGTAGTGGACAGAATAATGTGGAGACGATAGTGGAAAGACTAAAGTTGAAAGACTAAAGTGAAAGACTATGGTGGAAAGACTGTAGTGGACAGAATAAAGTGGAGACTATAGTGGAAAGACTAAAGTGGACAGAGAATAGTGGAAAGACTAAAGTGCACAGACTATAGTGGAAAGACTAAAGTGGACAGACTAGAGTGGGAAGACTAAAGTGGACAGACTCTATTCGGAAAGACTGAAGCGGAAAGACTAAGTGGACAGACTAAAGCGGAAAGACTAAAGTGGAAAGACTTAAGTGGACAGACTAAAGTGAAAAGACTAAAGTTGAAAGACTAAAGTGGACAGAGAATAGTGGAAAGACTAAAGTGGACAGACTAAAGTGGGCAGACTCTAGTGGAAAGACTAAGTGGACAGACTAAAGCGGAAAGACTAAAGTGGAAAGACTAAAGTGGACAGACTATAGTGGAAAGACTAAAGTGGACAGACTAAAGTGAAAAGACTTAAGTGGAAAGACTAAAGTGGACAGACTATAGTGGAAAGACTATAGTGGAAAGACTGTAGTGGACAGAATAAAGTGGAGACTATAGTGGAAAGACTAAAGTGGACAGAGAATTACGGAAAGTCTAAAGTGGACAGTCTATAGTGGAAAGACTAAAGTGGACAGACTATAGTGGAAAGACTATAGTGGAAAGACTCTAGTGGACAGAATAAAGTGGAGACTATAGTGGAAAGACTAAAGTGGACAGAGAATAGTGGAAAGACTAAAGTGGACAGTCTATAGTGGAAAGACTAAAGTGGACAGACTAAAGTGGAAAGACTAAAGTGGAAAGACTGAAGCGGACAAACTATAGTGGAAAGACTATAGTGGAAACACTGAAGTGGACAGAATAAAGTGGAAAGACTAAAGTGGAAAGACTAAAGTGGATAGACTATAGTGGAAAGACTGTAGTGGACAGAATAAAGTGGTGACTATAGTGGAAAGACTAAAGTGGACAGAGAATAGTGGAAAGACTAAAGTGGACAGACTATAGTGGAAAGACTAAAGTGGAAAAACTAAAGTGGAAAGACTAAAGTGGACAGACTATAGTGGAAAGGCTATAGTGGAAAGACTGTAGTGGACAGAATAAAGTGGAGAGTATAGTGGAAAGACTAAAGTGGACAGAGAATAGTGGAAAGACTGAAGTGGACAGACTATAGTGGACAGACTATAGTGGAAAGACTAAAGTGGACAGACTAAAGTGGAAAGACTAAAGTGGAAAGACTAAAGTGGACAGACTATAGTGGAAAGAATATAGTGGAAAGACTGTAGTCGACAGAATAAAGTGGAGACTATAGTGGAAAGACGAAAGTGGACAGAGAATAGTGGAAAGACTAAAGTGGACAGTCTATAGTGGAAAGACTAAAGTGGACAGACTAAAGTGGAAAGACTAAAGTGGAAAGACTAAAGTGGACAGAATATAGTGGAAAGGCTATAGTGGAAAGACTGTAGTGGACAGAATAAAGTGGAGACTATAGTTGAAAGACTAAAGTGGAAAGACTAAAGTGGAAAGACTAAAGTGGAAAGACCTAAGTTGACAGACTAAAGTGGAAAGACTAAAGTGGAAAGACTAAAGTGGACAGACTATAGTGGAAAGACTATAGTGGAATGACTGTAGTGGACAGAATAAAGTGGAGACTATAGTTGAAAGGCTAAAGTGGAAAGACTAAAGTGGACAGAGAATAGTGGAAAGACTAAAGTGGACAGACTATAGTGGGAAGACTATAGTGGAAAGACTGTAGTGGACAGAATAAAGTGGAGACTATAGTGGAAAGACTAAAGTTGAAAGACTAAAGTGAAAGACTATGGTGGAAAGACTGTGTGGACAGAGTCTAGTCGGAAAGAATGAAGCGGAAAGACTAAGTGGACAGACTAAAGCGGAAAGACTAAAGTGGAAAGACCTAAGTGGACAGACTAAAGTGGAAAGACTAAAGTGGAAAGACTAAAGTAGACAGACTATAGTGGAAAGACTATAGTGGAATGACTGTAGTGGACAGAATAAAGTGGAGACTATAGTTGAAAGGCTAAAGTGGAAAGACTAAAGTGGACAGAGAATAGTGGAAAGACTAAAGTGGACAGACTATAGTGGAAAGACTATAGTGGAAAGACTGTAGTGGACAGAATAAAGTGGAGACTACAGTGGAAAGACTAAAGTTGAAAGACTAAAGTGAAAGACTATGGTGGAAAGATTGTAGTGGAGAGAATAAAGTGGAGACTATAGTGGAAAGACTAAAGTGGACAGAGAATAGTGGAAAGACTAAAGTGCACAGACTATAGTGGAAAGACTAAAGTGGACAGACTAGAGTGGAAAGACTAAAGTGGACAGACTCTAGTCGGAAAGACTGAAGCGGAAAGACTAAGTGGACAGACTAAAGCGGAAAGACTAAAGTGGAAAGACTTCAGTGGACAGACTAAAGTGGAAAGACTAAAGTGGAAAGACTAAAGTGGACAGACTATAGTGGAAAGACTAAAGTGGAATGACTGTAGTGGACAGAATAAAGTGGAGACTATAGTGGAAAGGCTAAAGTGGAAAGACTAAAGTGGACAGAGAATAGTGGAAAGACTAAAGTGGACAGACTATAGTGGAAAGACTATAGTGGAAGGACTGTAGTGGACAGAATAAAGTGGAGATTATAGTGGAAAGACTAAAGTTGAAAAGTTGAAAGACTAAAGTGGACAGAGAATAGTGGAAAGACTAAAGTGGACAGACTAAAGTGGGCAGAGTCTAGTGGAAAGACTAAGTGGACAGACTAAAGCGGAAAGACTAAAGTGGAAAGACTAAAGTGGACAGACTATAGTGGAAAGACTAAAGTGGACAGACTAAAGTGAAAAGACTAAAGTGGAAAGACTAAAGTGGACAGACTATAGTGGAAAGACTATAGTGGAAAGACTATAGTGGAAAGACTGTAGTGGACAGAATAAAGTGGAGACTATAATGGAAAGACTAAAGTGGACAGAGAATTATGGAAAGTCTAAAGTGGACAGTCTATAGTGGAGAGACTAAAGTGGACAGACTATAGTGGAAAGACTATAGTGGAAAGACTCTAGTGGACAGAATAAAGTGGAGACTATAGTGGAAAGACTAAAGTGGACAGAGAATAGTGGAAAGACTAAAGTGGACAGTCTATAGTGGAAAGACTAAAGTGGACAGACTAAAGTGGAAAGACTAAAGTGGAAAGACTGAAGCGGACAGACTATAGTGGAAAGACTATAGTGGAAACACTGAAGTGGACAGAATAAAGTGGAAAGACTAAAGTGGAAAGACTAAAGTGGATAGACTATAGTGGAAAGACTGTAGTGGACAGAATAAAGTGGTGACTATAGTGGAAAGACTAAAGTGGACAGAGAATAGTGGAAAGACTAAAGTGGACAGACTATAGTGGAAAGACTAAAGTGGAAAAACTAAAGTGGAAAGACTAAAGTGGACAGACTATAGTGGAAAGACTATAGTGGAAAGACTGTGGTGGACAGAATAAAGTGGAGAGTATAGTGGAAAGACTAAAGTGGACAGAGAATAGTGGAAAGACTGAAGTGGACAGACTATAGTGGACAGACTATAGTGGAAAGACTAAAGTGGACAGACTAAAGTGGAAAGACTAAAGTGGAAAGACTAAAGTGGACAGACTATAGTGGAAAGACTGTAGTGGACAGAATAAAGTGGTGACTATAGTGGAAAGACTAAAGTGGACAGAGAATAGTGGAAAGACTAAAGTGGACAGACTATAGTGGAAAGACTAAAGTGGAAAAACTAAAGTGGACAGACTAAAGTGGACAGACTATATTGGAAAGACTATAGTGGAACGACTGTAGTGGACAGAATAAAGTGGAGAGTATAGTGGAAAGACTAAAGTGGACAGAGAATAGTGGAAAGACTGAAGTGGACAGACTATAGTGGACAGACTATAGTGGAAAGACTAAAGTGGACAGACTAAAGTGGAAAGACTAAAGTGGAAAGACTAAAGTGGACAGACTATAGTGGAAAGACTATAGTGGAAAGACTGTAGTCGACAGAATAAAGTGGAGACTATAGTGGAAAGACTAAAGTGGACAGAGAATAGTGGAAAGACTAAAATGGACAGTCTATAGTGGAAAGACTAAAGTGGACAGACTAAAGTGGAAAGACTAAAGTGGAAAGACTAAAGTGGACAGAATATAGTGGAAAGGCTATAGTGGAAAGACTGTAGTGGACAGAAGAAAGTGGAGACTATAGTGGAAAGACTAAAGTGGACAGTGAATAGTGGAAAGACGAAAGTGGACGGTCTATAGTGGAAAGACTAAAGTGGACAGACTAAAGTGGAAAGACTAAAGTGGAAAGACTGAAGCGGACAGACTATAGTGGAAAGACTATAGTGGATAGACTATAGTGGAAAGACTGTAGTGGACAGAATAAAGTGGTGACTATAGTGGAAAGACTAAAGTGGACAGAGAATAGTGGAAAGACTAAAATGGACAGACTATAGTGGAAAGACTAAAGTGGACAGACTAAAGTGGACAGACTATATTGGAAAGACTCTAGTGGAACGACTGTAGTGGACAGAATAAAGTGGAGAGTATAGTGGAAAGACTAAAGTGGACAGACTATAGTGGAAAGACTGAAGTGGACAGACTAAAGTGGAAAAACTAAAGTGGAAAGACAAAAGTGGACAGACTATAGTTGAAAGACTAAAGTGGACAGAGAATAGTGGAAAGACTAAAGTGGACAGTCTATAGTGGAAAGACTAAAGTGGACAGACTAAAGTGGAAAGACTAAAGTGGAAAGACGAAAGTGGACAGACTGTAGTGGAAAGACTATAGTGGAAAGACTGTAGTGGACAGAATAAAGTGGAGACTATAGTGGAAAGACTAAAGTGGAAAGACTAAAGTTGAAAGACTAAAGTGGACAGACTATAGTGGAAAGACTAAAGTGGACAGACTATAGTGTAAAGACTAAAGTGGACAGACTAAAGTGGAAAGACTAAAGTGGAAAGACTAAAGTGGAAAGACTAAAGTGGACAGAAGATAGTGGAAATGACTAAAGTGGAAAGACTAAAGTGGACAGACTAAAGTGGACAGACTAAAGTGGACAGACTAAAGTGGAAAGACTAAAGTGGACAGACTCTAGTCGGAAAGACTGAAGCGGAAAGACTAAGTGGACAAACTAAAGCGGAAAGACTAAAGTGGAAAGACCAAAGTGGACAGACTAAAGTGAAAAGACTAAAGTGGAAAGACTAAAGTGGACAAACTAGAGTGGAAAGACTATAGTGGAATTACTGTAGTGGACAGAATAAAGTGGAGACTATAGTGGAAAGACTAAAGTGGAAAGACTAAAGTGGACAGAGAATAGTGGAAAGACTAAAGTGGACAGACTAAAGTGGAAAGACTAAAGTGGAAAGACTAAAGTGGACAGACTATATTGGAAAGACTATAGTGGAAAGACTGTAGTGGACAGAATAAAGTGGAGAGTATAGTGGAAAGACTGAAGTGGACAGAGAATAGTGGAAAGACTTAAGTGGACTGTCTATAGTGGAAAGACTAAAGTGGACAGACTAAAGTGGAAAGACTAAAGTGGAAAGACTAAAGTGGACAGACTATAGTGGAAAGACTAAAGTGGACAGACTAAAGTGGAAAGACTAAAGTGGAAAGACTAAAGTGGACAGACTATATTGGAAAGACTATAGTGGAAATACTGTAGTGGACAGAATAAAGTGGAGAGTATAGTGGAAAGACTAAAGTGGACAGAGAATAGTGGAAAGACTAAAGTGGAAAGACTATAGTGGAAAGACTATAGTGGAAAGACTGAAGAGGACAGACTAAAGTGGAAAGACTAAAGTGGAAAGACTAAAGTGGACAGACTATAGTGGAAAGACTATAGTGCAAAAACTGTAGTGGACAGAATAAAGTGGAAAGACTAAAGTGGACAGACTATAGTGGAAAGACTAAAGTGGACAGACTAAAGTGGAAAGACTAAAGTGGAAAGACTAAAGTGGACAGACTAAAGTGGACAGACTATAGTGGAAAGACTAAAGTGGACAGACTAAAGTGGAAAGACTAAAGTGGAAAGACTAAAGTGGACCGACTATAGTGGAAAGACTATAGTGGAAACACTGAAGTGGACAGAATAAAGTGGAAAGACTAAAGTGGAAAGACTTAAGTGGATAGACTATAGTGGAAAGTCTAAAGAGGACAGACTAAAGTGGAAAAACTAAAGTGGAAAGACTAAAGTGGACAGTCTATAGTGGAAAGACTAAAGTGGACAGACTATAGTGGAAAGACTATAGTGGAAAGACTCTAGTGGACAGAATAAAGTGGAGACTATAGTGGAAAGACTAAAGTGGACAGTCTATAGTGGAAAGACTAAAGTGGACGGACCAAAGTGGAAAGACTAAAGTGGATCGACTATAGTGGAAAATCTAAAGTGGACAGACTAAAGTGGAAAAACTAAAGTGGAAAGACTAAAGTGGACAGTCTATAGTGGAAAGACTAGAGTGGACAGACTATAGTGGAAAGGCTAAAGTGGACAGAGAATAGTGGAAAGACTAAAGTGGACAGACTATAGTGGAAAGACTATAGTGGAAAGATTGTAGTGGACAGAATAATGTGGAGACGATAGTGGAAAGACTAAAGTTGAAAGACTAAAGTGAAAGACTATGGTGGAAAGACTGTAGTGGACAGAATAAAGTGGAGACTATAGTGGAAAGACTAAAGTGGACAGAGAATAGTGGAAAGACTAAAGTGCACAGACTATAGTGGAAAGACTAAAGTGGACAGACTAGAGTGGAAAGACTAAAGTGGACAGACTCTATTCGGAAAGACTGAAGCGGAAAGACTAAGTGGACAGACTAAAGCGGAAAGACTAAAGTGGAAAGACTTAAGTGGACAGACTAAAGTGAAAAGACTAAAGTTGAAAGACTAAAGTGGACAGAGAATAGTGGAAAGACTAAAGTGGACAGACTAAAGTGGGCAGACTCTAGTGGAAAGACTAAGTGGACAGACTAAAGCGGAAAGACTAAAGTGGAAAGACTAAAGTGGACAGACTATAGTGGAAAGACTAAAGTGGACAGACTAAAGTGAAAAGACTAAAGTGGAAAGACTAAAGTGGACAGACTATAGTGGAAAGACTATAGTGGAAAGACTGTAGTGGACAGAATAAAGTGGAGACTATAGTGGAAAGACTAAAGTGGACAGAGAATTACGGAAAGTCTAAAGTGGACAGTCTATAGTGGAAAGACTAAAGTGGACAGACTATAGTGGAAAGACTATAGTGGAAAGACTCTAGTGGACAGAATAAAGTGGAGACTATAGTGGAAAGACTAAAGTGGACAGAGAATAGTGGAAAGACTAAAGTGGACAGTCTATAGTGGAAAGACTAAAGTGGACAGACTAAAGTGGAAAGACTAAAGTGGAAAGACTGAAGCGGACAAACTTTAGTGGAAAGACTATAGTGGAAACACTGAAGTGGACAGAATAAAGTGGAAAGACTAAAGTGGAAAGACTAAAGTGGATAGACTATAGTGGAAAGACTGTAGTGGACAGAATAAAGTGGTGACTATAGTGGAAAGACTAAAGTGGACAGAGAATAGTGGAAAGACTAAAGTGGACAGACTATAGTGGAAAGACTAAAGTGGAAAAACTAAAGTGGAAAGACTAAAGTGGACAGACTATAGTGGAAAGACTATAGTGGAAAGACTGTAGTGGACAGAATAAAGTGGAGAGTATAGTGGAAAGACTAAAGTGGACAGAGAATAGTGGAAAGACTGAAGTGGACAGACTATAGTGGACAGACTATAGTGGAAAGACTAAAGTGGACAGACTAAAGTGGAAAGACTAAAGTGGAAAGACTAAAGTGGACAGACTATAGTGGAAAGAATATAGTGGAAAGACTGTAGTCGACAGAATAAAGTGGAGACTATAGTGGAAAGACGAAAGTGGACAGAGAATAGTGGAAAGACTAAAGTGGACAGTCTATAGTGGAAAGACTAAAGTGGACAGACTAAAGTGGAAAGACTAAAGTGGAAAGACTAAAGTGGACAGAATATAGTGGAAAGGCTATAGTGGAAAGACTGTAGTGGACAGAATAAAGTGGAGACTATAGTTGAAAGACTAAAGTGGAAAGACTAAAGTGGAAAGACTAAAGTGGAAAGACCTAAGTTGACAGACTAAAGTGGAAAGACTAAAGTGGAAAGACTAAAGTGGACAGACTATAGTGGAAAGACTATAGTGGAATGACTGTAGTGGACAGAATAAAGTGGAGACTATAGTTGAAAGGCTAAAGTGGAAAGACTAAAGTGGACAGAGAATAGTGGAAAGACTAAAGTGGACAGACTATAGTGGGAAGACTATAGTGGAAAGACTGTAGTGGACAGAATAAAGTGGAGACTATAGTGGAAAGACGAAAGTTGAAAGACTAAAGTGAAAGACTATGGTGGAAAGACTGTGTGGACAGACTCTAGTCGGAAAGAATGAAGCGGAAAGACTAAGTGGACAGACTAAAGCGGAAAGACTAAAGTGGAAAGACCTAAGTGGACAGACTAAAGTGGAAAGACTAAAGTGGAAAGACTAAAGTGGACAGACTATAGTGGAAAGACTATAGTGGAATGACTGTAGTGGACAGAATAAAGTGGAGACTATAGTTGAAAGGCTAAAGTGGAAAGACTAAAGTGGACAGAGAATAGTGGAAAGACTAAAATGGACAGACTATAGTGGAAAGACTATAGTGGAAAGACTGTAGTGGACAGAATAAAGTGGAGACTATAGTGGAAAGACTAAAGTTGAAAGACTAAAGTGAAAGACTATGGTGGAAAGATTGTAGTGGAGAGAATAAAGTGGAGACTATAGTGGAAAGACTAAAGTGGACAGAGAATAGTGGAAAGACTAAAGTGCACAGACTATAGTGGAAAGACTAAAGTGGACAGACTAGAGTGGAAAGACTAAAGTGGACAGACTCTAGTCGGAAAGACTGAAGCGGAAAGACTAAGTGGACAGACTAAAGCGGAAAGACTAAAGTGGAAAGACTTCAGTGGACAGACTAAAGTGGAAAGACTAAAGTGGAAAGACTAAAGTGGACAGACTATAGTGGAAAGACTAAAGTGGAATGACTGTAGTGGACAGAATAAAGTGGAGACTATAGTGGAAAGGCTAAAGTGGAAAGACTAAAGTGGACAGAGAATAGTGGAAAGACTAAATTGGACAGACTATAGTGGAAAGACTATAGTGGAAGGACTGTAGTGGACAGAATAAAGTGGAGATTATAGTGGAAAGACTAAAGTTGAAAAGTTGAAAGACTAAAGTGGACAGAGAATAGTGGAAAGACTAAAGTGGACAGACTAAAGTGGGCAGAGTCTAGTGGAAAGACTAAGTGGACAGACTAAAGCGGAAATACTAAAGTGGAAAGACTAAAGTGGACAGACTATAGTGGAAAGACTAAAGTGGACAGACTAAAGTGAAAAGACTAAAGTGGAAAGACTAAAGTGGACAGACTATAGTGGAAAGACTATAGTGGAAAGACTATAGTGGAAAGACTGTAGTGGACAGAATAAAGTGGAGACTATAGTGGAAAGACTAAAGTGGACAGAGAATTATGGAAAGTCTAAAGTGGACAGTCTATAGTGGAGGGACTAAAGTGGGCAGACTATAGTGGAAAGACTATAGTGGAAAGACTCTAGTGGACAGAATAAAGTGGAGACTATAGTGGAAAGACTAAAGTGGACAGAGAATAGTGGAAAGACTAAAGTGGACAGTCTATAGTGGAAAGACTAAAGTGGACAGACTAAAGTGGAAAGACTAAAGTGGAAAGACTGAAGCGGACAGACTATAGTGGAAAGACTATAGTGGAAACACTGAAGTGGACAGAATAAAGTGGAAAGACTAAAGTGGAAAGACGAAAGTGGATAGACTATAGTGGAAAGACTGTAGTGGACAGAATAAAGTGGTGACTATAGTGGAAAGACTAAAGTGGACAGAGAATAGTGGAAAGACTAAAGTGGACGGACTATAGTGGAAAGACTAAAGTGGAAAAACTAAAGTGGAAAGACTAAAGTGGACAGACTATAGTGGAAAGACTATAGTGGAAAGACTGTAGTGGACAGAATAAAGTGGAGAGTATAGTGGAAAGACTAAAGTGGACAGAGAATAGTGGAAAGACTGAAGTGGACAGACTATAGTGGACAGACTATAGTGGAAAGACTAAAGTGGACAGACTAAAGTGGAGAGACTAAAGTGGAAAGACTAAAGTGGACAGACTATAGTGGAAAGAATATAGTGGAAAGACTGTAGTCGACAGAATAAAGTGGAGACTATAGTGGAAAGACTAAAGTGGACAGAGAATAGTGGAAAGACTAAAGTGGACAGTCTATAGTGGAAAGACTAAAGTGGACAGACTAAAGTGGAAAGACTAAAGTGGAAAGACTAAAGTGGACAGAATATAGTGGAAAGGCTATAGTGGAAAGACTGTAGTGGACAGAATAAAGTGGAGACTATAGTTGAAAGACTAAAGTGGAAAGACTAAAGTGGAAAGACCTGAGTGGACAGACTAAAGTGGAAAGACTAAAGTGGAAAGACTAAAGTGGACAGACTATAGTGGACAGACTATAGTGGAATGACTGTAGTGGACAGAATAAAGTGGAGACTATAGTTGAAAGGCTAAAGTGGAAAGACTAAAGTGGACAGAGAATAGTGGAAAGACTAAAGTGGACAGACTATAGTGGGAAGACTATAGTGGAAAGACTGTAGTGGACAGAATAAAGTGGAGACTATAGTGGAAAGACTAAAGTTGAAAGACTAAAGTGAAAGACTATGGTGGAAAGACTGTGTGGACAGACTCTAGTCGGAAAGAATGAAGCGGAAAGACTAAGTGGACAGACTAAAGCGGAAAGACTAAAGTGGAAAGACCTAAGTGGACAGACTAAAGTGGAAAGACTAAAGTGGAAAGACTAAAGTGGACAGACTATAGTGGAACGACTATAGTGGAATGACTGTAGTGGACAGAATAAAGTGGAGACTATAGTTGAAAGGCTAAAGTGGAAAGACTAAAGTGGACAGAGAATAGTGGAAAGACTAAAGTGGACAGAATATAGTGGAAAGACTATAGTGGAAAGACTGTAGTGGACAGAATAAAGTGGAGACTATAGTGGAAAGACTAAAGTTGAAAGACTAAAGTGAAAGACTATGGTGGAAAGATTGTAGTGGACAGAATAAAGTGGAGACTATAGTGGAAAGACTAAAGTGGACAGAGAATAGTGGAAAGACTAAAGTGCACAGACTATAGTGGAAAGACTAAAGTGGACAGACTAGAGTGGAAAGACTAAAGTGGACAGACTCTAGTCGGAAAGACTGAAGCGGAAAGACTAAGTGGACAGACTAAAGCGGAAAGACTAAAGTGGAAAGACTTCAGTGGACAGACTAAAGTGGAAAGACTAAAGTGGATAGACTATAGTGGAAAGACTGTAGTGGACAGAATAAAGTGGTGACTATAGTGGAAAGACTAAAGTGGACAGAGAATAGTGGAAAGACTAAAGTGGACAGACTATAGTGGAAAGACTAAAGTGGAAAAACTAAAATGGAAAGACTAAAGTGGACAGACTATAGTGGAAAGACTGTAGTGGACAGAATAACGTGGAGACTATAGTGGAAAGACTAAAGTGGATAGAGAATATTGGAAAGACTAAAGTGGACAGACTATAGTGGAAAGACTATAGTGGAAAGACTGTTGTGGACAGAATAAAGTGGAGACTATAGTGGAAAGACTAAAGTGGATAGAGAATAGTGGAAAGACTAAAGTGGACAGACTATAGTGGAAAGACTATAGTGGAAAGACTGTTGTGGACAGACTGTTGTGGACAGAATAAAGTGGAGACTATAGTGGAAAGACTGAAGTGGAAAGACTAAAGTGGACAGAGAATAGTGGAAAGACTAAAGTGGACAGACTATAGTGGAAAGACTAAAGTGGACAGACTAAAGTGGACAGACTATATTGGAAAGACTCTAGTGGAACGACTTTAGTGGACAGAATAAAGTGGAGAGTATAGTGGAAAGACTAAAGTGGACAGACTATAGTGTAAAGACTAAAGTGGACAGACTAAAGTGGAAAGACTAAAGTGGAAAGACTAAAGTGGAAAGACTAAAGTGGACAGAAGATAGTGGAAATGACTAAAGTGGAAAGACTAAAGTGGGCAGACTAAAGTGGACAGACTAAAGTGGACAGACTAAAGTGGAAAGACTAAAGTGGACAGACTCTAGTCGGAAAGACTGAAGCGGAAAGACTAAGTGGACAAACTAAAGCGGAAAGACTAAAGTGGAAAGACCAAAGTGGACAGACTAAAGTGAAAAGACTAAAGTGGAAAGACTAAAGTGGACAAACTAGAGTGGAAAGACTATAGTGGAATTACTGTAGTGGACAGAATAAAGTGGAGACTATAGTGGAAAGACTAAAGTGGAAAGACTAAAGTGGACAGAGAATAGTGGAAAGACTAAAGTGGACAGACTAAAGTGGAAAGACTAAAGTGGAAAGACTAAAGTGGACAGACTATATTGGAAAGACTATAGTGGAAAGACTGTAGTGGACAGAATAAAGTGGAGAGTATAGTGGAAAGACTAAAGTGGAAAGACTAAAGTGGAAAGACTAAAGTGGACAGACTATAGTGGAAAGACTAAAGTGGACAGACTATAGTGTAAAGACTAAAGTGGACAGACTAAAGTGGAAAGACTAAAGTGGAAAGACTAAAGTGGAAAGACTAAAGTGGACAGAAGATAGTGGAAATGACTAAAGTGGAAAGACTAAAGTGGACAGACTAAAGTGGACAGACTAAAGTGGACAGACTAAAGTGGAAAGACTAAAGTGGACAGACTCTAGTCGGAAAGACTGAAGCGGAAAGACTAAGTGGACAAACTAAAGCGGAAAGACTAAAGTGGAAAGACCAAAGTGGACAGACTAAAGTGAAAAGACTAAAGTGGAAAGACTAAAGTGGACAAACTAGAGTGGAAAGACTATAGTGGAATTACTGTAGTGGACAGAATAAAGTGGAGACTATAGTGGAAAGACTAAAGTGGAAAGACTAAAGTGGACAGAGAATAGTGGAAAGACTAAAGTGGACAGACTAAAGTGGAAAGACTAAAGTGGAAAGACTAAAGTGGACAGACTATATTGGAAAGACTATAGTGGAAAGACTGTAGTGGACAGAATAAAGTGGAGAGTATAGTGGAAAGACTAAAGTGGACAGAGAATAGTGGAAAGACGAAAGTGGACAGACTGTAGTGGAAAGACTATAGTGGAAAGACTGTAGTGGACAGAATAAAGTGGAGACTATAGTGGAAAGACTAAAGTGGAAAGACTAAAGTGGAAAGACTAAAGTGGAAAGACTAAAGTGGACAGACTATAGTGGAAAGACTAAAGTGGACAGACTATAGTGTAAAGACTAAAGTGGACAGACTAAAGTGGAAAGACTAAACTGGAAAGACTAAAGTGGAAAGACTAAAGTGGACAGAAGATAGTGGAAATGACTAAAGTGGAAAGACTAAAGTGGACAGACTAAAGTGGACAGACTAAAGTGGACAGACTAAAGTGGAAAGACTAAAGTGGACAGACTCTAGTCGGAAAGACTGAAGCGGAAAGACTAAGTGGACAAACTAAAGCGGAAAGACTAAAGTGGAAAGACCAAAGTGGACAGACTAAAGTGAAAAGACTAAAGTGGAAAGACTAAAGTGGACAAACTAGAGTGGAAAGACTATAGTGGAATTACTGTAGTGGACAGAATAAAGTGGAGACTATAGTGGAAAGACTAAAGTGGAAAGACTAAAGTGGACAGAGAATAGTGGAAAGACTAAAGTGGACAGACTAAAGTGGAAAGACTAAAGTGGAAAGACTAAAGTGGACAGACTATATTGGAAAGACTATAGTGGAAAGACTGTAGTGGACAGAATAAAGTGGAGAGTATAGTGGAAAGACTAAAGTGGACAGAGAATAGTGGAAAGACTTAAGTGGACTGTCTGTAGTGGAAAGACTAAAGTGGACAGACTAAAGTGGAAAGACTAAAGTGGAAAGACTAAAGTGGACAGACTATAGTGGAAAGACTAAAGTGGACAGACTAAAGTGGACAGACTATATTGGAAAGACTATAGTGGAAAGACTGTAGTGGACAGAATAAAGTGGAGAGTATAGTGGAAAGACTAAAGTGGACAGAGAATAGTGGAAAGACTAAAGTGGAAAGACTATAGTGGAAAGACTATAGTGGAAAGACTGAAGTGGACAGACTAAAGTGGAAAGACTAAAGTGGAAAGACTAAAGTGGACAGACTATATTGGAAAGACTATAGTGGAAATACTGTAGTGGACAGAATAAAGTGGAGACTATAGTGGAAAGGCTAAAGTTGAAAGACTAAAGTGGACAGAGAATAGTGGAAAGACTAAAGTGGACAGACTAAAGTGGAAAGACTAAAGTGGACAGACTATAGTGGAAATGACTAAAGTGGAAAGACTAAAGTGGACAGACTATAGTGGAAAGACTAAAGTGGACAGACTAAAGTGGAAAGACTAAAGTGGTAAGACTAAAGTGGACAGACTATAGTGGAAAGACTAAAGTGGACAGACTAAAGTGGAAAGACTAAAGTGGAAAGACTAAAGTGGACAGACTATAGTGGAAAGACTATAGTGGAAACACTGAAGTGGACAGAATAAAGTGGAAAGACTAAAGTGGAAAGACTTAAGTGGATAGACTATAGTGGAAAGTCTAAAGTGGACAGACTAAAGTGGAAAAACTAAAGTGGAAAGACTAAAGTGGACAGTCTATAGTGGAAAGACTAAAGTGGACAGACTATAGTGGAAAGACTATAGTGGAAAGACTCTAGTGGACAGAATAAAGTGGAGACTATAGTGGAAAGACTAAAGTGGATAGTCTATAGTGGAAAGACTAAAGTGGACGGACCAAAGTGGAAAGACTAAAGTGGATAGACTATAGTGGAAAGTCTAAAGTGGACAGACTAAAGTGGAAAAACTAAAGTGGAAAGACTAAAGTGGACAGTCTATAGTGGAAAGACTAAAGTGGACAGACTATAGTGGAAAGGCTAAAGTGGACAGAGAATAGTGGAAAGACTAAAGTGGAGAGACTATAGTGGAAAGACTATAGTGGAAAGATTGTAGTGGACAGAATAATGTGGAGACTATAGTGGAAAGACTAAAGTTGAAAGACTAAAGTGAAAGACTATGGTGGAAAGACTGTAGTGGACAGAATAAAGTGGAGACTATAGTGGAAAGACTAAAGTGGACAGAGAATAGTGGAAAGACTAAAGTGCACAGACTATAGTGGAAAGACTAAAGTGGACAGACTAGAGTGGAAAGACTAAAGTGGACAGACTCTATTCGGAAAGACTGAAGCGGAAAGACTAAGTGGACAGACTAAAGCGGAAAGACTAAAGTGGAAAGACTTAAGTGGACAGACTAAAGTGGAAAGACTAAAGTTGAAAGACTAAAGTGGACAGAGAATAGTGGAAAGACTAAAGTGGACATTCTAAAGTGGACAGACTCTAGTGGAAAGACTAAGTGGACAGACTAAAGCGGAAAGACTAAAGTGGAAAGACTAAAGTGGACAGACTATAGTGGAAAGACTAAAGTGGACAGACTAAAGTGAAAAGACTAAAGTGGAAAGACTAAAGTGGACAGACTATAGTGGAAAGACTATAGTGGAAAGACTGTAGTGGACAGAATAAAGTGGAGACTATAGTGGAAAGACTAAAGTGGACAGAGAATTACGGAAAGTCTAAAGTGGACAGTCTATAGTGGAAAGACTAAAGTGGACAGACTATAGTGGAAAGACTATAGTGGAAAGACTCTAGTGGACAGAATAAAGTGGAGACTATAGTGGAAAGACTAAAGTGGACAGAGAATAGTGGAAAGACTAAAGTGGACAGTCTATAGTGGAAAGACTAAAGTGGACAGACTAAAGTGGAAAGACTAAAGTGGAAAGACTGAAGCGGACAGACTATAGTGGAAAGACTATAGTGGAAACACTGAAGTGGACAGAATAAAGTGGAAAGACTAAAGTGGAAAGACTAAAGTGGATGGACTATAGTGGAAAGACTGTAGTGGACAGAATAAAGTGGTGACTGTAGTGGAAAGACTAAAGTGGACAGAGAATAGTGGAAAGACTAAAGTGGACAGACTATAGTGGAAAGACTAAAGTGGAAAAACTAAAGTGGAAAGACTAAAGTGGACAGACTATAGTGGAAAGACTATAGTGGAAAGACTGTAGTGGACAGAATAAAGTGGAGAGTATAGTGGAAAGACTAAGGTGGACAGAGAATAGTGGAAAGACTGAAGTGGACAGACTATAGTTGACAGACTATAGTGGAAAGACTAAAGTGGACAGACTAAAGTGGAAAGACTAAAGTGGAAAGACTAAAGTGGACAGACTATAGTGGAAAGAATATAGTGGACAGACTATAGTGGAAAGACTATAGTGGAATGACTGTAGTGGACAGAATAAAGTGGAGACTATAGTTGAAAGGCTAAAGTGGAAAGACTAAAGTGGACAGAGAATAGTGGAAAGACTAAAGTGGACAGACTATAGTGGAAAGACTATAGTGGAAAGACTGTAGTGGACAGAATAAAGTGGAGACTAAAGTGGAAAGACTAAAGTTGAAAGACTAAAGTGAAAGACTATGGTGGAAAGACTGTGTGGACAGACTCTAGTCGGAAAGAATGAAGCGGAAAGACTAAGTGGACAGACTAAAGCGGAAAGACTAAAGTGGAAAGACCTAAGTGGACAGACTAAAGCCGAAAGACTAAAGTGGAAAGACTAAAGTGGACAGACTATAGTGGAAAGACTATAGTGGAATGACTGTAGTGGACAGAATAAAGTGGAGACTATAGTTGAAAGGCTAAAGTGGAAAGACTAAAGTGGACAGAGAATAGTGGAAAGACTAAAGTGGACAGACTATAGTGGAAAGACTATAGTGGAAAGACTGTAGTGAACAGAATACAGTGGAGACTATAGTGGAAAGACTAAAGTTGAAAGACTAAAGTGAAAGACTATGGTGGAAAGACTGTAGTGGACAGAATAAAGTGGAGACTATAGTGGAAAGACTAAAGTGAACAGAGAATAGTGGAAAGACTAAAGTGGACAGACTATAGTGGAAAGACTATAGTGGAAAGACTGTAGTGAACAGAATACAGTGGAGACTATAGTGGAAAGACTAAAGTTGAAAGACTAAAGTGAAAGACTATGGTGGAAAGACTGTAGTGGACAGAATAAAGTGGAGACTATAGTGGAAAGACTAAAGTGGACAGAGAATAGTGGAAAGACTAAAGTGCACGGACTATAGTGGAAAGACTAAAGTGGACAGACTAGAGTGGACAGACTAAAGTGGAAAGACTAAAGTGGACAGACTCTAGTCGGAAAGACTGAAGCGGAAAGACTAAGTGGACAAACTAAAGCGGAAAGACTAAAGTTGAAAGACCAAAGTGGACAGACTAAAGTGAAAAGACTAAAGTGGAAAGACTAAAGTGGACAAACTAGAGTGGAAAGACTATAGTGGAATTACTGTAGTGGACAGAATAAAGTGGAGACTATAGTGGAAAGACTAAAGTGGAAAGACTAAAGTGGACAGAGAATAGTGGAAAGACTAAAGTGGACAGACTAAAGTGGAAAGACTAAAGTGGAAAGACTAAAGTGGACAGACTATATTGGAAAGACTATAGTGGAAAGACTGTAGTGGACAGAATAAAGTGGAGAGTATAGTGGAAAGACTAAAGTGGACAGAGAATAGTGGAAAGACTTAAGTGGACTGTCTATAGTGGAAAGACTAAAGTGGACAGACTAAAGTGGAAAGACTAAAGTGGAAAGACTAAAGTGGACAGACTATAGTGGAAAGACTAAAGTGGACAGACTAAAGTGGACAGACTATATTGGAAAGACTATAGTGGAAAGACTGTAGTGGACAGAATAAAGTGGAGAGTATAGTGGAAAGACTAAAGTGGACAGAGAATAGTGGAAAGACGAAAGTGGACAGACTGTAGTGGAAAGACTATAGTGGAAAGACTGTAGTGGACAGAATAAAGTGGAGACTATAGTGGAAAGACTAAAGTGGAAAGACTAAAGTGGAAAGACTAAAGTGGACAGACTATAGTGGAAAGACTAAAGTGGACAGACTATAGTGTAAAGACTAAAGTGGACAGACTAAAGTGGAAAGACTAAACTGGAAAGACTAAAGTGGAAAGACTAAAGTGGACAGAAGATAGTGGAAATGACTAAAGTGGAAAGACTAAAGTGGACAGACTAAAGTGGACAGACTAAAGTGGACAGACTAAAGTGGAAAGACTAAAGTGGACAGACTCTAGTCGGAAAGACTGAAGCGGAAAGACTAAGTGGACAAACTAAAGCGGAAAGACTAAAGTGGAAAGACCAAAGTGGACAGACTAAAGTGAAAAGACTAAAGTGGAAAGACTAAAGTGGACAAACTAGAGTGGAAAGACTATAGTGGAATTACTGTAGTGGACAGAATAAAGTGGAGACTATAGTGGAAAGACTAAAGTGGAAAGACTAAAGTGGACAGAGAATAGTGGAAAGACTAAAGTGGACAGACTAAAGTGGAAAGACTAAAGTGGAAAGACTAAAGTGGACAGACTATATTGGAAAGACTATAGTGGAAAGACTGTAGTGGACAGAATAAAGTGGAGAGTATAGTGGAAAGACTAAAGTGGACAGAGAATAGTGGAAAGACTTAAGTGGACTGTCTATAGTGGAAAGACTAAAGTGGACAGACTAAAGTGGAAAGACTAAAGTGGAAAGACTAAAGTGGACAGACTATAGTGGAAAGACTAAAGTGGACAGACTAAAGTGGACAGACTATATTGGAAAGACTATAGTGGAAAGACTGTAGTGGACAGAATAAAGTGGAGAGTATAGTGGAAAGACTAAAGTGGACAGAGAATAGTGGAAAGACTAAAGTGGAAAGACTATAGTGGAAAGACTATAGTGGAAAGACTGAAGTGGACAGACTAAAGTGGAAAGACTAAAGTGGAAAGACTAAAGTGGACAGACTATATTGGAAAGACTATAGTGGAAATACTGTAGTGGACAGAATAAAGTGGAGACTATAGTGGAAAGGCTAAAGTTGAAAGACTAAAGTGGACAGAGAATAGTGAAAAGACTAAAGTGGACAGACTAAAGTGGAAAGACTAAAGTGGACAGACTATAGTGGAAATGACTAAAGTGGAAAGACTAAAGTGGACAGACTATAGTGGAAAGACTAAAGTGGACAGACTAAAGTGGAAAGACTAAAGTGGAAAGACTAAAGTGGACAGACTATAGTGGAAAGACTAAAGTGGACAGACTAAAGTGGAAAGACTAAAGTGGAAAGACTAAAGTGGACAGTCTATAGTGGAAAGACTAAAGTGGACAGACTATAGTGGAAAGGCTAAAGTGGACAGAGAATAGTGGAAAGACTAAAGTGGAGAGACTATAGTGGAAAGACTATAGTGGAAAGATTGTAGTGGACAGAATAATGTGGAGACTATAGTGGAAAGACTAAAGTTGAAAGACTAAAGTGAAAGACTATGGTGGAAAGACTGTAGTGGACAGAATAAAGTGGAGACTATAGTGGAAAGACTAAAGTGGACAGAGAATAGAGGAAAGACTAAAGTGCACAGACTATAGTGGAAAGACTAAAGTGGACAGACTAGAGTGGAAAGACTAAAGTGGACAGACTCTATTCGGAAAGACTGAAGCGGAAAGACTAAGTGGACAGACTAAAGCGGAAAGACTAAAGTGGAAAGACTTAAGTGGACAGACTAAAGTGGAAAGACTAAAGTTGAAAGACTAAAGTGGACAGAGAATAGTGGAAAGACTAAAGTGGACATTCTAAAGTGGACAGACTCTAGTGGAAAGACTAAGTGGACAGACTAAAGCGGAAAGACTAAAGTGGAAAGACTAAAGTGGACAGACTATAGTGGAAAGACTAAAGTGGACAGACTAAAGTGAAAAGACTAAAGTGGAAAGACTAAAGTGGACAGACTATAGTGGAAAGACTATAGTGGAAAGACTGTAGTGGACAGAATAAAGTGGAGACTATAGTGGAAAGACTAAAGTGGACAGAGAATTACGGAAAGTCTAAAGTGGACAGCCTATAGTGGAAAGACTAAAGTGGACAGACTATAGTGGAAAGACTATAGTGGAAAGACTCTAGTGGACAGAATAAAGTGGAGACTATAGTGGAAAGACTAAAGTGGACAGAGAATAGTGGAAAGACTAAAGTGGACAGTCTATAGTGGAAAGACTAAAGTGGACAGACTAAAGTGGAAAGACTAAAGTGGAAAGACTGAAGCGGACAGACTATAGTGGAAAGACTATAGTGGAAACACTGAAGTGGACAGAATAAAGTGGAAAGACTAAAGTGGAAAGACTAAAGTGGATGGACTATAGTGGAAAGACTGTAGTGGACAGAATAAAGTGGTGACTATAGTGGAAAGACTAAAGTGGACAGAGAATAGTGGAAAGACTAAAGTGGACAGACTATAGTGGAAAGACTAAAGTGGAAAAACTAAAGTGGAAAGACTAAAGTGGACAGACTATAGTGGAAAGACTATAGTGGAAAGACTGTAGTGGACAGAATAAAGTGGAGAGTATAGTGGAAAGACTAAGGTGGACAGAGAATAATGGAAAGACTGAAGTGGACAGACTATAGTTGACAGACTATAGTGGAAAGACTAAAGTGGACAGACTAAAGTGGAAAGACTAAAGTGGAAAGACTAAAGTGGACAGACTATAGTGGAAAGAATATAGTGGACAGACTATAGTGGAAAGACTATAGTGGAATGACTGTAGTGGACAGAATAAAGTGGAGACTATAGTTGAAAGGCTAAAGTGGAAAGACTAAAGTGGACAGAGAATAGTGGAAAGACTAAAGTGGACAGACTATAGTGGAAAGACTATAGTGGAAAGACTGTAGTGGACAGAATAAAGTGGAGACTAAAGTGGAAAGACTAAAGTTGAAAGACTAAAGTGAAAGACTATGGTGGAAAGACTGTGTGGACAGACTCTAGTCGGAAAGAATGAAGCGGAAAGACTAAGTGGACAGACTAAAGCGGAAAGACTAAAGTGGAAAGACCTAAGTGGACAGACTAAAGCCGAAAGACTAAAGTGGAAAGACTAAAGTGGACAGACTATAGTGGAAAGACTATAGTGGAATGACTGTAGTGGACAGAATAAAGTGGAGACTATAGTTGAAAGGCTAAAGTGGAAAGACTAAAGTGGACAGAGAATAGTGGAAAGACTAAAGTGGACAGACTATAGTGGAAAGACTATAGTGGAAAGACTGTAGTGAACAGAATACAGTGGAGACTATAGTGGAAAGACTAAAGTTGAAAGACTAAAGTGAAAGACTATGGTGGAAAGACTGTAGTGGACAGAATAAAGTGGAGACTATAGTGGAAAGACTAAAGTGGACAGAGAATAGTGGAAAGACTAAAGTGCACGGACTATAGTGGAAAGACTAAAGTGGACAGACTAGAGTGGAAAGACTAAAGTGGACAGACTCTAGTCGGAAAGACTGAAGCGGAAAGACTAAGTGGACAGACTAAAGCGGAAAGACTAAAGTGGAAAGACTTCAGTGGACAGACTAAAGTGGAAAGACTAAAGTGGAAAGACTAAAGTGGACAGACTATAGTGGAAAGACTAAAGTGGAATGACTGTAGTGGACAGAATAAAGTGGAGACTATAGTGGAAAGGCTAAAGTGGAAAGACTAAAGTGGACAGAGAATAGTGGAAAGACTAAAGTGGACAGACTATAGTGGAAAGACTATAGTGGAAGGACTGTAGTGGACAGAATAAAGTGGAGATTATAGTGGAAAGACTAAAGTTGAAAAGTTGAAAGACTAAAGTGGACAGAGAATAGTGGAAAGACTAAAGTGGACAGACTAAAGTGGGCAGAGTCTAGTGGAAAGACTAAGTGGACAGACTAAAGCGGAAAGACTAAAGTGGAAAGACTAAAGTGGACAGACTATAGTGGGAAGACTAAAGTGGACAGACTAAAGTGAAAAGACTAAAGTGGAAAGACTAAAGTGGACAGACTATAGTGGAAAGACTATAGTGGAAAGACTATAGTGGAAAGACTGTAGTGGACAGAATAAAGTGGAGACTATAGTGGAAAGACTAAAGTGGACAGAGAATTATGGAAAGTCTAAAGTGGACAGTCTATGGTGGAAAGACTAAAGTGGACAGACTATAGTGGAAAGACTATAGTGGAAAGACTCTAGTGGACAGAATAAAGTGGAGACTATAGTGGAAAGACTAAAGTGGACAGAGAATAGTGGAAAGATGAAAGTGGACAGTCTATAGTGGAAAGACTAAAGTGGACAGACTAAAGTGGAAAGACTAAAGTGGAAAGACTGAAGCGGACAGACTATAGTGGAAAGACTATAGTGGAAACACTGAAGTGGACAGAATAAAGTGGAAAAACTAAAGTGGAAAGACTAAAGTGGATAGACTATAGTGGAAAGACTGTAGTGGACAGAATAAAGTGGTGACTATAGTGGAAAGACTAAAGTGGACAGAGAATAGTGGAAAGACTAAAGTGGACAGACTATAGTGGAATGACTAAAGTGGAAAAACTAAAATGGAAAGACTAAAGTGGACAGACTATAGTGGAAAGACTATAGTGGAAAGACTGTAGTGGACAGAATAAAGTGGAGACTATAGTGGAAAGACTAAAGTGGATAGAGAATAGTGGAAAGACTAAAGTGGACAGACTATAGTGGAAAGACTATAGTTGAAAGACTGTTGTGGACAGAATAAAGTGGAGACTATAGTGGAAAGACTGAAGTGGAAAGACTAAAGTGGACAGAGAATAGTGGAAAGACTAAAGTGGACAGACTATAGTGGAAAGACTAAAGTGGACAGACTAAAGTGGACAGACTATATTGGAAAGACTAAAGTGGAACGACTGTAGTGGACAGAATAAAGTGGAGAGTATAGTGGAAAGACTAAAGTGGACAGAGAATAGTGGAAAGACTGAAGTGGACAGACGATAGTGGACAGACTATAGTGGAAAGACTAAAGTGGACAGACTAAAGTGGAAAGACTAAAGTGGAAAGACTAAAGTGGAAAGACTATAGTGGAAAGACTAAAGTGGACAGACTAAAGTGAAAAGACTAAAGTGGAAAGACTAAAGTGGACAGACTATAGTGGAAAGACTATAGTGGAAAGACTGTAGTGGACAGAATAAAGTGGAGACTATAGTGGAAAGACTAAAGTGGACAGAGAATTATGGAAAGTCTAAAGTGGACAGTCTATAGTGGAAAGACTAAAGTGGACAGACTATAGTGGAAAGACTATAGTGGAAAGACTCTAGTGGACAGAAGAAAGTGGAGACTATAGTGGAAAGACTAAAGTGGACAGAGAATAGTGGATAGACTAAAGTGGACAGTCTATAGTGGAAAGACTAAAGTGGACAGACTAAAGTGGAAAGACTAAAGTGGAAAGACTGAAGCGGACAGACTATAGTGGAAAGACTATAGTGGAAACACTGAAGTGGACAGAATAAAGTGGAAAGACTAAAGTGGAAAGACTAAAGTGAATAGACTATAGTGGAAAGACTGTAGTGGACAGAATAAAGTGGTGACTATAGTGGAAAGACTAAAGTGGACAGAGAATAGTGGAAAGACTAAAGTGGACAGACTATAGTGGAAAGACTAAAGTGGAAAAACTAAAGTGGAAAGACTAAAGTGGACAGACTATAGTGGAAAGACTATAGTGGAAAGACTGTAGTGGACAGAATAAAGTGGAGACTATAGTGGAAAGACTAAAGTTCAAGTTCAAGTTCAAGTTCAATGGGTTTATTAACAAATACAAAATAAATCATACATAACAAAAACACTCAGTCCATTTCTGGACGCCGAGTACCACAATCTTTACATTTTAGACATAATACGCAGAGTGGTCACTGTTCCTACTCTCAGACACAACCTTGCCTCTCAAAAAACAAAAAAAAATAACCAATTACCTTCCTGCACCTTACCCCAGGGGAAGCCACCCCATCATAAATTTTTTTTATTATTATTTTATTATTAAGTATATTTTTTATATTTTTTTATTTATTTTATTTTACCAGACCTTATTTAATTGTTCTTCTGTAATGCTAATAAATGATTTTTTACTTTTTTTTAAATGACGCAAGGGAGCTCCTACCTCTCAGCTCGTCTGGGATCAGGTTCCATATTTTTGCACATGTTATGTTCGGAGCAAAATCTGATCGTACAGTCGGGGTGAAGGGTATGTGCAGGTTTGATGATGATCGGGTCCGATTATGCTGGTCCGAGATAGGTCGAAACAGTGTTTTGAATGAAGATGGCAGCTCACCAGCTAAAAACTTAAAAACAAAGGTCAAGCATGACAGTTGATGCAGCGACTCCAGTGACAAGTACTCTTCATTTTTTCCAATTATTATCAGACATCGTTTATGAATCGAGTTCAGTTTTCGCAGGTGAGATTTGAAGGTCGATTGCCAGATCATTGCACAATACTGTAGATGGGGTTTTATAAGAGCGTTGTACAGGAGGACCAGTGTTTTCTGCGGCAAGGTGCTCTTCAGTTTTTTTATTATTCCAAGATTCCGGGATAGCTTCAGCTCTACTGCTTGGATGTGATGCAGGAATGACAGGTTCTCGTCAAGGAGGACTCCCAGGTATTTTGCGAAGCGCTTTTCTGGCCGACTGATCAGACCTCTTGATGTTTGGATACCACATATCTCCGGCTGGACACTTCCGACCCGAGAAAACAATAAAACGCAAGATTTATCAACATTAATAACAAGTCGGTTAGCATCCATCCAGAGATATGTCTCCTCCAGAATATCCCTCAGTTTAGACATGAGCTTTGTCTTATCCGTTTCACAGCAGCCAAGCGTAGTATCATCGGCGAAAGCCACGAGCTCGTCATCGTCATCTTCGGGCTGGAACGAATCTTGAACGTAGCATAGCTTACAACAGAGAAGATTTGTGCGTTCCGGGTTAAGCACTCGACTCAGATCGTTAACGTGGATCAGGAATAGCAGTGGTCCTAATACTGAGCCCTGGGGGACACCACAGTTGACGAGTACATCGTTTCCTGGATCTTCTCCCATATAAATCCTGCGGTCCCTCAGATATGATCCGAACCAATCCAGAGCTTCGCCTCTTATTCCTATGTGCTCCAGTTTCCCGAGGAGAATTGAATGGTACATACAATCAAATGCTTTTCTGATATCAAGCAGAACCGCTGCAGGTAGTAGGCCAGAATCCAGAGCTTTGTTTATCCATAAACTCAACGCCGTTAATGCATCTTGGGTGGAGTGCCCTGGTCTGAACCCAAGCTAGCATTTTCTGAAAGCGGGCCCCGAGTGATAGCTGGTTCTATTACCGTCTAGGGGCCCTTGCGAGTAAGTCTCACTCCATGTTTTTCTGAAAACTTTTGAAGGCATTGCGGCGTTATAGTCGATAATTACGGCACTCACTAAACAGCACTTTGATTCACGAATGGATGAAGTCCTGCAGAAGATTGCAAAGCTCCAGCAAGAAAACAAGCTTCTAAGGTCGGAAAATAAACTGCTTCGATCCGAGATTGTAAAAGTGAAGTCGACTGCTCTTCGCTCTGAACTTTACTCGAGAAGAAACAATCTTGTTATTCACGGCCTACAATCTTCAGAAGGCGAAGATCTCCGCCAGAAAGTAGTTGGTTTCTTCGAATAAAAACTGGGAATAACTAGCGCAAATCTTATACGCATGGACGTGTTATACAGGATTTCGAAGAAACCGATAAACGTCGAGTCGTCGAACTCTAGCGGTGAGACACTGAGAAACAATGGGCAACGTAAAGAGTCTGTTGATCCGATTTTCGCTAGCCTTGTTAATTTTGATCGGTCAGAAATAATGAAGGAGTGTGGCAAGCTTAAAAAAACCGGATTGAGTCTATCAGTTGACTTGCCTGCTGATCTCGGGAAACGACGGAAAGAACTTCTATCGCTTGGTTATAAGCTACGAAATTCAAAATTAGCGAGTGAGAAAGTAGCGGAAACGCGTCTAATTCAAAAAGGAATCAAACTTTGGGTAGAAACCAAGAAATCAAAGACGGCTCAGTGGACGAAGTTTCCAAATGATTGCTACGATCCGCTCAAGCTTCCCCGTGATGGCCCGGACGATGCGAATGAATCGGATTCGGATGCATAGTGTTCTTCTTCTTTTTTGTTTACATTTATATTTTGTGAGTTGTTGTGGGGCAGTTATAATACTGATTTTGATAGTAAGTAGGAGCATGTTGTTAAATGCAGATAGTGGTCAAATAGTTGAGAAAATTAAAATGTAAAATAATAATTATTATAACTGCACCTTGAGAGTGATATGTGTATTTTGCCGTTTGCCGCCTTATTTTGCTGATCGCAAAATCATGAAGTTTTTTGTTTTTGTTTGTCCAATGAGATGTATTTCCTTTTCATGTGTTCTTGCTTTGTTTCTCTTTTTCAGCGTTATAAGAAAAGTTCGGGTTTGCAAACTTCAAAGGGATCTACTGCTCTTCTCAAAGGTACAGCCATTGCCTCTCTTCCGTATGTTGGTAAGTGATGAATTCCTGTTCTAACTCCCCCGGGGACGCTTCCTCATCAACAAGCCAAAGTAATGCTAGACTAATTGAGCTGGAAGAAAATTTCCTGGATTTGGAAACAATTTTCGATTTTGAAATTAATAATGAATCAGATTCCCCGTTATTTGGTAAGAGTAAATTTCCTAGAAGTCGATATGAAGAAGCGTGTAATTTAAATAAGGGACGCTCTGACTCGCAGCTCACTGTTTTTCAACTGAACTGTCAAGGGTTATGCTCTTCGTTTTCTGATCTGACGACGTTTTGTCAACAGTTGCAGCCAGATGTAGTCGGACTTTGCGAAACTTTTCTAACGAAACAAACAGATACCCTTTTGGAAATACCTGGATATACTTCCCATTTCTTGCACAGATCAAAAATGAACAGAGGAGGCTTAGCTATTTACACATGGCAAGAGTACTCAGTATGGATTAACAAAGAATTAACCCGGAATATCGAAGGAGTTTATGAATCACTTTTCCTGGAAATATCCTTACCTTCACAGAAGAAAATAACAGTTGGAGAAGCATACCGTCCACCGGCTGGATCTGTCTCTTCATTCTTGGAAAATTTAAGCCAAATTTCTGATCTTCTGGAGAAACAAGGGAATGAAGCAATTCTAATGGGAGACTTCAACATCAATCTAACTCTTCCTTTATCGTCCGGCGCGCTAGATCTGCTTAGTATAATGTCTGCTTATAATATGTACCCCTCAACGACGATACCTATCCGAGTAACTGCCACTTCCCACTCACTGATTGACAACATTTTTTCGACGCTGCCTCCAGTATCGGCCTCAGTTCTGCTATCTGACACATCTGATCACTTCCCTCTGCTTACGAATTTCAACATACAACATAAATATCCCAAGCCTAATGCTTCGATTAAGCAGGGGTTCACAACGTGGAAACTGAATGACGAGAATTTGGATACCCTTAAACTAAATCTGGAGAGCACATCCTGGGAAATAGTTATGAACACAGATGATGTTAATACAAGTTTTGAGGAGTTTCATAACATTTTTATGAGAAAATATACGGATTGCTGTTGCCAAAAGCGAACAAGGAAGACTGGACGGAAAAATCAACCCATCAGCCCTTGGGTTAGTCACGGACTGCTCCAGTGTATTAATAAGAAAAATAAACTGTGGACCGATCACATAAATGACCCATGCAAGGCTACGCTTGAGAATTATGAGAAATATAAAAAATGTCTTCGATCAGTTTTACGTAAAGCTAAGAGAGATTATTTTAACGAGAAAATAGCTGAAAGTGGCAAGAAATCTCGGAAAATATGGAAAGTTGTTAACTCCATTCTGCGTCCCTGCAGCCCCCCATCTGAGCTTCCATCAAAACTAATTGTCAATGGGGAACCTGTAACGGGACCAGAAAACGTTGCAACTGCATTGGGAGCATTTTTTGCAGAGGTGGGCAAAAAAACAGCAGATTCTGTTGGAAATTCCGCTAAGAGTTTTAAAGATTACCTTGGTCCAGCATGCACTAAGTCAATGGCAATCGCACCTGTCTCTCCATCTGAAATTCTGCTAATCATACGAAATCTAAGAGGCAATTCTGCTTCTGGGTTCGACCGAGTACACACTAAAGTGTTGAAAGCAGTTGCCCCGTCAATCCTAGAGCCTCTTACTTACTTGATCAATTTGTCATTGCAAAAGGGTACTTTCCCAGAACTGCTAAAGAAAGCTAAAATAATTCCACTGCACAAAGGAGGTTCTCGAGTTGATCCGGCTAATTACAGACCCATCTCGATTCTTTCAGTTTTTTCAAAAGTTTTTGAAAAACCTATGCAACAACAGCTACTCCAGTTTCTGGAGAAGAAAGGGTTTCTTAACAATCGCCACGCTCTGACTCGCAGCTCACTGTTTTTCAACTGAACTGTCAAGGGTTATGCTCTTCGTTTTCTGATCTGACGACATTTTGTCAACAGTTGCAGCCAGATGTAGTCGGACTTTGCGAAACTTGTGGATTGTGGATAGAGAATAGTGGAAAGACTAAAGTGGACAGACTATAGTGGAAAGACTATAATGGAAAGACTGTTGTGGACAGAATAAAGTGGAGACTATAGTGGAAAGACTGAAGTGGAAAGACTAAAGTGGACAGAGAATAGTGGAAAGACTAAAGTGGACAGACTATAGTGGAAAGACTAAAGTGGACAGACTAAAGTGGACAGACTATATTGGAAAGACTATAGTGGAACGACTGTAGTGGACAGAATAAAGTGGAGAGTATAGTGGAAAAACTAAAGTGGACAGAGAATAGTGGAAAGACTGAAGTGGACAGACTATAGTGGACAGACTATAGTGGAAAGACTAAAGTGGACAGACTAAAGTGGAAAGACTAAAGTGGAAAGACTAAAGTGGACAGACTATAGTGGAAAGACAATAGTGGAAAGACTGTAGTCGACAGAATAAAGTGGAGACTACAGTGGAAAGACTAAAGTGGACAGAGAATAGTGGAAAGACGAAAGTGGACAGTCTATAGTGGAAAGACTAAAGTGGACAGACTAGAGTGGAAAGACTAAAGTGGAAAGACTAAAGTGGACAGAATATAGTGGAAAGGCTATGGTGGAAAGACTATAGTGGACAGAATAAAGTGGAGACTATAGTGGAAAGACTAAAGTGGACAGAGAATAGTGGAAAGACTAAAGTGGACAGTCTATAGTGGAAAGACTAAAGTGGACAGACTATAGTGTAAAGACTAAAGTCGACAGACTAAAGTGGAAAAACTAAAGTGGAAAGACAAAAGTGGACAGACTATAGTTGAAAGACTAAAGTGGACAGAGAATAGTGGAAAGACTAAAGTGGACAGTCTATAGTGGAAAGACTAAAGTGGACAGACTAAAGTGGAAAGACTAAAGTGGAAAGACTAAAGTGGACAGACTGTAGTGGAAAGACTATAGTGGAAAGACTGTAGTGGACAGAATAAAGTGGAGACTATAGTGGAAAGACTAAAGTGGAAAGACTAAAGTGGAAAGACTAAAGTGGACAGACTATAGTGGAAAGACTAAAGTGGACAGACTATAGTGTAAAGACTAAAGTGGAAAGACTAAAGTGGAAAGACTAAAGTGGAAAGACTAAAGTGGACAGAAGATAGTGGAAATGACTAAAGTGGAAAGACTAAAGTGGACAGACTAAAGTGGACAGACTAAAGTGGACAGACTAAAGTGGAAAGGCTAAAGTGGACAGACTCTAGTCGGAAAGACTGAAGCGGAAAGACTAAGTGGACAAACTAAAGCGGAAAGACTAAAGTGGAAAGACCAAAGTGGACAGACTAAAGTGAAAAGACGAAAGTGGAAAGACTAAAGTGGACAAACTAGAGTGGAAAGACTATAGTGGAATGACTGTAGTGGACAGAATAAAGTGGAGACTATAGTGGAAAGACTAAAGTGGACAGAGAATAGTGGAAAGACTTAAGTGGACTGTCTATAGTCGAAAGACTAAAGTGGACAGACTAAAGTGGAAAGACTAAAGTGGAAAGACTAAAGTGGAAAGACTAAAGTGGACAGACTATATTGGAAAGACTATAGTGGAAAGACTGTAGTGGACAGAATAAAGTGGAGAGTATAGTGGAAAGACTAAAGTGGACAGAGAATAGTGGAAAGACTTAAGTGGACTGTCTATAGTCGAAAGACTAAAGTGGACAGTCTAAAGTGGAAAGACTAAAGTGGAAAGACTAAAGTGGACAGACTATAGTGGAAAGACTAAAGTGGACAGACTAAAGTGGAAAGACTAAAGTGGAAAGACTAAAGTGGACAGACTATATTGGAAAGACTATAGTGGAAATACTGTAGTGGAGAGAATAAAGTGGAGAGTATAGTGGAAAGACTAAAGTGGACAGAGAATAGTGGAAAGACAAAAGTGGAAAGACTATAGTGGAAAGACTATAGTGGAAAGACTAAAGTGGACAGACTAAAGTGGAAAGACTAAAGTGGAAAGACTAAAGTGGACAGACTATATTGGAAAGACTATAGTGGAAATACTGTAGTGGACAGAATAAAGTGGAGACTATAGTGGAAAGGCTAAAGTTGAAAGACTAAAGTGGACAGAGAATAGTGGAAAGACGAAAGTGGACAGACTATAGTGGAAAGACTAAAGTGGACAGACTAAAGTGGAAAGACTAAAGTGGAAAGACTAAAGTGGACAGACTATAGTGGAAAGACTAAAGTGGACAGACTAAAGTGGAAAGACTAAAGTGGAAAGACTAAAGTGGACAGACTATAGTGGAAAGACTATAGTGGAAACACTGAAGTGGACAGAATAAAGTGGAAAGACTAAAGTGGAAAGACTTAAGTGGATAGACTATAGTGGAAAGTCTAAAGTGGGCAGACTAAAGTGGAAAAACTAAAGTGGAAAGACTAAATTGGACAGTCTATAGTGGAAAGACTAAAGTGGACAGACTATAGTGGAAAGACTATAGTGGAAAGACTCTAGTGGACAGAATCAAGTGGAGACTATAGTGGAAAGACTAAAGTGGACAGTCTATAGTGGAAAGACTAAAGTGGACGGACCAAAGTGGAAAGACTAAAGTGGATAGACTATAGTGGAAAGTCTAAAGTGGACAGACTAAAGTGGAAAAACTAAAGTGGAAAGACTAAATTGGACAGTCTATAGTGGAAAGACTAAAGTGGACAGACTATAGTGGAAAGGCTAAAGTGGACAGAGAATAGTGGAAAGACTAAAGTGGACAGACTTTAGTGGAAAGACTATAGTGGAAAGATTGTAGTGGACAGAATAAAGTGGAAACTATAGTGGAAAGACTAAAGTTGAAAGACTAAAGTGAAAGACTATGGTGGAAAGACTGTAGTGGACAGAATAAAGTGGAGACTATAGTGGAAAGACTAAAGTGGACAGAGAATAGTGGAAAGACTAAAGTGCACAGACTATAGTGGAAAGACTAAAGTGGACAGACTAGAGTGGAAAGACTAAAGTGGACAGACTCTATTCGGAAAGACTGAAGCGGAAAGACTAAGTGGACAGACTAAAGCGGAAAGACTAAAGTGGGAAGACTTAAGTGGACAGACTAAAGTGGAAAGACTAAAGTTGAAAGACTAAAGTGGACAGAGAATAGTGGAAAGACTAAAGTGGACAGACTAAAGTGGGCAGACTCTAGTGGAAAGACTAAGTGGACAGACTAAAGCGGAAAGACTAAAGTGGAAAGACTAAAGTGGACAGACTATAGTGGAAAGACTAAAGTGGACAGACTAAAGTGAAAAGACTAAAGTGGAAAGACTAAAGTGGACAGACTATAGTGGAAAGACTATAGTGGAAAGACTGTAGTGGACAGAATAAAGTGGAGACTATAGTGGAAAGACTAAAGTGGACAGAGAATTATGGAAAGTCTAAAGTGGACAGTCTATAGTGGAAAGACTAAAGTGGACAGACTATAGTGGAAAGACTATAGTGGAAAGACTCTAGTGGACAGAATAAAGTGGAGACTATAGTGGAAAGACTAAAGTGGACAGAGAATAGTGGAAAGACTAAAGTGGACAGTCTATAGTGGAAAGACTAAAGTGGACAGACTAAAGTGGAAAGACTAAAGTGGAAAGACTGAAGCGGACAGACTATAGTGGAAAGACTATAGTGGAAACACTGAAGTGGACAGAATAAAGTGGAAAGACTAAAGTGGAAAGACTAAAGTGGATAGACTATAGTGGAAAGACTAAAGTGGAAAAACTAAAGTGGAAAGACTCAAGTGGACAGACTATAGTGGAGAGACTAAAGTGGAAAAACTAAAGTGGAAAGACTAAAGTGGACAGACTATAGTGGAAAGAGTATAGTGGAAAGACTGTAGTGGACAGAATAAAGTGGAGAGTATAGTGGAAAGACTAAAGTGGACAGAGAATAGTGTAAAGACTGAAGTGGACAGACTATAGTGGACAGACTATAGTGGAAAGACTAAAGTGGACAGACTAAAGTGGAAAGACTAAAGTGGAAAGACTAAAGTGGACAGACTATAGTGGAAAGACTATAGTGGAAAGACTGTAGTCGACAGAATAAAGTGGAGACTATAGTGGAAAGACTATAGTGGACAGAGATTAGTGGAAAGACTAAAGTGGACAGTCTATAGTGGAAAGACTAAAGTGGACAGACTAAAGTGGAAAGACTAAAGTGGAAAGACTAAAGTGGACAGAATATAGTGGAAAGGCTATAGTGGAAAGACTGTAGTGGACAGAATAAAGTGGAGACTATAGTTGAAAGACTAAAGTGGAAAGACTAAAGTGGAACGACTAAAGTGGAAAGACCTAAGTGGACAGACTAAAGTGGAAAGACTAAAGTGGAAAGACTAAAGTGGACAGACTATAGTGGAAAGACTATAGTGGAATGACTGTAGTGGACAGAATAAAGTGGAGACTATAGTTGAAAGGCTAAAGTGGAAAGACTAAAGTGGACAGAGAATAGTGGAAAGACTAAAGTGGACAGACTATAGTGGAAAGACTATAGTGGAAAGACTGTAGTGGACAGAATAAAGTGGAGACTATAGTGGAAAGACTAAAGTTGAAAGACTAAAGTGAAAGACTATGGTGGAAAGACTGTGTGGACAGACTCTAGTCGGAAAGACTGAAGCGGAAAAACCTAAGTGGACAGACTAAAGTGGAAAGACTAAAGAGGAAAGACTAAAGTGGACAGACTATAGTGGAAAGACTATAGTGGAATGACTGTAGTGGACAGAATAAAGTGGAGACTATAGTTGAAAGGCTAAAGTGGACAGACTAAAGTGGGCAGACTCTAGTGGAAAGACTAAGTGGACAGACTAAAGCGGAAAGACTAAAGTGGAAAGACTAAAGTGGACAGACTATAGTGGAAAGACTAAAGTGGACAGACTAAAGTGAAAAGACTAAAGTGGAAAGACTAAAGTGGACAGACTATAGTGGAAAGACTATAGTGGAAAGACTGTAGTGGACAGAATAAAGTGGAGACTATAGTGGAAAGACTAAAGTGGACAGAGAATTATGGAAAGTCTAAAGTGGACAGTCTATAGTGGAAAGACTAAAGTGGACAGACTATAGTGGAAAGACTATAGTGGTAAGACTCTAGTGGACAGAATAAAGTGGAGACTATAGTGGAAAGACTAAAGTGGACAGAGAATAGTGGAAAGACTAAAGTGGACAGTCTATAGTGGAAAGACTAAAGTGGACAGACTAAAGTGGAAAGACTAAAGTGGAAAGACTGAAGCGGACAGACTATAGTGGAAAGACTATAGTGGAAACACTGAAGTGGACAGAATAAAGTGGAAAGACTAAAGTGGAAAGACTAAAGTGGATAGACTATAGTGGAAAGACTGTAGTGGACAGAATAAAGTGGTGACTATAGTGGAAAGACTAAAGTGGACAGAGAATAGTGGAAAGACTAAAGTGGACAGACTATAGTGGAAAGACTAAAGTGGAAAAACTAAAGTGGAAAGACTAAAGTGGACAGACTATAGTGGAAAGACTATAGTGGAAAGACTGTAGTGGACAGAATAAAGTGGAGAGTAGTGGAGAGTAGTGGCTAAAGTTGAAAGACTAAAGTGGACAGAGAATAGTGGAAAGACGAAAGTGGACAGACTATAGTGGAAAGACTAAAGTGGACAGACTAAAGTGGAAAGACTAAAGTGGAAAGACTAAAGTGGACAGACTATAGTGGAAAGACTAAAGTGGACAGACTAAAGTGGAAAGACTAAAGTGGAAAGACTAAAGTGGACAGACTATAGTAGAAAGACTATAGTGGAAACACTGAAGTGGACAGAATAAAGTGGAAAGACTAAAGTGGAAAGACTTAAGTGGATAGACTATAGTGGAAAGTCTAAAGTGGGCAGACTAAAGTGGAAAAACTAAAGTGGAAAGACTAAATTGGACAGTCTAAAGTGGAAAGACTAAAGTGGACAGACTATAGTGGAAAGACTATAGTGGAAAGACTCTAGTGGACAGAATCAAGTGGAGACTATAGTGGAAAGACTAAAGTGGACAGTCTATAGTGGAAAGACTAAAGTGGACGGACCAAAGTGGAAAGACTAAAGTGGATAGACTATAGTGGAAAGTCTAAAGTGGACAGACTAAAGTGGAAAAACTAAAGTGGAAAGACTAAATTGGACAGTCTATAGTGGAAAGACTAAAGTGGACAGACTATAGTGGAAAGGCTAAAGTGGACAGAGAATAGTGGAAAGACTAAAGTGGACAGACTTTAGTGGAAAGACTATAGTGGAAAGATTGTAGTGGACAGAATAAAGTGGAGACTATAGTGGAAAGACTAAAGTTGAAAGACTAAAGTGAAAGACTATGGTGGAAAGACTGTAGTGGACAGAATAAAGTGGAGACTATAGTGGAAAGACTAAAGTGGACAGAGAATAGTGGAAAGACTTAAGTGCACAGACTATAGTGGAAAGACTAAAGTGGACAGACTAGAGTGGAAAGACTAAAGTGGACAGACTCTATTCGGAAAGACTGAAGCGGAAAGACTAAGTGGACAGACTAAAGCGGAAAGACTAAAGTGGAAAGACTTAAGTGGACAGACTAAAGTGGAAAGACTAAAGTTGAAAGACTAAAGTGGACAGAGAATAGTGGAAAGACTAAAGTGGACAGACTAAAGTGGGCAGACTCTAGTGGAAAGACTAAAGTGGAAAGACTAAAGTGGACAGACTATAGTGGAAAGACTAAAGTGGACAGACTAAAGTGAAAAGACTAAAGTGGAAAGACTAAAGTGGACAGACTATAGTGGAAAGACTATAGTGGAAAGACTGTAGTGGACAGAATAAAGTGGAGACTATAGTGGAAAGACTAAAGTGGACAGAGAATTATGGAAAGTCTAAAGTGGACAGTCTATAGTGGAAAGACTAAAGTGGACAGACTATAGTGGAAAGACTATAGTGGAAAGACTCTAGTGGACAGAATAAAGTGGAGACTATAGTGGAAAGACTAAAGTGGACAGAGAATAGTGGAAAGACTAAAGTGGACAGTCTATAGTGGAAAGACTAAAGTGGACAGACTAAAGTGGAAAGACTAAAGTGGAAAGACTGAAGCGGACAGACTATAGTGGAAAGACTATAGTGGAAACACTGAAGTGGACAGAATAAAGTGGAAAGACTAAAGTGGAAAGACTAAAGTGGATCGACTATAGTGGAAAGACTAAAGTGGAAAAACTAAAGTGGAAAGACTCAAGTGGACAGACTATAGTGGAGAGACTAAAGTGGAAAAACTAAAGTGGAAAGACTAAAGTGGACAGACTATAGTGGAAAGAGTATAGTGGAAAGACTGTAGTGGACAGAATAAAGTGGAGAGTATAGTGGAAAGACTAAAGTGGACAGAGAATAGTGGAAAGACTGAAGTGGACAGACTATAGTGGACAGACTATAGTGGAAAGACTAAAGTGGACAGACTAAAGTGGAAAGACTAAAGTGGAAAGACTAAAGTGGACAGACTATAGTGGAAAGACTATAGTGGAAAGACTGTAGTCGACAGAATAAAGTGGAGACTATAGTGGAAAGACTATTGTGGACAGAGATTAGTGGAAAGACTAAAGTGGACAGTCTATAGTGGAAAGACTAAAGTGGACAGACTAAAGTGGAAAGACTAAAGTGGAAAGACTAAAGTGGACAGAATATAGTGGAAAGGCTATAGTGGAAAGACTGTAGTGGACAGAATAAAGTGGAGACTATAGTTGAAAGACTAAAGTGGAAAGACTAAAGTGGAACGACTAAAGTGGAAAGACCTAAGTGGACAGACTAAAGTGGAAAGACTAAAGTGGAAAGACTAAAGTGGACAGACTATAGTGGAAAGACTATAGTGGAATGAATGTAGTGGACAGAATAAAGTGGAGACTATAGTTGAAAGGCTAAAGTGGAAAGACTAAAGTGGACAGAGAATAGTGGAAAGACTAAAGTGGACAGACTATAGTGGAAAGACTATAGTGGAAAGACTGTAGTGGACAGAATAAAGTGGAGACTATAGTGGAAAGACTAAAGTTGAAAGACTAAAGTGAAAGACTATGGTGGAAAGACTGTGTGGACAGACTCTAGTCGGAAAGACTGAAGCGGAAAGACTAAGTGGACAGACTAAAGCGGAAAGACTAAAGTGGAAAGACCTAAGTGGACAGACTAAAGTGGAAAGACTAAAGAGGAAAGACTAAAGTGGACAGACTATAGTGGAAAGACTATAGTGGAATGACTGTAGTGGACAGAATAAAGTGGAGACTATAGTTGAAAGGCTAAAGTGGACAGATAATAATTGGAAAAAATGAAGAGTACTTGTCACTGGAGTCGCTGCATCAACTGTCATGCTTGACCTTTGTTTTTAAGTTTTTAGCTGGTGAGCTGCCATCTTCATTCAAAACACTGTTTCGACCTATCTCGGACCAGCATAATCGGACCCGATCATCATCAAACCTGCACATACCCTTCACCCCGACTGTACGATCAGATTTTGCTCCGAACATAACATGTGCAAAAATATGGAACCTGATCCCAGACGAGCTGAGAGGTAGGAGCTCCCTTGCGTCATTTAAAAAAAAAGTAAAAAATCATTTATTAGCATTACAGAAGAACAATTAAATAAGGTCTGGTAAAATAAAATAAATAAAAAAATAAAAAAAATATACTTAATAATAAAATAATAATGAAAAAAAAATTATGATGGGGTGGCTTCCCCTGGGGTAAGGTGCAGGAAGGTAATTGGTTATTTTTTTTGTTTTTCGAGAGGCAAGGTTGTGTCTGAGAGTAGGAACAGTGACCACTCTGCGTTTTATGTCTAAAATGTAAAGATTGTGGTTCTCGGCGTCCAGAAATGGACTGAGTGTTTTTGTTATGTATGATTTATTTTGTATTTGTTAATAAACCCATTGAACTTGAACTTGAACTTGACTAAAGTGGGCAGACTCTAGTGGAAAGACTAAGTGGACAGACTAAAGCGGAAAGACTAAAGTGGAAAGACTAAAGTGGACAGACTATAGTGGAAAGACTAAAGTGGACAGACTAAAGTGAAAAGACTAAAGTGGAAAGACTAAAGTGGACAGACTATAGTGGAAAGACTATAGTGGAAAGACTGTAGTGGACAGAATAAAGTGGAGACTATAGTGGAAAGACTAAAGTGGACAGAGAATTATGGAAAGTCTAAAGTGGACAGTCTATAGTGGAAAGACTAAAGTGGACAGACTATAGTGGAAAGACTATAGTGGTAAGACTCTAGTGGACAGAATAAAGTGGAGACTATAGTGGAAAGACTAAAGTGGACAGAGAATAGTGGAAAGACTAAAGTGGACAGTCTATAGTGGAAAGACTAAAGTGGACAGACTAAAGTGGAAAGACTAAAGTGGAAAGACTGAAGCGGACAGACTATAGTGGAAAGACTATAGTGGAAACACTGAAGTGGACAGAATAAAGTGGAAAGACTAAAGTGGAAAGACTAAAGTGGATAGACTATAGTGGAAAGACTGTAGTGGACAGAATAAAGTGGTGACTATAGTGGAAAGACTAAAGTGGACAGAGAATAGTGGAAAGACTAAAGTGGACAGACTATAGTGGAAAGACTAAAGTGGAAAAACTAAAGTGGAAAGACTAAAGTGGACAGACTATAGTGGAAAGACTATAGTTGAAAGACTGTAGTGGACAGAATAAAGTGGAGAGTATAGTGGAAAGACTAAAGTGGACAGAGAATAGTGGAAAGACTGAAGTGGACAGACTATAGTGGACAGACTATAGTGGAAAGACTAAAGTGGACAGACTATAGTGGAAAGACTATAGTGGAAAGACTGTAGTCGACAGAATAAAGTGGAGGCTATAGTGGAAAGACTAAAGTGGACAGAGAATAGTGGAAAGACTAAAGTGGACAGTCTATAGTGGAAAGACTAAAGTGGACAGACTAAAGTGGAAAGACTAAAGTGGAAAGACTAAAGTGGACAGAATATAGTGGAAAGGCTATAGTGGAAAGACTGTAGTGGACAGAATAAAGTGAAGACTATAGTTGAAAGACTAAAGTGGAAAGACTAAAGTGGAAAGACTAAAGTGGAAAGACCTAAGTGGACAGACTAAAGTGGAAAGACTAAAGTGGAAAGACTAAAGTGGACAGACTATAGTGGAAAGACTATAGTGGAATGACTGTATAGGACAGAATAAAGTGGAGACTATAGTTGAAAGGCTAAAGTGGAAAGACTAAAGTGGACAGAGAATAGTGGAAAGACTAAAGTGGACAGACTATATATAGTGGAAAGACTATAGTGGAAAGACTGTAGTGGACAGAATAAAGTGGAGACCATAGTGGAAAGACTAAAGTTGAAAGACTAAAGCGAAAAACTATGGTGGAAAGACTGTGTGGACAGACTCTAGTCGGAAAGACTGAAGCGGAAAGACTAAGTGGACAGACTAAAGCGGAAAGACTAAAGTGGAAAGGCCTAAGTGGACAGACTAAAGTGGAAAGACTAAAGTGGAAAGACTAAAGTGGACAGACTATAGTGGAAAGACTATAGTGGAATGACTGTAGTGGACAGAATAAAGTGGAGACTATAGTTGAAAGGCTAAAGTGGAAAGACTAAAGTGGACAGAGAATAGTGGAAAGACTAAAGTGGACAGACTATAGTGGAAAGACTATAGTGGAAAGACTGTAGTGGACAGAATAAAGTGGAGACTATAGTGGAAAGACTAAAGTTGAAAGACTAAAGTGAAAGACTATGGTGGAAAGACTGTGGTGGACAGAATAAAGTGGAGACTATAGTGGAAAGACTAAAGTGGACAGAGAATAGTGGAAAGACTAAAGTGCACAGACTATAGTGGAAAGACTAAAGTGGACAGACTAGAGTGGAAAGACTAAAGTGGACAGACTCTAGTCGGAAAGACTGAAGCGGAAAGACTAAGTGGACAGACTAAAGCGGAAAGACTAAAGTGGAAAGACTAAAGTGGAAAGACTAAAGTGGAAAGACTAAAGTGGACAGACTATAGTGGAAAGACTAAAGTGGAATGACTGTAGTGGACAGAATAAAGTGGAGACTATAGTGGAAAGGCTAAAGTGGAAAGACTAAAGTGGACAGAGAATAGTGGAAAGACTAAAGTGGACAGACTATAGTGGAAAGACTATAGTGGAAAGACTGTAGTGGACAGAATAAAGTGGAGATTATAGTGGAAAGACTAAAGTTGAAAGACTAAAGTGGACAGAGAATAGTGGAAAGACTAAAGTGGACAGACTAAAGTGGGCAGAGTCTAGTGGAAAGACTAAGTGGACAGACTAAAGGGGAAAGACTAAAGTGGAAAGACTAAAGTGGACAGACTATAGTGGAAAGACTAAACAAGGACAGACTAAAGTGAAAAGACTAAAGTGGAAAGACTAAAGTGGACAGACTATAGTGGAAAGACTATAGTGGAAAGACTGTAGTGGACAGAATAAAGTGGAGACTATAGTGGAAAGACTAAAGTGGACAGAGAATTATGGAAAGTCTAAAGTGGACAGTCTATAGTGGAAAGACTAAAGTGGACAGACTATAGTGGAAAGATTATAGTGGAAAGACTCTAGTGGACAGAATAAAGTGGAGACTATAGTGGAAAGACTAAAGTGGACAGAGAATAGTGGAAAGACTAAAGTGGGCAGTCTATAGTGGAAAGACTAAAGTGGACAGACTAAAGTGGAAAGACTAAAGTGGAAAGACTGAAGCAGACAGACTATAGTGGAAAGACTATAGTGGAAACACTGAAGTGTACAGAATAAAGTGGAAAGACTAAAGTGGAAAGACTAAAGTGGATAGACTATAGTGGAAAGACTGTAGTGGACAAAATAAAGTGGTGACTATAGTGGAAAGACTAAAGTGGACAGAGAATAGTGGAAAGACTAAAGTGGACAGACTATAGTGGAAAGACTAAAGTGGAAAAACTAAAATGGAAAGACTAAAGTGGACAGACTATAGTGGAAAGACTAAAGTGGACAGACTAAAGTGGACAGACTATATTGGAAAGACTAAAGTGGAACGACTGTAGTGGACAGAATAAAGTGGAGAGTATAGTGGAAAGATTAAAGTGGACAGAGAATAGTGGAAAGACTGAAGTGGACAGACGATAGTGGACAGACTATAGTGGAAAGACTAAAGTGGACAGACTAAAGTGGAAAGACTAAAGTGGAAAGACTAAAGTGGACAGAGAATAGTGGAAAGACTAAAGTGGACAGTCTATAGTGGAAAGACTAAAGTGGACAGACTAAAGTGGAAAGACTAAAGTGGAAAGACTGAAGCGGACAGACTATAGTGGAAAGACTATAGTGGAAACACTGAAGTGGACAGAATAAAGTGGAAAGACTAAAGTGGAAAGACTAAAGTGGATAGACTATAGTGGAAAGACTGTAGTGGACAGAATAAAGTGGTGACTATAGTGGAAAGACTAAAGTGGACAGAGAATAGTGGAAAGACTAAAGTGGACAGACTATAGTGGAAAGACTAAAGTGGAAAAACTAAAGTGGAAAGACTAAAGTGGACAGACTATAGTGGAAAGACTATAGTGGAAAGACTGTAGTGGACAGAATAAAGTGGAGAGTATAGTGGAAAGACTAAAGTGGACAGAGAATAGTGGAAAGACTGAAGTGGACAGACTATAGTGGACAGACTATAGTGGAAAGACTAAAGTGGACAGACTAAAGTGGAAAGACTAAAGTGGAAAGACTAAAGTGGACAGACTATAGTGGAAAGACTATAGTGGAAAGACTGTAGTCGACAGAATAAAGTGGAGGCTATAGTGGAAAGACTAAAGTGGACAGAGAATAGTGGAAAGACTAAAGTGGACAGTCTATAGTGGAAAGACTAAAGTGGACAGACTAAAGTGGAAAGACTAAAGTGGAAAGACTAAAGTGGACAGAATATAGTGGAAAGGCTATAGTGGAAAGACTGTAGTGGACAGAATAAAGTGAAGACTATAGTTGAAAGACTAAAGTGGAAAGACTAAAGTGGAAAGACTAAAGTGGAAAGACCTAAGTGGACAGACTAAAGTGGAAAGACTAAAGTGGAAAGACTAAAGTGGACAGACTATAGTGGAAAGACTATAGTGGAATGACTGTATAGGACAGAATAAAGTGGAGACTATAGTTGAAAGGCTAAAGTGGAAAGACTAAAGTGGACAGAGAATAGTGGAAAGACTAAAGTGGACAGACTATAGTGGAAAGACTATAGTGGAAAGACTGTAGTGGACAGAATAAAGTGGAGACCATAGTGGAAAGACTAAAGTTGAAAGACTAAAGCGAAAAACTATGGTGGAAAGACTGTGTGGACAGACTCTAGTCGGAAAGACTGAAGCGGAAAGACTAAGTGGACAGACTAAAGCGGAAAGACTAAAGTGGAAAGGCCTAATTGGACAGACTAAAGTGGAAAGACTAAAGTGGAAAGACTAAAGTGGACAGAGAATTATGGAAAGTCTAAAGTGGACAGTCTATAGTGGAAAGACTAAAGTGGACAGACTATAGTGGAAAGATTATAGTGGAAAGACTCTAGTGGACAGAATAAAGTGGAGACTATAGTGGAAAGACTAAAGTGGACAGAGAATAGTGGAAAGACTAAAGTGGGCAGTCTATAGTGGAAAGACTAAAGTGGACAGACTAAAGTGGAAAGACTAAAGTGGAAAGACTGAAGCGGACAGACTATAGTGGAAAGACTATAGTGGAAACACTGAAGTGTACAGAATAAAGTGGAAAGACTAAAGTGGAAAGACTAAAGTGGATAGACTATAGTGGAAAGACTGTAGTGGACAAAATAAAGTGGTGACTATAGTGGAAAGACTAAAGTGGACAGAGAATAGTGGAAAGACTAAAGTGGACAGACTATAGTGGAAAGACTAAAGTGGAAAAACTAAAATGGAAAGACTAAAGTGGACAGACTATAGTGGAAAGACTAAAGTGGACAGACTAAAGTGGACAGACTATATTGGAAAGACTAAAGTGGAACGACTGTAGTGGACAGAATAAAGTGGAGAGTATAGTGGAAAGATTAAAGTGGACAGAGAATAGTGGAAAGACTGAAGTGGACAGACGATAGTGGACAGACTATAGTGGAAAGACTAAAGTGGACAGACTAAAGTGGAAAGACTAAAGTGGAAAGACTAAAGTGGACAGAGAATAGTGGAAAGACTAAAGTGGACAGTCTATAGTGGAAAGACTAAAGTGGACAGACTAAAGTGGAAAGACTAAAGTGGAAAGACTGAAGCGGACAGACTATAGTGGAAAGACTATAGTGGAAACACTGAAGTGGACAGAATAAAGTGGAAAGACTAAAGTGGAAAGACTAAAGTGGACAGACTATATTGGAAAGACTATAGTGGAAATACTGTAGTGGACAGAATAAAGTGGAGACTATAGTGGAAAGGCTAAAGTTGAAAGACTAAAGTGGACAGAGAATAGTGGAAAGACGAAAGTGGACAGACTATAGTGGAAAGACTAAAGTGGACAGACTAAAGTGGAAAGACTAAAGTGGAAAGACTAAAGTGGACAGACTATAGTGGAAAGACTAAAGTGGACAGACTAAAGTGGAAAGACTAAAGTGGAAAGACTAAATGGACAGACTATAGTAGAAAGACTATAGTGGAAACACTGAAGTGGACAGAATAAAGTGGAAAGACTAAAGTGGAAAGACTTAAGTAGATAGACTATAGTGGAAAGTCTAAAGTGGGCAGACTAAAGTGGAAAAACTAAAGTGGAAAGACTAAATTGGACAGTCTAAAGTGGAAAGACTAAAGTGGACAGACTATAGTGGAAAGACTATAGTGGAAAGACTCTAGTGGACAGAATCAAGTGGAGACTATAGTGGAAAGACTAAAGTGGACAGTCTATAGTGGAAAGACTAAAGTGGACGGACCAAAGTGGAAAGACTAAAGTGGATAGACTATAGTGGAAAGTCTAAAGTGGACAGACTAAAGTGGAAAAACTAAAGTGGAAAGACTAAATTGGACAGTCTATAGTGGAAAGACTAAAGTGGACAGACTATAGTGGAAAGGCTAAAGTGGACAGAGAATAGTGGAAAGACTAAAGTGGACAGACTTTAGTGGAAAGACTATAGTGGAAAGATTGTAGTGGACAGAATAAAGTGGAGACTATAGTGGAAAGACTAAAGTTGAAAGACTAAAGTGAAAGACTATGGTGGAAAGACTGTAGTGGACAGAATAAAGTGGAGACTATAGTGGAAAGACTAAAGTGGACAGAGAATAGTGGAAAGACTTAAGTGCACAGACTATAGTGGAAAGACTAAAGTGGACAGACTAGAGTGGAAAGACTAAAGTGGACAGACTCTATTCGGAAAGACTGAAGCGGAAAGACTAAGTGGACAGACTAAAGCGGAAAGACTAAAGTGGAAAGACTTAAGTGGACAGACTAAAGTGGAAAGACTAAAGTTGAAAGACTAAAGTGGACAGAGAATAGTGGAAAGACTAAAGTGGACAGACTAAAGTGGGCAGACTCTAGTGGAAAGACTAAGTGGACAGACTAAAGCGGAAAGACTAAAGTGGAAAGACTAAAGTGGACAGACTATAGTGGAAAGACTAAAGTGGACAGACTAAAGTGAAAAGACTAAAGTGGAAAGACTAAAGTGGACAGACTATAGTGGAAAGACTATAGTGGAAAGACTGTAGTGGACAGAATAAAGTGGAGACTATAGTGGAAAGACTAAAGTGGACAGAGAATTATGGAAAGTCTAAAGTGGACAGTCTATAGTGGAAAGACTAAAGTGGACAGACTATAGTGGAAAGACTATAGTGGAAAGACTCTAGTGGACAGAATAAAGTGGAGACTATAGTGGAAAGACTAAAGTGGACAGAGAATAGTGGAAAGACTAAAGTGGACAGTCTATAGTGGAAAGACTAAAGTGGACAGACTAAAGTGGAAAGACTAAAGTGGAAAGACTGAAGCGGACAGACTATAGTGGAAAGACTATAGTGGAAACACTGAAGTGGACAGAATAAAGTGGAAAGACTAAAGTGGAAAGACTAAAGTGGATAGACTATAGTGGAAAGACTAAAGTGGAAAAACTAAAGTGGAAAGACTCAAGTGGACAGACTATAGTGGAGAGACTAAAGTGGAAAAACTAAAGTGGAAAGACTAAAGTGGACAGACTATAGTGGAAAGAGTATAGTGGAAAGACTGTAGTGGACAGAATAAAGTGGAGAGTATAGTGGAAAGACTAAAGTGGACAGAGAATAGTGGAAAGACTGAAGTGGACAGACTATAGTGGACAGACTATAGTGGAAAGACTAAAGTGGACAGACTAAAGTGGAAAGACTAAAGTGGAAAGACTAAAGTGGACAGACTATAGTGGAAAGACTATAGTGGAAAGACTGTAGTCGACAGAATAAAGTGGAGACTATAGTGGAAAGACTATAGTGGACAGAGATTAGTGGAAAGACTAAAGTGGACAGTCTATAGTGGAAAGACTAAAGTGGACAGACTAAAGTGGAAAGACTAAAGTGGAAAGACTAAAGTGGACAGAATATAGTGGAAAGGCTATAGTGGAAAGACTGTAGTGGACAGAATAAAGTGGAGACTATAGTTGAAAGACTAAAGTGGAAAGACTAAAGTGGAACGACTAAAGTGGAAAGACCTAAGTGGACAGACTAAAGTGGAAAGACTAAAGTGGAAAGACTAAAGTGGACAGACTATAGTGGAAAGACTATAGTGGAATGACTGTAGTGGACAGAATAAAGTGGAGACTATAGTTGAAAGGCTAAAGTGGAAAGACTAAAGTGGACAGAGAATAGTGGAAAGACTAAAGTGGACAGACTATAGTGGAAAGACTATAGTGGAAAGACTGTAGTGGACAGAATAAAGTGGAGACTATAGTGGAAAGACTAAAGTTGAAAGACTAAAGTGAAAGACTATGGTGGAAAGACTGTGTGGACAGACTCTAGTCGGAAAGACTGAAGCGGAAAGACTAAGTGGACAGACTAAAGCGGAAAGACTAAAGTGGAAAGACCTAAGTGGACAGACTAAAGTGGAAAGACTAAAGAGGAAAGACTAAAGTGGACAGACTATAGTGGAAAGACTATAGTGGAATGACTGTAGTGGACAGAATAAAGTGGAGACTATAGTTGAAAGGCTAAAGTGGACAGACTAAAGTGGGCAGACTCTAGTGGAAAGACTAAGTGGACAGACTAAAGCGGAAAGACTAAAGTGGAAAGACTAAAGTGGACAGACTATAGTGGAAAGACTAAAGTGGACAGACTAAAGTGAAAAGACTAAAGTGGAAAGACTAAAGTGGACAGACTATAGTGGAAAGACTATAGTGGAAAGACTGTAGTGGACAGAATAAAGTGGAGACTATAGTGGAAAGACTAAAGTGGACAGAGAATTATGGAAAGTCTAAAGTGGACAGTCTATAGTGGAAAGACTAAAGTGGACAGACTATAGTGGAAAGACTATAGTGGTAAGACTCTAGTGGACAGAATAAAGTGGAGACTATAGTGGAAAGACTAAAGTGGACAGAGAATAGTGGAAAGACTAAAGTGGACAGTCTATAGTGGAAAGACTAAAGTGGACAGACTAAAGTGGAAAGACTAAAGTGGAAAGACTGAAGCGGACAGACTATAGTGGAAAGACTATAGTGGAAACACTGAAGTGGACAGAATAAAGTGGAAAGACTAAAGTGGAAAGACTAAAGTGGATAGACTATAGTGGAAAGACTGTAGTGGACAGAATAAAGTGGTGACTATAGTGGAAAGACTAAAGTGGACAGAGAATAGTGGAAAGACTAAAGTGGACAGACTATAGTGGAAAGACTAAAGTGGAAAAACTAAAGTGGAAAGACTAAAGTGGACAGACTATAGTGGAAAGACTATAGTTGAAAGACTGTAGTGGACAGAATAAAGTGGAGAGTATAGTGGAAAGACTAAAGTGGACAGAGAATAGTGGAAAGACTGAAGTGGACAGACTATAGTGGACAGACTATAGTGGAAAGACTAAAGTGGACAGACTAAAGTGGAAAGACTAAAGTGGAAAGACTAAAGTGGACAGACTATAGTGGAAAGACTATAGGGGAAAGACTGTAGTCGACAGAATAAAGTGGAGGCTATAGTGGAAAGACTAAAGTGGACAGAGAATAGTGGAAAGACTAAAGTGGACAGTCTATAGTGGAAAGACTAAAGTGGACAGACTAAAGTGGAAAGACTAAAGTGGAAAGACTAAAGTTGCCTGATAGCATTCGTGCTGATAAGACCTGTGCGCGGGGTGAATTTATAATGAGATGAGCGATCCCGAGCTTGTGTATTCACCGTTGCTGAATTTTGTACAGGACAATTTGCGTTGTGCTGATGAAGCTATTATTTTGCGGAAAGGACTAGACTTTTTCAAAGATTTGGAAACTGTTAAATCGGCGAAAGCGAAGCTATGGAGTTGTGTGACTGGAGATAATCCCCCTGTCAGGAAGGGTGCCAATGCAATTTATAGTCACTTGCAAGATATGATAGACTTTATAAAGAAATGTGATGCTGACGGAGTACCGCTCCCCTGTTTCGTCATCAAAAGGCCAACTGAAGTTCCTTTGATCTCTGCAACAGCGTTTACGCAGGTTGCAGCCAAGCTTACGAGCCTTGAGCAAGCGATATCGGTAGTTTCTGCTAAGATGGACTCGTACAATTTGAACTTTCCTCAGTTACCTGCGATCAGTCAGCCTGCTTGTGATACGCATACTACCATTTTGATCTCCGACCCCCCGCCTGAGCATGGTGATCCGTTAAAGCGAAAAGCAGTGATAGACTCGATTTCCGGTCATCAACTGGTTACCAGCGTGCGTGTGAATGAAAAACGGTGGGCGGTGAGCATTGAGAAATCTGCAGCTGAGGATTTTTGCAAATCAGCGAAGGAAGTTTTGCCTGGTTCTAATGTCAAGGTTTTTTCTAAAAAACACTTCGGCGTTATTCGAGAAGTCCCGTCTGATTTTGACCTTGAATCGTTACGGAACCAGTTCGGTATAGTTGGATCTAGTCGGCTTGGAACAAGCAAATCGGTAAAGCTCGAGTTTGCGGACATGATTTCCAAAGGGTCATTTCTACGGAACGGTGTGAAGATCGGGTACGAAAATTTCCGTGTATATGAGTTTAAGCAATTGCCAAAGTGTTGCTTCAAGTGCCGTTCTCCGGAACACTTGGAAAGTGCCTGTACTAGTCGTACTCCCAAGTGCGCTCGTTGTGCTGGGCCGCATACATTCACAAACAGTGATCCTTGTACGGAATCTCCGAAATGTGCAAATTGTGGAGAATCTCATCCATCTTACAGCCTACGATGCCCTGTGATTAAAAAGATCATTGACAAGGTCTATTCTCAGAAATGAATTCGGAAATCAGTATAGTCTCATTCAATGTTAATGGAACGAGAGGCAAGGACTTTTTGATTGATGAACTGTATGCTAATTACGATGTGGTTTGTCTCCAGGAGCATTTACTAACGGCTCTCAGCGACAATTTTTTGAGACGAAGCAATGATCACATGGTCTTTGTGCGTCCAGCTAAAGTTACGCGTGGTCGCCCTTCTGGCGGTTTAGCTTGTGCGTTTAAGAAAAATATCCCTGGTGCGAGTCCTGTGCTTTTCCAATCAGATGATACTTTTCTTGCTGTACGACTTGGTAACATTGTGTTTATTAATGTGTATTTGCCGTATAATGACCGTTCTATTCGTTCACTTCAGAAGTTTTCATGTGCTTGTAATGGTCTTAAAACTTTAACTCAAAAGATTTCTGATCACGGGCTGCATTTTGTCATTGCTGGGGACTTTAATACTGATCTTGCTTCTGATAATGTAAGGAATGACCAGCTTCTTGACTCTCTCCCTGCTTACAAAATTGTTCAGAAGTCCCATGATTATACGTATATTCACCATTCAGGTAGTAAATCAAATATTGATCATGTTGTCTGTTCTGCGACTCTAGTTTGCTCTCCAGTTACGGTTCATTTTGATGAGCAAGATCTTGATCATCTTCCGCTGTCATTTTGTTTACCAAAGCTAGCAATTTCTTCTGGAAGTGCTCCCAAGAATCATGGTTCACGTTCTAAATGGTTTTACAAACTTGATTGGAAAAATGCGAATTTTTCTGTTTATCTTATTACACTGGCTTCATTTTTAAGTACGATTCATGTTCCGTATCAGCTTTTGCAGTGTAGTCAGAATCCCGCTTATGCTAAGTATGAAATTGACCGATATTATCATTCTATTCTTTCCGCTATTAAAGAAGCCGAAAGGATTTCTGTACCAGTTAAGCGTGTCCGAATGAAAACTCAAAAACCTCTTTGGTCTCGTGACCCTCACCTTAAGGCTTGTAAAAACAAAGCTAAATTTTGGTTAAAAATCTGGGCAGAATGTGGTCGGCCGAAGTGCGGTAATGTTTTTCTTATTAAACAGAAAACTAAATTAGAATTTAAGAAGTACCTGAAAAGTGTTCGTTATCGTGGGCTTGATTTTCCGTCTTCATCAAAAGAATGGAGCAAAGTAATTAATTCGAGTAAAATTGATGATTCTGATGTAAGTAGTGATGCTATTCCACCAAGTAGTTGGCATACTCATTATTCAAAGATATTCTCTGTGTTAAATTATTGTGTTCATAGTAAGTTTCGTGAAGCACTTCTTAAGATAATCCCTAGTTTTTTGAGTCAGCGTTATGTGCTTCCCATTTCGCTACATGATGTTATGAATGCTTTAAAACATCTCAAGTCGAAATCCATCGATGCTGATGGCATTTCAAAAAAACATCTAGCTCCCGAATGTGCGGAACTTGTATCACATCTTGCGCTTTTGTTTCAAATGTGTTTGGCGTCTTCCGTTGTCCCAGAAAGCTTTCTGTGTGGGAGCGTGACTTCAATTTTAAAAAGAGGGAAATCGCCTACAGATTGCTCTTCTTACCGTCCAATTACCGTCTCCTGCAATATTAGCAAGGTTTTTGAGTATGTACTTTTACCTAGCTTAACGCAAAATATTTCTTTCTTCGGGGATAATCAGCTTGGTTTCAGATCTGGTGTGGGGTGCCAACATGCACATCGTGTCCTTTCTTCCATTCTACTTTCTAATTCTTCCAAGGGTAAAGGTGTCTATCTCTGTACTCTTGATCTTTCCAAGGCTTTCGACTCTGTTGTTCATAACCAACTTTTCTTTTCTTTGGCTTCTTCTGGTGTAAACTTTTCAGTTGTTTACCTTCTACGGTTCTGGTACTCTAACTCTTACCTCCGCTTGAAATCTTCTCCAGAAACAACTATTAAAGTACTTCGAGGTGTAAGGCAGGGGGGTGTTTTATCACCAACCCTTTTCAAAATTTGTATTTCTACTGTTCTGGAAAAGATCTCAGGCACTTATTTTACTGGTTCTACTGATGTTTCTTATATAGCTTATGCTGACGACATCCTGTTGATCAGCCGTACTAAATCAGCTCTTTCTGCGATGGTTTCTCTAGTTTCTCAGTCTTTCCTGGATATTGGCTTATCTCTGAATCTTGATAAATGTGAATTCTTGTCTTACAACCTGTCTTCGTCTACTCCGCTAGTATGTAATGAATTTTCTGTTGTTTCTGTTTCTTCTTTTCGGTGGCTAGGGATTACTGTTTCTGATTCTTTAGCTCTCTTCCGTAGACAGATTGTTGCAGATGCAGTAAAAAAAATTCAACTTAGTTATTCAAAAATTGTAGCAAACCGTGGAAAATATAACAGAAGAGCTCTTGGGCGTTTATTCTCAACGTTTTCTGATCATTCTGTTCTTTATTTTTCGGGTGTTCATTCTGTTCTGAAGCTAAAAGATTTGAAGAAAATGAAAGTTACATATTTCAAATTTTGCAAATTTCTGCTTTCTCTGCCACCGTGGACTAGAAATCGGTACTTGGTTAAAAAATATAATGTTACGGATGTAGTTCAAAAGCTCGGTGACCTACACAGAAAGCTTTCTGTGGACGCATTTTGTAAAATAGGCCCTGATCACGGTCTTATTCAGTTTTTTGTTGAAGAGGATAGTGTTTAGTTGAAGTTATTTTTCTTTTTATAGTTTACTCCACTTGTACTACTTGTTTCTTGTAGTTGTGGGTGATAAATAAATAATAATAATAAAAGTGGACAGAATATAGTGGAAAGGCTATAGTGGAAAGACTGTAGTGGACAGAATAAAGTGAAGACTATAGTTGAAAGACTAAAGTGGAAAGACTAAAGTGGAAAGACCAAAGTGGAAAGACCTAAGTGGACAGACTAAAGTGGAAAGACTAAAGTGGAAAGACTAAAGTGGACAGACTATAGTGGAAAGACTATAGTGGAATGACTGTATAGGACAGAATAAAGTGGAGACTATAGTTGAAAGGCTAAAGTGGAAAGACTAAAGTGGACAGAGAATAGTGGAAAGACTAAAGTGGACAGACTATATATAGTGGAAAGACTATAGTGGAAAGACTGTAGTGGACAGAATAAAGTGGAGACCATAGTGGAAAGACTAAAGTTGAAAGACTAAAGCGAAAAACTATGGTGGAAAGACTGTGTGGACAGACTCTAGTCGGAAAGACTGAAGCGGAAAGACTAAGTGGACAGACTAAAGCGGAAAGACTAAAGTGGAAAGGCCTAAGTGGACAGACTAAAGTGGAAAGACTAAAGTGGAAAGACTAAAGTGGACAGACTATAGTGGAAAGACTATAGTGGAATGACTGTAGTGGACAGAATAAAGTGGAGACTATAGTTGAAAGGCTAAAGTGGAAAGACTAAAGTGGACAGAGAATAGTGGAAAGACTAAAGTGGACAGACTATAGTGGAAAGACTATAGTGGAAAGACTGTAGTGGACAGAATAAAGTGGAGACTATAGTGGAAAGACTAAAGTTGAAAGACTAAAGTGAAAGACTATGGTGGAAAGACTGTGGTGGACAGAATAAAGTGGAGACTATAGTGGAAAGACTAAAGTGGACAGAGAATAGTGGAAAGACTAAAGTGCACAGACTATAGTGGAAAGACTAAAGTGGACAGACTAGAGTGGAAAGACTAAAGTGGACAGACTCTAGTCGGAAAGACTGAAGCGGAAAGACTAAGTGGACAGACTAAAGCGGAAAGACTAAAGTGGAAAGACTAAAGTGGAAAGACTAAAGTGGAAAGACTAAAGTGGACAGACTATAGTGGAAAGACTAAAGTGGAATGACTGTAGTGGACAGAATAAAGTGGAGACTATAGTGGAAAGGCTAAAGTGGAAAGACTAAAGTGGACAGAGAATAGTGGAAAGACTAAAGTGGACAGACTATAGTGGAAAGACTATAGTGGAAAGACTGTAGTGGACAGAATAAAGTGGAGATTATAGTGGAAAGACTAAAGTTGAAAGACTAAAGTGGACAGAGAATAGTGGAAAGACTAAAGTGGACAGACTAAAGTGGGCAGAGTCTAGTGGAAAGACTAAGTGGAAAGACTAAAGGGGAAAGACTAAAGTGGAAAGACTAAAGTGGACAGACTATAGTGGAAAGACTAAACAAGGACAGACTAAAGTGAAAAGACTAAAGTGGAAAGACTAAAGTGGACAGACTATAGTGGAAAGACTATAGTGGAAAGACTGTAGTGGACAGAATAAAGTGGAGACTATAGTGGAAAGACTAAAGTGGACAGAGAATTATGGAAAGTCTAAAGTGGACAGTCTATAGTGGAAAGACTAAAGTGGACAGACTATAGTGGAAAGATTATAGTGGAAAGACTCTAGTGGACAGAATAAAGTGGAGACTATAGTGGAAAGACTAAAGTGGACAGAGAATAGTGGAAAGACTAAAGTGGGCAGTCTATAGTGGAAAGACTAAAGTGGACAGACTAAAGTGGAAAGACTAAAGTGGAAAGACTGAAGCAGACAGACTATAGTGGAAAGACTATAGTGGAAACACTGAAGTGTACAGAATAAAGTGGAAAGACTAAAGTGGAAAGACTAAAGTGGATAGACTATAGTGGAAAGACTGTAGTGGACAAAATAAAGTGGTGACTATAGTGGAAAGACTAAAGTGGACAGAGAATAGTGGAAAGACTAAAGTGGACAGACTATAGTGGAAAGACTAAAGTGGAAAAACTAAAATGGAAAGACTAAAGTGGACAGACTATAGTGGAAAGACTAAAGTGGACAGACTAAAGTGGACAGACTATATTGGAAAGACTAAAGTGGAACGACTGTAGTGGACAGAATAAAGTGGAGAGTATAGTGGAAAGATTAAAGTGGACAGAGAATAGTGGAAAGACTGAAGTGGACAGACGATAGTGGACAGACTATAGTGGAAAGACTAAAGTGGACAGACTAAAGTGGAAAGACTAAAGTGGAAAGACTAAAGTGGACAGAGAATAGTGGAAAGACTAAAGTGGACAGTCTATAGTGGAAAGACTAAAGTGGACAGACTAAAGTGGAAAGACTAAAGTGGAAAGACTGAAGCGGACAGACTATAGTGGAAAGACTATAGTGGAAACACTGAAGTGGACAGAATAAAGTGGAAAGACTAAAGTGGAAAGACTAAAGTGGATAGACTATAGTGGAAAGACTGTAGTGGACAGAATAAAGTGGTGACTATAGTGGAAAGACTAAAGTGGACAGAGAATAGTGGAAAGACTAAAGTGGACAGACTATAGTGGAAAGACTAAAGTGGAAAAACTAAAGTGGAAAGACTAAAGTGGACAGACTATAGTGGAAAGACTATAGTGGAAAGACTGTAGTGGACAGAATAAAGTGGAGAGTATAGTGGAAAGACTAAAGTGGACAGAGAATAGTGGAAAGACTGAAGTGGACAGACTATAGTGGACAGACTATAGTGGAAAGACTAAAGTGGACAGACTAAAGTGGAAAGACTAAAGTGGAAAGACTAAAGTGGACAGACTATAGTGGAAAGACTATAGTGGAAAGACTGTAGTCGACAGAATAAAGTGGAGGCTATAGTGGAAAGACTAAAGTGGACAGAGAATAGTGGAAAGACTAAAGTGGACAGTCTATAGTGGAAAGACTAAAGTGGACAGACTAAAGTGGAAAGACTAAAGTGGAAAGACTAAAGTGGACAGAATATAGTGGAAAGGCTATAGTGGAAAGACTGTAGTGGACAGAATAAAGTGAAGACTATAGTTGAAAGACTAAAGTGGAAAGACTAAAGTGGAAAGACTAAAGTGGAAAGACCTAAGTGGACAGACTAAAGTGGAAAGACTAAAGTGGAAAGACTAAAGTGGACAGACTATAGTGGAAAGACTATAGTGGAATGACTGTATAGGACAGAATAAAGTGGAGACTATAGTTGAAAGGCTAAAGTGGAAAGACTAAAGTGGACAGAGAATAGTGGAAAGACTAAAGTGGACAGACTATAGTGGAAAGACTATAGTGGAAAGACTGTAGTGGACAGAATAAAGTGGAGACCATAGTGGAAAGACTAAAGTTGAAAGACTAAAGCGAAAAACTATGGTGGAAAGACTGTGTGGACAGACTCTAGTCGGAAAGACTGAAGCGGAAAGACTAAGTGGACAGACTAAAGCGGAAAGACTAAAGTGGAAAGGCCTAAGTGGACAGACTAAAGTGGAAAGACTAAAGTGGAAAGACTAAAGTGGACAGACTATAGTGGAAAGACTATAGTGGAATGACTGTAGTGGACAGAATAAAGTGGAGACTATAGTTGAAAGGCTAAAGTGGAAAGACTAAAGTGGACAGAGAATAGTGGAAAGACTAAAGTGGACAGACTATAGTGGAAAGACTATAGTGGAAAGACTGTAGTGGACAGAATAAAGTGGAGACTATAGTGGAAAGACTAAAGTTGAAAGACTAAAGTGAAAGACTATGGTGGAAAGACTGTGGTGGACAGAATAAAGTAGAGACTATAGTGGAAAGACTAAAGTGGACAGAGAATAGTGGAAAGACTAAAGTGCACAGACTATAGTGGAAAGACTAAAGTGGACAGACTAGAGTGGAAAGACTAAAGTGGACAGACTCTAGTCGGAAAGACTGAAGCGGAAAGACTAAGTGGACAGACTAAAGCGGAAAGACTAAAGTGGAAAGACTAAAGTGGAAAGACTAAAGTGGAAAGACTAAAGTGGACAGACTATAGTGGAAAGACTAAAGTGGAATGACTGTAGTGGACAGAATAAAGTGGAGACTATAGTGGAAAGGCTAAAGTGGAAAGACTAAAGTGGACAGAGAATAGTGGAAAGACTAAAGTGGACAGACTATAGTGGAAAGACTATAGTGGAAAGACTGTAGTGGACAGAATAAAGTGGAGATTATAGTGGAAAGACTAAAGTTGAAAGACTAAAGTGGACAGAGAATAGTGGAAAGACTAAAGTGGACCGACTAAAGTGGGCAGAGTCTAGTGGAAAGACTAAGTGGACAGACTAAAGGGGAAAGACTAAAGTGGAAAGACTAAAGTGGACAGACTATAGTGGAAAGACTAAACAAGGACAGACTAAAGTGAAAAGACTAAAGTGGAAAGACTAAAGTGGACAGACTATAGTGGAAAGACTATAGTGGAAAGACTGTAGTGGACAGAATAAAGTGGAGACTATAGTGGAAAGACTAAAGTGGACAGAGAATTATGGAAAGTCTAAAGTGGACAGTCTATAGTGGAAAGACTAAAGTGGACAGACTATAGTGGAAAGATTATAGTGGAAAGACTCTAGTGGACAGAATAAAGTGGAGACTATAGTGGAAAGACTAAAGTGGACAGAGAATAGTGGAAAGACTAAAGTGGGCAGTCTATAGTGGAAAGACTAAAGTGGACAGACTAAAGTGGAAAGACTAAAGTGGAAAGACTGAAGCGGACAGACTATAGTGGAAAGACTATAGTGGAAACACTGAAGTGTACAGAATAAAGTGGAAAGACTAAAGTGGAAAGACTAAAGTGGATAGACTATAGTGGAAAGACTGTAGTGGACAAAATAAAGTGGTGACTATAGTGGAAAGACTAAAGTGGACAGAGAATAGTGGAAAGACTAAAGTGGACAGACTATAGTGGAAAGACTAAAGTGGAAAAACTAAAATGGAAAGACTAAAGTGGACAGACTATATTGGAAAGACTAAAGTGGAACGACTGTAGTGGACAGAATAAAGTGGAGAGTATAGTGGAAAGATTAAAGTGGACAGAGAATAGTGGAAAGACTGAAGTGGACAGACGATAGTGGACAGACTATAGTGGAAAGACTAAAGTGGACAGACTAAAGTGGAAAGACTAAAGTGGAAAGACTAAAGTGGACAGACTATAGTGGAAAAACTATAGTGGAAAGACTGTAGTCGACAGAATAAAGTGGAGACTATAGTGGAAAGACTAAAATGGACAGAGAATAGTGGAAAGACTAAAGTGGACAGTCTATAGTGGAAAGACTAAAGTGGACAGACTAAAGTGGAAAGACTAAAGTGGAAAGACTAAAGTGGACAGAATATATTTCTAAAGGCTATAGTGGAAAGACTGTAGTGGACAGAATAAAGTGGAGACTATAGTGGAAAGACTAAAGTGGAAAGACTAAAGTGGAACGACTAAAGTGGACAGACTATAGTGGAAAGACTAACGTGGACAGACTATAGTGGAAAGACTAAAGTGGGAAGACTAAAGTGGACAGAAGATAGTGGAAATGACTAAAGTGGAAAGACTAAAGTGGACAGACTAAAGAGGACAGACTAAAGTGGACAGACTAAAGTGAAAAGACTAAAGTGGACAGACTCTAGTCGGAAATACTGAAGCGGAAAGACTAAGTGGACAGACTAAAGCGGAAAGACTAAAGTGGAAAGACCAAAGTGGACAGACTAAAGTGGAAAGACTAAAGTGGAAAGACTAAAGTGGACAGGGTATAGTGGAAAGACTATAGTATAATGACTGTAGTGGACAGAATAAAGTGGAGACTATAGTGGAAAGACTAAAGTGGAAAGACTAAAGTGGAAAGACTAAAGTGGACAGACTATAGTGGAAAGACTATAGTGGAATGACTGTAGTGGACAGAATAAAGTGGAGACTATAGTTGAAAGGCTAAAGTGGACAGACTAAAGTGGGCAGACTCTAGTGGAAAGACTAAGTGGACAGACTAAAGCGGAAAGACTAAAGTGGAAAGACTAAAGTGGACAGACTATAGTGGAAAGACTAAAGTGGACAGACTAAAGTGAAAAGACTAAAGTGGAAAGACTAAAGTGGACAGACTATAGTGGAAAGACTATAGTGGAAAGACTGTAGTGGACAGAATAAAGTGGAGACTATAGTGGAAAGACTAAAGTGGACAGAGAATTATGGAAAGTCTAAAGTGGACAGTCTATAGTGGAAAGACTAAAGTGGACAGACTATAGTGGAAAGACTATAGTGGAAAGACTCTAGTGGACAGAATAAAGTGGAGACTATAGTGGAAAGACTAAAGTGGAAACACTGAAGTGGACAGAATAAAGTGGAAAGACTAAAGTGGAAAGACTAAAGTGGATAGACTATAGTGGAAAGACTAAAGTGGACAGAGAATTATGGAAAGTCTAAAGTGGACAGTCTATAGTGGAAAGACTAAAGTGGACAGACTATAGTGGAAAGACTATAGTGGAAAGACTCTAGTGGACAGAATAAAGTGGAGACTATAGTGGAAAGACTAAAGTGGACAGAGAATAATGGAAAGACTAAAGTGTTCAGTCTATAGTGGAAAGACTAAAGTGGACAGACTAAAGTGGAAAGACTAAAGTGGAAAGACTAAAGTGGACAGTCTATAGTGGAAAGACTAAAGTGGACAGACTAAAGTGGAAAGACTAAAGTGGAAAGACTGAAGCGGACAGACTATAGTGGAAAGACTATAGTGGAAACACTGAAGTGGACAGAATAAAGTGGAAAGACTAAAGTGGAAAGACTAAAGTGGATAGACTATAGTGGAAAGACTGTAGTGGACAGAATAAAGTGGTGACTATAGTGGAAAGACTAAAGTGGACAGAGAATAGTGGAAAGACTAAAGTGGACAGACTATAGTGGAAAGATTATAGTGGAAAGACTCTAGTGGACAGAATAAAGTGGAGACTATAGTGGAAAGACTAAAGTGGACAGAGAATAGTGGAAAGACTAAAGTGGGCAGTCTATAGTGGAAAGACTAAAGTGGACAGACTAAAGTGGAAAGACTAAAGTGGAAAGACTGAAGCAGACAGACTATAGTGGAAAGACTATAGTGGAAACACTGAAGTGTACAGAATAAAGTGGAAAGACTAAAGTGGAAAGACTAAAGTGGATAGACTATAGTGGAAAGACTGTAGTGGACAAAATAAAGTGGTGACTATAGTGGAAAGACTAAAGTGGACAGAGAATAGTGGAAAGACTAAAGTGGACAGACTATAGTGGAAAGACTAAAGTGGAAAAACTAAAATGGAAAGACTAAAGTGGACAGACTATAGTGGAAAGACTAAAGTGGACAGACTAAAGTGGACAGACTATATTGGAAAGACTAAAGTGGAACGACTGTAGTGGACAGAATAAAGTGGAGAGTATAGTGGAAAGATTAAAGTGGACAGAGAATAGTGGAAAGACTGAAGTGGACAGACGATAGTGGACAGACTATAGTGGAAAGACTAAAGTGGACAGAGAATAGTGGAAAGACTAAAGTGGACAGTCTATAGTGGAAAGACTAAAGTGGACAGACTAAAGTGGAAAGACTAAAGTGGAAAGACTGAAGCGGACAGACTATAGTGGAAAGACTATAGTGGAAACACTGAAGTGGACAGAATAAAGTGGAAAGACTAAAGTGGAAAGACTAAAGTGGATAGACTATAGTGGAAAGACTGTAGTGGACAGAATAAAGTGGTGACTATAGTGGAAAGACTAAAGTGGACAGAGAATAGTGGAAAGACTAAAGTGGACAGACTATAGTGGAAAGACTAAAGTGGAAAAACTAAAGTGGAAAGACTAAAGTGGACAGACTATAGTGGAAAGACTATAGTGGAAAGACTGTAGTGGACAGAATAAAGTGGAGAGTATAGTGGAAAGACTAAAGTGGACAGAGAATAGTGGAAAGACTGAAGTGGACAGACTATAGTGGACAGACTATAGTGGAAAGACTAAAGTGGACAGACTAAAGTGGAAAGACTAAAGTGGAAAGACTAAAGTGGACAGACTATAGTGGAAAGACTATAGTGGAAAGACTGTAGTCGACAGAATAAAGTGGAGGCTATAGTGGAAAGACTAAAGTGGACAGAGAATAGTGGAAAGACTAAAGTGGACAGTCTATAGTGGAAAGACTAAAGTGGACAGACTAAAGTGGAAAGACTAAAGTGGAAAGACTAAAGTGGACAGAATATAGTGGAAAGGCTATAGTGGAAAGACTGTAGTGGACAGAATAAAGTGAAGACTATAGTTGAAAGACTAAAGTGGAAAGACTAAAGTGGAAAGACTAAAGTGGAAAGACCTAAGTGGACAGACTAAAGTGGAAAGACTAAAGTGGAAAGACTAAAGTGGACAGACTATAGTGGAAAGACTATAGTGGAATGACTGTATAGGACAGAATAAAGTGGAGACTATAGTTGAAAGGCTAAAGTGGAAAGACTAAAGTGGACAGAGAATAGTGGAAAGACTAAAGTGGACAGACTATAGTGGAAAGACTATAGTGGAAAGACTGTAGTGGACAGAATAAAGTGGAGACCATAGTGGAAAGACTAAAGTTGAAAGACTAAAGCGAAAAACTATGGTGGAAAGACTGTGTGGACAGACTCTAGTCGGAAAGACTGAAGCGGAAAGACTAAGTGGACAGACTAAAGCGGAAAGACTAAAGTGGAAAGACTAAAGTGGACAGACTATAGTGGAAAGACTATAGTGGAATGACTGTAGTGGACAGAATAAAGTGGAGACTATAGTTGAAAGGCTAAAGTGGAAAGACTAAAGTGGACAGAGAATAGTGGAAAGAATAAAGTGGACAGACTATAGTGGAAAGACTATAGTGGAAAGACTGTAGTGGACAGAATAAAGTGGAGACTATAGTGGAAAGACTAAAGTTGAAAGACTAAAGTGAAAGACTATGGTTGAAAGACTGTAGTGGACAGAGTAAAGTGGAGACTATAGTGGAAAGACTAAAGTGGACAGAGAATAGTGGAAAGACTAAAGTGCACAGACTATGGTGGAAAGACTAAAGTGGACAGACTAGAGTGGAAAGACTAAAGTGGACAGACTCTAGTCGGAAAGACTGAAGCGGAAAGACTAAGTGGACAGACTAAAGCGGAAAGACTAAAGTGGAAAGACTTCAGTGGACAGACTAAAGTGGAAAGACTAAAGTGGAAAGACTAAAGTGGACAGACTATAGTGGAAAGACTAAAGTGGACAGACTAAAGTGGAAAGAGTAAAGTGGAAAGACTAAAGTGGACAGACTATAGTGGAAAGACTATAGTGGAAACACTGAAGTGGACAGAATAAAGTGGAAAGACTAAAGTGGAAAGACTTAAGTGGATAGACTATAGTGGAAAGTCTAAAGTGGACAGACTAAAGTGGAAAAACTAAAGTGGAAAGACTAAAGTGGACAGTCTATAGTGGAAAGACTAAAGTGGACAGACTATAGTGGAAAGACTATAGTGGAAAGACTCTAGTGGACAGAATAAAGTGGAGACTATAGTGGAAAGACTAAAGTGGACAGTCTATAGTGGAAAGACTAAAGTGGACGGACCAAAGTGGAAAGACTAAAGTGGATAGACTATAGTGGAAAGTCTAAAGTGGACAGACTAAAGTGGAAAAACTAAAGTGGAAAGACTAAAGTGGACAGTCTATAGTGGAAAGACTAAAGTAGACAGACTATAGTGGAAAGGCTAAAGTGGACAGAGAATAGTGGAAAGACTAAAGTGGACAGACTTTAGTGGAAAGACTATAGTGGAAAGATTGTAGTGGACAGAATAAAGTGGAGACTATAGTGGAAAGACTAAAGTTGAAAGACTAAAGTGAAAGACTATGGTGGAAAGACTGTAGTGGACAGAATAAAGTGGAGACTATAGTGGAAAGACTAAAGTGGACAGAGAATAGTGGAAAGACTAAAGTGCACAGACTATAGTGGAAAGACTAAATTGGACAGACTAGAGTGGAAAGACTAAAGTGGACAGACTCTATTCGGAAAGACTGAAGCGGAAAGACTAAGTGGACAGACTAAAGCGGAAAGACTAAAGTGGAAAGACTTAAGTGGACAGACTAAAGTGGAAAGACTAAAGTTGAAAGACTAAAGTGGACAGAGAATAGTGGAAAGACTAAAGTGGACAGACTAAAGTGGGCAGACTCTAGTGGAAAGACTAAGTGGACAGACTAAAGCGGAAAGACTAAAGTGGAAAGACCTAAGTGGACAGAATAAAGTGGAGACTAAAGTGGAAAGACTAAAGTGGACAGACTATAGTGGAAAGACTAAAGTGGACAGACTAAAGCGGAAAGACTAAAGTGGAAAGACCTAAGTGGACAGAATAAAGTGGAGACTAAAGTGGAAAGACTAAAGTGGACAGACTATAGCGGAAAGACTAAAGTGGACAGACTAAAGTGAAAAGACTAAAGTGGAAAGACTAAAGTGGACAGACTATAGTGGAAAGACTATAGTGGAAAGACTGTAGTGGACAGAATAAAGTGGAGACTATAGTGGAAAGACTAAAGTTGAAAGACTAAAGCGAAAGACTATGGTGGAAAGACTGTGTGGACAGACTCTAGTCGGAAAGACTGAAGCGGAAAGACTAAGTGGACAGACTAAAGCGGAAAGACTAAAGTGGAAAGACCTAAGTGGACAGAATAAAGTGGAGACTAAAGTGGAAAGACTAAAGTGACAGACTATAGTGGAAAGACTAAAGTGGACAGACTAAAGTGAAAAGACTAAAGTGGAAAGACTAAAGTGGACAGACTATAGTGGAAAGACTATAGTGGAAAGACTGTAGTGGACAGAATAAAGTGGAGACTATAGTGGAAAGACTAAAGTGGACAGAGAATTATGGAAAGTCTAAAGTGGACAGTCTATAGTGGAAAGACTAAAGTGGACAGACTATAGTGGAAAGACTATAGTGGAAAGACTCTAGTGGACAGAATAAAGTGGAGACTATAGTGGAAAGACTAAAGTTGAAAGACTAAAGTGAAAGACTATGGTTGAAAGACTGTAGTGGACAGAATAAAGTGGAGACTATAGTGGAAAGACTAAAGTGGACAGAGAATAGTGGAAAGACTAAAGTGCACAGACTATAGTGGAAAGACTAAAGTGGACAGACTAGAGTGGAAAGACTAAAGTGGACAGACTCTAGTCGGAAAGACTGAAGCGGAAAGACTAAGTGGACAGACTAAAGCGGAAAGACTAAAGTGGAAAGACTTCAGTGGACAGACTAAAGTGGAAAGACTAAAGTGGAAAGACTAAAGTGGACAGACTATAGTGGAAAGACTAAAGTGGAATGACTGTAGTGGACAGAATAAAGTGGAGACTATAGTGGAAAGGCTAAAGTGGAAAGACTAAAGTGGACAGAGAATAGTGGAAAGACTAAAGTGGACAGACTATAGTGGAAAGACTATAGTGGAAAGACTGTAGTGGACAGAATAAAGTGGAGATTATAGTGGAAAGACTAAAGTTGAAAGACTAAAGTGGACAGAGAATAGTGGAAAGACTAAAGTGGACAGACTAAAGTGGGCAGAGTCTAGTGGAAAGACTAAGTGGACAGACTAAAGCGGAAAGACTAAAGTGGAAAGACTAAAGTGGACAGACTATAGTGGAAAGACTAAAGTGGACAGACTAAAGTGAAAAGACTAAAGTGGAAAGACTAAAGTGGACAGACTATAGTGGAAAGACTATAGTGGAAAGACTGTAGTGAACAGAATAAAGTGGAGACTAAAGTTGAAAGACTAAAGTGGACAGAGAATAGTGGAAAGACGAAAGTGGACAGACTATAGTGGAAAGACTAAAGTGGACAGACTAAAGTGGAAAGACTAAAGTGGAAAGACTAAAGTGGACAGACTATAGTGGAAAGACTAAAGTGGACAGACTAAAGTGGAAAGACTAAAGTGGAAAGACTAAAGTGGACAGACTATAGTGGAAAGACTATAGTGGAAACACTGAAGTGGACAGAATAAAGTGGAAAGACTAAAGTGGAAAGACTTAAGTGGATAGACTATAGTGGAAAGTCTAAAGTGGACAGACTAAAGTGGAAAAACTAAAGTGGAAAGACTAAAGTGGACAGTCTATAGTGGAAAGACTAAAGTGGACAGACTATAGTGGAAAGACTATAGTGGAAAGACTCTAGTGGACAGAATAAAGTGGAGACTATAGTGGAAAGACTAAAGTGGACAGTCTATAGTGGAAAGACTAAAGTGGACAGACTAAAGTGGAAAAACTAAAGTGGAAAGACTAAAGTGGACAGTCTATAGTGGAAAGACTAAAGTGGACAGACTATAGTGGAAAGGCTAAAGTGGACAGAGAATAGTGGAAAGACTAAAGTGGTCAGACTTTAGTGGAAAGACTATAGTGGAAAGATTGTAGTGGACAGAATAAAGTGGAGACTATAGTGGAAAGACTAAAGTTGAAAGACTAAAGTGAAAGACTATGGTGGAAAGACTGTAGTGGACAGAATAAAGTGGAGACTATAGTGGAAAGACTAAAGTGGACAGAGAATAGTGGAAAGACTAAAGTGCACAGACTATAGTGGAAAGACTAAAGTGGACAGACTAGAGTGGAAAGACTAAAGTGGACAGACTCTATTCGGAAAGACTGAAGCGGAAAGACTAAGTGGACAGACTAAAGCGGAAAGACTAAAGTAGAAAGACTTAAGTGGACAGACTAAAGTGGAAAGACTAAAGTTGAAAGACTAAAGTGGACAGAGAATAGTGGAAAGACTAAAGTGGACAGACTAAAGTGGGCAGACTCTAGTGGAAAGACTAAGTGGACAGACTAAAGCGGAAAGACTAAAGTGGAAAGACTAAAGTGGACAGACTATAGTGGAAAGACTAAAGTGGACAGACTAAAGTGAAAAGACTAAAGTGGAAAGACTAAAGTGGACAGACTATAGTGGAAAGACTATAGTGGAAAGACTGTAGTGGACAGAATAAAGTGGAGACTATAGTGGAAAGACTAAAGTGGACAGAGAATTATGGAAAGTCTAAAGTGGACAGTCTATAGTGGAAAGACTAAAGTGGACAGACTATAGTGGAAAGACTATAGTGGAAAGACTCTAGTGGACAGAATAAAGTGGAGACTATAGTGGAAAGACTAAAGTGGACAGAGAATAGTGGAAATACTAAAGTGGACAGTCTATAGTGGAAAGACTAAAGTGGACAGACTAAAGTGGATAGACTAAAGTGGAAAGACTGAAGCGGACAGACTATAGTGGAAAGACTATAGTGGAAACACTGAAGTGGACAGAATAAAGTGGAAAGACTAAAGTGGAAAGACTAAAGTGGATAGACTATAGTGGAAAGACTGTAGTGGACAGAATAAAGTGGTGACTATAGTGGAAAGACTAAAGTGGACAGAGAATAGTGGAAAGACTTAAGTGGACAGACTATAGTGGAAAGACTAAAGTGGAAAAACTAAAGTGGAAAGACTAAAGTGGACAGACTATAGTGGAAAGAGTATAGTGGAAAGACTGTAGTGGACAGAATAAAGTGGAGAGTATAGTGGAAAGACTAAAGTGGACAGAGAATAGTGGAAAGACTGAAGTGGACAGACTTTAGTGGACAGACTATAGTGGAAAGACTAAAGTGGACAGACTAAAGTGGAAAGACTAAAGTGGAAAGACTAAAGTGGACAGACTATAGTGGAAAGACTATAGTGGAAAGACTGTAGTCGACAGAATAAAGTGGAGACTATAGTGGAAAGACTAAAGTGGACAGAGAATAGTGGAAAGACTAAAGTGGACAGTCTATAGTGGAAAGACTAAAGTGGACAGACTAAAGTGGAAAGACTAAAGTGGAAAGACTAAAGTGGACAGAATATAGTGGAAAGGCTATAGTGGAAAGACTGTAGTGGAAAGACTATAGTGGAATGACTGTAGTGGACAGAATAAAGTGGAGACTATAGTTGAAAGGCTAAAGTGGAAAGACTAAAGTGGAAAGACTAAAGTGGAAAGACCTAAGTGGACAGACTAAAGTGGAAAGACTAAAGTGGAAAGACTAAAGTGGAAAGACTAAAGTGGAAAGACTAAAGTGGACAGAATATAGTGGAAAGGCTATAGTGGAAAGACTGTAGTGGAAAGACTATAGTGGAATGACTGTAGTGGACAGAATAAAGTGGAGAATATAGTTGAAAGACTAAAGTGGAAAGACTAAAGTGGAAAGACTAAAGTGGAAAGACCTAAGTGGACAGACTAAAGTGGAAAGACTAAAGTGGAAAGACTAAAGTGGACAGACTATAGTGGAAAGACTATAGTGGAATGACTGTAGTGGACAGAATAAAGTGGAGACTATAGTTGAAAGGCTAAAGTGGAAAGACTAAAGTGGACAGAGAATAGTGGAAAGACTAAAGTGGACAGACTATAGTGGAAAGACTATAGTGGAAAGACTGTAGTGGACAGAATAAAGTGGAGACTATAGTGGAAAGACTAAAGTTGAAAGACTAAAGTGAAAGACTATGGTGGAAAGACTGTGTGGACAGACTCTAGTCGGAAAGACTTAAGCGGAAAGACTAAGTGGACAGACTAAAGCGGAAAGACTAAAGTGGAAAGACCTAAGTGGACAGACTAAAGTGGAAAGACTAAAGTGGAAAGACTAAAGTGGACAGACCATAGTGGAAAGACTATAGTGGAATGAATGTAGTGGACAGAATAAAGTGGAGACTATAGTTGAAAGGCTAAAGTGGACAGACTAAAGTGGGCAGACTCTAGTGGAAAGACTAAGTGGACAGACTAAAGCGGAAAGACTAAAGTGGAAAGACTAAAGTGGACAGACTATAGTGGAAAGACTAAAGTGGACAGACTAAAGTGAAAAGACTAAAGTGGAAAGACTAAAGTGGACAGACTATAGTGGAAAGACTATAGTGGAAAGACTGTAGTGGACAGAATAAAGTGGAGACTATAGCGGAAAGACTAAAGTGGACAGAGAATTATGGAAAGTCTAAAGTGGACAGTCTATAGTGGAAAGACTAAAGTGGACAGACTATAGTGGAAAGACTATAGTGGAAAGACTCTAGTGGACAGAATAAAGTGGAGACTATAGTGGAAAGACTAAAGTGGACAGAGAATAGTGGAAAGACTAAAGTGGACAGTCTATAGTGGAAAGACTAAAGTGGACAGACTAAAGTGGAAAGACTAAAGTGGAAAGACTGAAGCGGACAGACTATAGTGGAAAGACTATAGTGGAAACACTGAAGTGGACAGAATAAAGTGGAAAGACTAAAGTGGAAAGACTAAAGTGGATAGACTATAGTGGAAAGACTGTAGTGGACAGAATAAAGTGGTGACTATAGTGGAAAGACTAAAGTGGACAGAGAATAGTGGAAAGACTAAAGTGGACAGACTATAGTGGAAAGACTAAAGTGGAAAAACTAAAGTGGAAAGACTAAAGTGGACAGACTATAGTGGAAAGACTATAGTGGAAAGACTGTAGTGGACAGAATAAAGTGGAGAGTATAGTGGAAAGACTAAAGTGGACAGAGAATAGTGGAAAGACTGAAGTGGACAGACTATAGTGGACAGACTATAGTGGAAAGACTAAAGTGGACAGACTAAAGTGGAAAGACTAAAGTGGAAAGACTAAAGTGGACAGACTATAGTGGAAAGACTATAGTGGAAAGACTGTAGTCGACAGAATAAAGTGGAGGCTATAGTGGAAAGACTAAAGTGGACAGAGAATAGTGGAAAGACTAAAGTGGACAGTCTATAGTGGAAAGACTAAAGTGGACAGACTAAAGTGGAAAGACTAAAGTGGAAAGACTAAAGTGGCCAGAATATAGTGGAAAGGCTATAGTGGAAAGACTGTAGTGGACAGAATAAAGTGGAGACTATAGTTGAAAGACTAAAGTGGAAAAACTAAAGTGGAAAGACCTAAGTGGACAGACTAAAGTGGAAAGACTAAAGTGGAAAGACTAAAGTGGACAGTCTATAGTGGAAAGACTAAAGTGGACAGACTAAAGTGGAAAGACTAAAGTGGAAAGACTAAAGTGGACAGAATATAGTGGAAAGGCTATAGTGGAAAGACTGTAGTGGACAGAATAAAGTGGAGACTATAGTGGAAAGACTAAAGTGGAAAGACTAAAGTGGAACGACTAAAGTGGACAGACTATAGTGGAAAGACTAACGTGAACAGACTATAGTGGAAAGACTAAAGTGGAAAGACTAAAGTGGACAGAAGATAGTGGAAATGACTAAAGTGGAAAGACTAAAGTGGACAGACTAAAGAGGACAGACTAAAGTGGACAGACTAAAGTGAAAAGACTAAAGTAGACAGACTCTGGTCGGAAATACTGAAGCGGAAAGACTAAGTGGACAGACTAAAGCGGAAAGACTAAAGTGGAAAGACCAAAGTGGACAGACTAAAGTGGAAAGACTAAAGTGGAAAGACTAAAGTGGACAGGCTATAGTGGAAAGACTATAGTATAATGACTGTAGTGGACAGAATAAAGTGGAGACTATAGTGGAAAGACTAAAGTGGAAAGACTAAAGTGGAAAGACTAAAGTGGACAGACTATAGTGGAAAGACTATAGTGGAATGACTGTAGTGGACAGAATAAAGTGGAGACTATAGTTGAAAGGCTAAAGTGGACAGACTAAAGTGGGCAGACTCTAGTGGAAAGACTAAGTGGACAGACTAAAGCGGAAAGACTAAAGTGGAAAGACTAAAGTGGACAGACTATAGTGGACAGACTATAGTGGAAAGACTAAAGTGGACAGAGAATAGTGGAAAGACTGAAGTGGACAGACTATAGTGGACAGACTATAGTGGAAAGACTAAAGTGGACAGACTAAAGTGGAAAGACTAAAGTGGAAAGACTAAAGTGGACAGACTATAGTGGAAAGACTATAGTGGAAAGACTGTAGTGGAATGACTGTAGTGGACAGAATAAAGTGGAGACTATAGTTGAAAGGCTAAAGTGGACAGACTAAAGTGGGCAGACTCTAGTGGAAAGACTAAGTGGACAGACTAAAGCGGAAAGACTAAAGTGGAAAGACTAAAGTGGACAGACTATAGTGGACAGACTATAGTGGAAAGACTAAAGTGGACAGAGAATAGTGGAAAGACTGAAGTGGACAGACTATAGTGGACAGACTATAGTGGAAAGACTAAAGTGGACAGACTAAAGTGGAAAGACTAAAGTGGAAAGACTAAAGTGGACAGACTATAGTGGAAAGACTATAGTGGAAAGACTGTAGTCGACAGAATAAAGTGGAGGCTATAGTGGAAAGACTAAAGTGGACAGAGAATAGTGGAAAGACTAAAGTGGACAGTCTATAGTGGAAAGACTAAAGTGGACAGACTAAAGTGGAAAGACTAAAGTGGAAAGACTAAAGTGGACAGACTATAGTGGAAAGACTAAAGTGGAAAAACTAAAGTGGAAAGACTAAAGTGGACAGACTATAGTGGAAAGACTATAGTGGAAAGACTGTAGTGGACAGAATAAAGTGGAGAGTATAGTGGAAAGACTAAAGTGGACAGAGAATAGTGGAAAGACTGAAGTGGACAGACTATAGTGGACAGACTATAGTGGAAAGACTAAAGTGGACAGACTAAAGTGGAAAGACTAAAGTGGAAAGACTAAAGTGGACAGACTATAGTGGAAAGACTATAGTGGAAAGACTGTAGTCGACAGAATAAAGTGGAGGCTATAGTGGAAAGACTAAAGTGGACAGAGAATAGTGGAAAGACTAAAGTGGACAGTCTATAGTGGAAAGACTAAAGTGGACAGACTAAAGTGGAAAGACTAAAGTGAAAAGACTAAAGTGGACAGACTATAGTGGAAAGACTAACGTGAACAGACTATAGTGGAAAGACTAAAGTGGAAAGACTAAAGTGGACAGAAGATAGTGGAAATGACTAAAGTGGAAAGACTAAAGTGGACAGACTAAAGAGGACAGACTAAAGTGGACAGACTAAAGTGAAAAGACTAAAGTAGACAGACTCTGGTCGGAAATACTGAAGCGGAAAGACTAAGTGGACAGACTAAAGCGGAAAGACTAAAGTGGAAAGACCAAAGTGGACAGACTAAAGTGGAAAGACTAAAGTGGAAAGACTAAAGTGGACAGGCTATAGTGGAAAGACTATAGTATAATGACTGTAGTGGACAGAATAAAGTGGAGACTATAGTGGAAAGACTAAAGTGGAAAGACTAAAGTGGAAAGACTAAAGTGGACAGACTATAGTGGAAAGACTATAGTGGAATGACTGTAGTGGACAGAATAAAGTGGAGACTATAGTTGAAAGGCTAAAGTGGACAGACTAAAGTGGGCAGACTCTAGTGGAAAGACTAAGTGGACAGACTAAAGCGGAAAGACTAAAGTGGAAAGACTAAAGTGGACAGACTGTAGTGGAAAGACTAAAGTGGACAGACTAAAGTGAAAAGACTATAGTGGAAAGACTATAGTGGAAAGACTCTAGTGGACAGAATAAAGTGGAGACTATAGTGGAAGACTAAAGTGGACAGAGAATAGTGTAAAGACTAAAGTGGACAGTCTATAGTGGAAAGACTAAAGTGGACAGACTAAAGTGGAAAGACTAAAGTGGAAAGACTGAAGCGGACAGACTATAGTGGAAAGACTATAGTGGAAACACTGAAGTGGACAGAATAAAGTGGAAAGACTAAAGTGGAAAGACTAAAGTGGATAGAATATAGTGGAAAGACTTTAGTGGACAGAATAAAGTGGTGACTATAGTGGAAAGACTAAAGTGGACAGAGAATAGTGGAAAGACTAAAGTGGACAGACTATAGTGGAAAGACTAAAGTGGAAAAACTAAAGTGGAAAGACTAAAGTGGACAGACTATAGTGGAAAGACTGTAGTGGACAGAATAAAGTGGAGAGTATAGTGGAAAGACTAAAGTGGACAGAGAATAGTGGAAAGACTGAAGTGGACAGACTATAGTGGACAGACTATAGTGGAAAGACTAAAGTGGACAGACTAAAGTGGAAAGACTAAAGTGGAAAGACTAAAGTGGACAGACTATAGTGGAAAGACTATAGTGGAAAGACTGTAGTCGACAGAATAAAGTGGAGGCTATAGTGGAAAGACTAAAGTGGACAGAGAATAGTGGAAAGACTAAAGTGGACAGTCTATAGTGGAAAGACTAAAGTGGACAGACTAAAGTGGAAAGACTAAAGTGGAAAGACTAAAGTGGACAGAATATAGTGGAAAGGCTATAGTGGAAAGACTGTAGTGGACAGAATAAAGTGGAGACTATAGTTGAAAGACTAAAGTGGAAAGACTAAAGTGGAAAGACCTAAGTGGACAGACTAAAGTGGAAAGACTAAAGTGGAAAGACTAAAGTGGACAGACTATAGTGGAAAGACTATAGTGGAATGACTGTAGTGGACAGAATAAAGTGGAGACTATAGTTGAAAGGCTAAAGTGGAAAGACTAAAGTGGACAGAGAATAGTGGAAAGACTAAAGTGGACAGACTATAGTGGAAAGACTATAGTGGAAAGACTGTAGTGGACAGAATAAAGTGGAGACTATAGTGGAAAGACTAAAGTTGACAGACTAAAGTGAAAGACTATGGTGGAAAGACTGTAGTGGACAGAATAAAGTGGAGACTTTAGTGGAAAGACTAAAGTGGACAGAGAATAGTGGAAAGACTAAAGTGCACAGACTATAGTGGAAAGACTAAAGTGGACAGACTAGAGTGGAAAGACTAAAGTGGACAGACTCTAGTCGGAAAGACTGAAGCGGAAAGACTAAGTGGACAGACTAAAGCGGAAAGACTAAAGTGGAAAGACTTCAGTGGAAAGACTAAAGTGGAAAGACTAAAGTGGAAAGACTAAAGTGGACAGACTATAGTGGAAAGACTAAAGTGGAATGACTGTAGTGGACAGAATAAAGTGGAGACTATAGTGGAAAGGCTAAAGTGGAAAGACTAAAGTGGACAGAGAATAGTGGAAAGACTAAAGTGGACAGACTATAGTGGAAAGACTATAGTGGAAAGACTGTAGTGGACAGAATAAAGTGGAGATTATAGTGGAAAGACTAAAGTTGAAAGACTAAAGTGGACAGAGAAAAGTGGAAAGACTAAAGTGGACAGACTAAAGTGGGCAGAGTCTAGTGGAAAGACTAAGTGGACAGACTAAAGCGGAAAGACTAAAGTGGAAAGACTAAAGTGGACAGACTATAGTGGAAAGACTAAACTGGACAGACTAAAGTGAAAAGACTAAAGTGGAAAGACTAAAGTGGACAGACTATAGTGGAAAGACTATGGTGGAAAGACTGTAGTGGACAGAATAAAGTGGAGACTATAGTGGAAAGACTAAAGTGGACAGAGAATTATGGAAAGTCTAAAGTGGACAGTCTATAGTGGAAAGACTAAAGTGGACAGACTATAGTGGAAAGATTATAGTGGAAAGACTCTAGTGGACAGAATAAAGTGGAGACTATAGTGGAAAGACTAAAGTGGACAGAGAATAGTGGAAATACTAAAGTGGACAGTCTATAGTGGAAAGACTAAAGTGGACAGACTAAAGTGGAAAGACTAAAGTGGAAAGACTGAAGCGGACAGACTATAGTGGAAAGACTATAGTGGAAACACTGAAGTGGACAGAATAAAGTGGAAAGACTAAAGTGGAAAGACTAAAGTGGATAGACTTTAGTGGAAAGACTGTAGTGGACAGAATAAAGTGGTGACTATAGTGGAAAGACTAAAGTGGACACAGAATAGTGGAAAGACTAAAGTGGACAGACTATAGTGGAAAGACTAAAGTGGAAAAACTAAAATGGAAAGACTAAAGTGGACAGACTATAGTGGAAAGACTGTAGTGGACAGAATAAAGTGGAGACTATAGTGGAAAGACTAAAGTGGATAGAGAGTAGTGGAAAGACTAAAGTGGACAGACTATAGTGGAAAGACTATAGTGGAAAGACTGTTGTGCACAGAATAAAGTGGAGACTATAGTGGAAAGACTGAAGTGGAAAGACTAAAGTGGACAGAGAATAGTGGAAAGACTAAAGTGGACAGACTATAGTGGAAAGACTAAAGTAGACAGACTAAAGTGGACAGACTATATTGGAAAGACTAAAGTGGAACGACTGTAGTGGACAGAATAAAGTGGAGAGTATAGTGGAAAGACTAAAGTGGACAGAGAATAGTGGGAAGACTGAAGTGGACAGACGATAGTGGACAGACTATAGTGGAAAGACTAAAGTGGACAGACTAGAGTGGAAAGACCAAAGTGGAAAGACTAAAGTGGACAGAATATAGTGGGAAGGCTATAGTGGAAAGACTGTAGTGGACAGAATAAAGTGGAGACTATAGTGGAAAGACTAAAGTGGAAAGACTAAAGTGGAACGACTAAAGTGGACAGACTATAGTGGAAAGACTAACGTGGACAGACTATAGTGGAAAGACTAAAGTGGAAAGACTAAAGTGGACAGAAGATAGTGGAAATGACTAAAGTGGAAAGACTAAAGTGGACAGACTAAAGAGGACAGACTAAAGTGGAAAGACTAAAGTGAAAAGACTAAAGTGGACAGACTCTAGTCGGAAATACTGAAGCGGAAGGACTAAGTGGACAGACTAAAGCGGAAAGACTAAAGTGGAAAGACCAAAGTGGACAGACTAAAGTGGAAAGACTAAAGTGGAAAGACTAAAGTGGACAGGCTATAGTGGAAAGACTATAGTATAATGACTGTAGTGGACAGAATAAAGTGGAGACTATAGTGGAAAGACTAAAGTGGAAAGACTAAAGTGGAAAGACTAAAGTGGACAGACTATAGTGGAAAGACTATAGTGGAATGACTGTAGTGGACAGAATAAAGTGGAGACTATAGTTGAAAGGCTAAAGTGGACAGACTAAAGTGGGCAGACTCTAGTGGAAAGACTAAGTGGACAGACTAAAGCGGAAAGACTAAAGTGGAAAGACTAAAGTGGACAGACTATAGTGAAAAAGACTAAAGTGGACAGACTAAAGTGAAAAGACTAAAGTGGAAAGACTAAAGTGGACAGACTATAGTGGAAAGACTATAGTGGAAAGACTGTAGTGGACAGAATAAAGTGGAGACTATAGTGGAAAGACTAAAGTGGACTGAGAATTATGGAAAGTCTAAAGTGGACAGTCTATAGTGGAAAGACTAAAGTGGAATGACTGTAGTGGACAGAATAAAGTGGAGACTATAGTGGAAAGGCTAAAGTGGAAAGACTAAAGTGGACAGAGAATAGTGGAAAGACTAAAGTGGACAGACTATAGTGGAAAGACTATAGTGGAAAGACTGTAGTAGACAGAATAAAGTGGAGATTATAGTGGAAAGACTAAAGTTGAAAGACTAAATTGGACAGAGAATAGTGGAAAGACTAAAGTGGACAGACTAAAGTGGGCAGAGTCTAGTAGAAAGACTAAGTGGACAGACTAAAGCGGAAAGACTAAAGTGGAAAGACTAAAGTGGACAGACTATAGTGGAAAGACTAAAGTGGACAGACTAAAGTGAAAAGACTAAAGTGGAAAGACTAAAGTGGACAGACTATAGTGGAAAGACTATAGTGGAAAGACTGTAGTGGACAGAATAAAGTGGAGACTATAGTGGAAAGACTAAAGTGGACAGAGAATTATGGAAAGTCTAAAGTGGACAGTCTATAGTGGAAAGACTAAAGTGGACAGACTATAGTGGAAAGATTATAGTGGAAAGACTCTAGTGGACAGAATAAAGTGGAGACTATAGTGGAAAGACTAAAGTGGACAGAGAATAGTGGAAAGACTAAAGTGGACAGTCTATAGTGGAAAGACTAAAGTGGACAGACTAAAGTGGAAAGACTAAAGTGGAAAGACTGAAGCGGACAGACTATAGTGGAAAGACTATAGTGGAAACACTGAAGTGGACAGAATAAAGTGGAAAGACTAAAGTGGAAAGACTAAAGTGGATAGACTATAGTGGAAAGACTGTAGTGGACAGAATAAAGTGGTGACTATAGTGGAAAGACTAAAGTGGACAGAGAATAGTGGAAAGACTAAAGTGGACAGACTATAGTGGAAAGACTAAAGTGGAAAAACTAAAATGGAAAGACTAAAGTGGACAGACTATAGTGGAAAGACTATAGTGGAAAGACTGTAGTGGACAGAATAAAGTGGAGACTATAGTGGAAAGACTAAAGTGGATAGAGAATAGTGGAAAGACTAAAGTGGACAGACTATAGTGGAAAGACTATAGTGGAAAGACTGTTGTGGACAGAATAAAGTGGAGACTATAGTGGAAAGACTGAAGTGGAAAGACTAAAGTGGACAGAGAATAGTGGAAAGACTAAAGTGGACAGACTATAGTGGAAAGACTATATTGGAAAGACAAAAGTGGAACGACTGTAGTGGACAGAATAAAGTGGAGAGTATAGTGGAAAGACTAAAGTGGACAGAGAATAGTGGAAAGACTGAAGTGGACAGACGATAGTGGACAGACTATAGTGGAAAGACTAAAGTGGACAGACTAAAGTGGAAAGACTAAAGTGGAAAGACTAAAGTGGACAGACTATAGTGGAAAGACTATAGTGGAAAGACTGTAGTCGACAGAATAAAGTGGAGACTATAGTGGAAAGACTAAAGTGGACAGAGAATAGTGGAAAGACTAAAGTGGACAGTCTATAGTGGAAAGACTAAAGTGGACAGACTAAAGTGGAAAGACTAAAGTGGAAAGACTAAAGTGGACAGAATATAGTGGAAAGGCTATAGTGGAAAGACTGTAGTGGACAGAATAAAGTGGAGACTATAGTGGATAGACTAAAGTGGAAAGACTAAAGTGGAACGACTAAAGTGGACAGACTATAGTGGAAAGACTAACGTGGACAGACTATAGTGGAAAGACTAAAGTGGAAAGACTAAAGTGGACAGAAGATAGTGGAAATGACTAAAGTGGAAAGACTAAAGAGGACAGACTAAAGTGGACAGACTAAAGTGAAAAGACTAAAGTGGACAGACTCTAGTCGGAAATACTGAAAGACTAAAGTGGAAAGACCAAAGTGGACAGACTAAAGTGGAAAGACTAAAGTGGAAAGACTAAAGTGGACAGGCTATAGTGGAAAGACTATAGTATAATGACTGTAGTGTACAGAATAAAGTGGAGACTATAGTGGAAAGACTAAAGTGGAAAGACTAAAGTGGAAAGACTAAAGTGGACAGACTATAGTGGAAAGACTATAGTGGAATGACTGTAGTGGACAGAATAAAGTGGAGACTATAGTTGAAAGGCTAAAGTGGACAGACTAAAGTGGGCAGACTCTAGTGGAAAGACTAAGTGGACAGACTAAAGCGGAAAGACTAAAGTGGAAAGACTAAAGTGGACAGACTATAGTGGAAAGACTAAAGTGGACAGACTAAAGTGAAAAGACTAAAGTGGAAAGACTAAAGTGGACAGACTATAGTGGAAAGACTATAGTGGAAAGACTGTAGTGGAAAGACTATAGTGGAAAGACTGTAGTGGAAAGACTAAAGTGGACAGAGAATTATGGAAAGTCTAAAGTGGACAGTCTATAGTGGAAAGACTAAAGTGGACAGACTATAGTGGAAAGACTATAGTGGAAAGACTCTAGTGGACAGAATAAAGTGGAGACTATAGTGGAAAGACTAAAGTGGACAGAGAATAGTGGAAAGACTAAAGTGGACATTCTATAGTGGAAAGACTAAAGTGGACAGACTAAAGTGGAAAGACTAAAGTGGAAAGACTGAAGCGGACAGACTATAGTGGAAAGACTATAGTGGAAACACTGAAGTGGACAGAATAAAGTGGAAAGACTAAAGTGGAAAGACTAAAGTGGATAGACTATAGTGGAAAGACTGTAGTGGACAGAATAAAGTGGTGACTATAGTGGAAAGACTAAAGTGGACAGAGAATAGTGGAAAGACTAAAGTGGACAGACTATAGTGGAAAGACTAAAGTGGAAAAACTAAAGTGGAAAGACTAAAGTGGACAGACTATAGTGGAAAGACTATAGTGGAAAGACTGTAGTGGACAGAATAAAGTGGAGAGTATAGTGGAAAGACTAAAGTGGACAGAGAATAGTGGAAAGACTGAAGTGGACAGACTATAGTGGACAGACTATAGTGGAAAGACTAAAGTGGACAGACTAAAGTGGAAAGACTAAAGTGGAAAGACTAAAGTGGACAGACTATAGTGGAAAGACTATAGTGGAAAGACTGTAGTCGACAGAAGAAAGTGGAGACTATAGTGGAAAGACTAAAGTGGACAGAGAATAGTGGAAAGACTAAAGTGGACAGTCTATAGTGGAAAGACTAAAGTGGACAGACTAAAGTGGAAAGACTAAAGTGGAAAGACTAAAGTGGACAGAATATAGCGGAAAGGCTATAGTGGAAAGACTGTAGTGAACAGAATAAAGTGGAGACTATAGTTGAAAGACTAAAGTGGAAAGACTAAAGTGGAAAGACTAAAGTGGACAGACTATAGTGGAAAGACTATAGTGGAATGACTGTAGTGGACAGAATAAAGTGGAGACTATAGTTGAAAGGCTAAAGTGGAAAGACTAAAGTGGACAGAGAATAGTGGAAAGACTAAAGTGGACAGACTATAGTGGAAAGACTATAGTGGAAAGACTGTAGTGGACAGAATAAAGTGGAGACTATAGTGGAAAGACTAAAGTTGAAAGACTAAAGTGAAAGACTATGGTTGAAAGACTGTAGTGGACAGAATAAAGTGGAGACTATAGTGGAAAGACTAAAGTGGACAGAGAATAGTGGAAAGACTAAAGTGCACAGACTATAGTGGAAAGACTAAAGTGGACAGACTAGAGTGGAAAGACTAAAGTGGACAGACTCTAGTCGGAAAGACTGAAGCGGAAAGACTAAGTGGACAGACTAAAGCGGAAAGACTAAAGTTGAAAGACTTCAGTGGACAGACTAAAGTGGAAAGACTAAAGTGGAAAGACTAAAGTGGACAGACTATAGTGGAAAGACTAAAGTGGAATGACTGTAGTGGACAGAATAAAGTGGAGACTATAGTGGAAAGGCTAAAGTGGAAAGACTAAAGTGGACAGAGAATAGTGGAAAGACTAAAGTGGACAGACTATAGTGGAAAGACTATAGTGGAAAGACTGTAGTGGACAGAATAAAGTGGAGATTATAGTGGAAAGACTAAAGTTGAAAGACTAAAGTGGACAGAGAATAGTGGAAAGACTAAAGTGGACAGACTAAAGTGGGCAGAGTCTAGTGGAAAGACTAAGTGGACAGACTAAAGCGGAAAGACTTAAGTGGAAAGACTAAAGTGGACAGACTATAGTGGAAAGACTAAAGTGGACAGACTAAAGTGAAAAGACTAAAGCGGAAAGACTAATGTGGACAGACTATAGTGGAAAGACTATAGTGGAAAGACTGTAGTGGACAGAATAAAGTGGAGACTATAGTGGAAAGACTAAAGTGGACAGAGAATTATGGAAAGTCTAAAGTGGACAGTCTATAGTGGAAAGACTAAAGTGGACAGACTATAGTGGAAATACTATAGTGGAAAGACTCTAGTGGACAGAATAAAGTGGAGACTATAGTGGAAAGACTAAAGTGGACAGAGAATAGTGGAAAGACTAAAGTGGACAGTCTATAGTGGAAAGACTAAAGTGGACAGCCTAAAGTGGAAAGACTAAAGTGGAAAGACTGAAGCGGACAGACTATAGTGGAAAGACTATAGTGGAAACACTGAAGTGGACAGCATAAAGTGGAAAGACTAAAGTGGAAAGACAAAAGTGGATAGACTATAGTGGAAAGACTGTAGTGGACAGAATAAAGTGGTGACTATAGTGGAAAGACTAAAGTGGACAGAGAATAGTGGAAAGACTAAAGTGGACAGACTATAGTGGAAAGACTAAAGTGGAAAAACTAAAATGGAAAGACTAAAGTGGACAGACTATAGTGGAAAGACTATAGTGGAAAGACTGTAGTGGACAGAATAAAGTGGAGACTATAGTGGAAAGACTAAAGTGGATAGAGAATAGTGGAAAGACTAAAGTGGACAGACTATAGTGGAAAGACTATAGTGGAAAGACTGTTTGGACAGAATAAAGTGGAGACTATAGTGGAAAGACTGAAGTGGAAAGACTAAAGTGGACAGAGAATAGTGGAAAGACTAAAGTGGACAGACTATAGTGGAAAGACTAAAGTGGACAGACTAAAGTGGACAGACTATATTGGAAAGACTAAAGTGGAACGACTGTAGTGGACAGAATAAAGTGGAGAGTATAGTGGAAAGACTAAAGTGGACAGAGAATAGTGGAAAGACTGAAGTGGACAGACGATAGTGGATAGACTATAGTGGAAAGACTAAAGTGGACAGACTAAAGTGGAAAGACTAAAGTGGAAAGACTAAAGTGGACAGACTATAGTGGAAAGACTATAGTGGAAAGACTGTAGTCGACAGAATAAAGTGGAGACTATAGTGGAAAGACTAAAGTGGACAGAGAATAGTGGAAAGACTATAGTGGACAGAATAAAGTGGAAAGACTAAAGTGGAAAGACTAAAGTGGAAAGCCTAAAGTGGAACGACTAAAGTGGACAGACTATAGTGGAAAGACTAACGTGGACAGACTATAGTGGAAAGACTAAAGTGGAAAGACTAAAGTGGACAGAAGATAGTGGAAATGACTAAAGTGGAAAGACTAAAGTGGACAGACTAAAGAGGACAGACTAAAGTGGACAGACTAAAGTAAAAGACTAAAATGGACAGACTCTAGTCGGAAATACACAGTCTTTCCACCATAGTCTTTCGCTTTAGTCTTTCAACTTTAGTCTTTCCACTATAGTCTCCACTTTATTCTGTCCACTACAGTCTTTCCACTATAGTCTTTCCACTATAGTCTGTCCACTTTAGTCTTTCCACTATTCTCTGTCCACTTTAGTCTTTCCACTATAGTCACCACTTTATTCTGTCCACTACAGTCTTTCCACTATAGTCTATCCACTTTAGTCTTTCCACTTTAGTCTTTCCACTTTATTCTGTCCACTTCAGTGTTTCCACTATAGTCTTTCCACTATAGTCTGTCCGCTTCAGTCTTTCCACTTTAGTCTTTCCACTTTAGTCTGTCCACTTTAGTCTTTCCACTATAGACTGTCCACTTTAGTCTTTCCACTATTCTCTGTCCACTTTAGTCTTTCCACTATAGTCTCCACTTTATTCTGTCCACTAGAGTCTTTCCACTATAGTCTTTCCACTATAGTCTGTCCACTTTAGTCTTTCCACTATAGACTGTCCACTTTAGACTTTCCATAATTCTCTGTCCACTTTAGTCTTTCCACTATAGTCTCCACTTTATTCTGTCCTCTCCAGTCTTTCCACTATAGTCTGTCCACTTTAGTCTTTCCACTTTAGTCTTTTCACTTTAGTCTGTCCACTTTAGTCTTTCCACTATAGTCTTACCACTTTAGTCTTTCCACTTTAGTCTTTCCGCTTTAGTCTGTCCACTTAGTCTTTCCACTATAGTCTGCCCACTTTAGTCTGTCCACTGTAGTCTTTCCACTATTATCTGTCCACTTTAGTCTTTCAACTGGACAGACTAAAGTGGAAAGACTAAAGTGGAAAGACTAAAGTGGACAGACTATAGTGGAAAGACTATAGTGGAAAGACTGTAGTCGACAGAATAAAGTGGAGACTATAGTGGAAAGACTAAAGTGGACAGAGAATAGTGGAAAGACTATAGTGGACAGAATAAAGTGGAGACTATAGTGGAAAGACTAAAGTGGAAAGGCTAAAGTGGAACGACTAAAGTGGACAGACTATAGTGGAAAGACTAACGTGGACAGACTATAGTGGAAAGACTAAAGTGGAAAGACTAAAGTGGACAGAAGATAGTGGAAATGACTAAAGTGGAAAGACTAAAGTGGACAGACTAAAGAGGACAGACTAAAGTGGACAGACTAAAGTAAAAAGACTAAAATGGACAGACTCTAGTCGGAAATACTGAAGCGGAAAGACTAAGTGGACAGACTAAAGCGGAAAGACTAAAGTGGAAAGACCAAAGTGGACAGACTAAAGTGGAAAGACTAAAGTGGAAAGACTAAAGTGGACAGGCTATAGTGGAAAGACTATAGTATAATGACTATAGTGGACAGAATAAAGTGGAGACTATAGTGGAAAGACTAAAGTCGAAAGACTAAAGTGGACAGAGAATAGTGGAAAGACTAAAGTGGACAGACTATAGTGGAAAGACTATAGTGGAAAGACTGTAGTGGACAGAATAAAGTGGAGACTATAGTGGAAAGACTAAAGTGGACAGACTAAAGTGGAAAGACTAAAGTGGAAAGACTAAAGTGGACAGACTATACTGGAAATGACTAAAGTGGAAAGACTAAAGTGGACAGACTAAAGTGGTCAGACTAAAGTGGGCAGACTAAAGTGGACAGACTCTAGTGGAAAGACTAAGTGGACAGACTTAAGTGGAAAGACTAAAGTGGAAAGACTAAAGTGGACAGACTATAGTGGAAAGACTAAAGTGGACAGACTAAAGTGGAAAGACTAAAGTGGACAGACTATAGTGGAAAGACTGTAGTGGACAGAATAAAGTGGAGACTATAGTGGAAAGACTAAAGTGGACAGAGAATTATGGAAAGACTAAAGTGGACAGTCTATAGTGGAAAGACTAAAGTGGACAGACTAAAGTGGAAAGACTAAAATGGAAAGACTAAAGTGGACAGACTATAGTGGAAAGACTATAGTGGAAAGACTAAAGTGGAAAGACTAAAGTGGACAGAGAATAGTGGAAAGACTATAGTGGACAGACTATAGTGGAAAGACTATAGTGGAAAGACTGTAGTGGACAGAATAAAGTGGAGACTATAGTGGAAAGACTAAAGTGGAAAGACTAAAGTGGACAGACTATAGTGGAAAGACTAAAGTGGACAGACTAAAGTGGAAAGACTAAAGTGGAAAGACTAAAGTGGACAGACTATAGTGGAAAGACTATAGTGGAAACACTGAAGTGGACAGAATAAAGTGGAAAGACTAAAGTGGAAAGACTTAAGTGGATAGACTATAGTGGAAAGTCTAAAGTGGACAGACTAAAGTGGAAAAACTAAAGTGGAAAGACTAAAGTGGACAGTCTATAGTGGAAAGACTAAAGTGGACAGACTATAGTGGAAAGACTATAGTGGAAAGACTCTAGTGGACAGAATAAAGTGGAGACTATAGTGGAAAGACTAAAGTGGACAGTCTATAGTGGAAAGACTAAAGTGGACGGACCAAAGTGGATAGACTAAAGTGGATAGACTATAGTGGAAAGTCTAAAGTGGACAGACTAAAGTGGAAAAACTAAAGTGGAAAGACTAAAGTGGACAGTCTATAGTGGAAAGACTAAAGTGGACAGACTATAGTGGAAAGACTAAAGTGGACAGAGAATAGTGGAAAGACTAAAGTGGACAGACTATAGTGGAAAGACTATAGTGGAAAGATTGTAGTGGACAGAATAAAGTGGAGACTATGGTGGAAAGACTAAAGTTGAAAGACTAAAGTGAAAGACTATGGTGGAAAGACTGTAGTGGACAGAATAAAGTGGAGACTATAGTGGAAAGACTAAAGTGGACAGAGAATAGTGGAAAGACTAAAGTGCACAGACTATAGTGGAAAGACTAAAGTGGACAGACTAGAGTGGAAAGACTAAAGTGGACAGACTCTATTCGGAAAGACTGAAGCGGAAAGACTAAGTGGACAGACTAAAGTGGAAAGACTAAAGTGGAAAGACTAAAGTGGACAGACTATAGTGGAAAGACTAAAGAGGAATGACTGTAGTGGACAGAATAAAGTGGAGACTTATAGTGGAAAGGCTAAATTGGAAAGACTAAAGTGGACAGAGAATAGTGGAAAGACTAAAGTGGACAGACTATAGTGGAAATACTATAGTGGAAAGACTATAGTGGAAAGACTATAGTGGAAAGACTGTAGTCGACAGAATAAAGTGGAGACTGTAGTGGAAAGACTAAAGTGGACAGAGAATAGTGGAAAGACTAAAGTTGACAGTCTATAGTGGAAAGACTAAAGTGGACAGACTAAAGTGGAAAGACTAAAGTGGAAAGACTAAAGTGGACAGAATATAGTGGAAAGGCTATAGTGGAAAGACTGTAGTGGACAGAATAAAGTGGAGACTATAGTGGAAAGACTAAAGTGGAAAGGCTAAAGTGGAACGACTAAAGTGGACAGACTATAGTGGAAAGACTAACGTGGACAGACTATAGTGGAAAGACTAAAGTGGAAAGACTAAAGTGGACAGAAGATAGTGGAAATGACTAAAGTGGAAAGACTAAAGTGGACAGACTAAAGAGGACAGACTAAAGTGGACAGACTAAAGTAAAAAGACTAAAATGGACAGACTCTAGTCGGAAATACTGAAGCGGAAAGACTAAGTGGACAGACTAAAGCGGAAAGACTAAAGTGGAAAGACCAAAGTGGACAGACTAAAGTGGAAAGACTAAAGTGGAAAGACTAAAGTGGACAGGCTATAGTGGAAAGACTATAGTATAATGACTGTAGTGGACAGAATAAAGTGGAGACTATAGTGGAAAGACTAAAGTCGAAAGACTAAAGTGGACAGAGAATAGTGGAAAGACTAAAGTGGACAGACTATAGTGGAAAGACTGTAGTGGACAGAATAAAGTGGAGACTATAGTGGAAAGACTTAAGTGGAAAGACTAAAGTGGACAGAGAATAGTGGAAAGACTAAAGTGGACAGACTAAAGTGGAAAGACTAAAGTGGAAAGACTAAAGTGGACAGACTATACTGGAAATGACTAAAGTGGAAAGACTAAAGTGGACAGACTAAAGTGGTCAGACTAAAGTGGGCAGACTAAAGTGGACAGACTCTAGTGGAAAGACTAAGTGGACAGACTTAAGTGGAAAGACTAAAGTGGAAAGACTAAAGTGGACAGACTATAGTGGAAAGACTAAAGTGGACAGACTAAAGTGGAAAGACTAAAGTGGACAGACTATAGTGGAAAGACTGTAGTGGACAGAATAAAGTGGAGACTATAGTGGAAAGACTAAAGTGGACAGAGAATTATGGAAAGACTAAAGTGGACAGTCTATAGTGGAAAGACTAAAGTGGACAGACTAAAGTGGAAAGACTAAAGTGGAAAGACTAAAGCGGACAGACAATAGTGGAAAGACTATAGTGGAAAGACTAAAGTGGAAAGACTAAAGTGGACAGAGAATAGTGGAAAGACTATAGTGGACAGACTATAGTGGAAAGACTATAGTGGAAAGACTGTAGTGGACAGAATAAAGTGGAGACTATAGTGGAAAGACTAAAGTGGAAAGACTAAAGTGGACAGACTATAGTGGAAAGACTAAAGTGGACAGACTAAAGTGGAAAGACTAAAGTGGAAAGACTAAAGTGGACAGACTATAGTGGAAAGACTATAGTGGAAACACTGAAGTGGACAGAATAAAGTGGAGACTATGGTGGAAAGACTAAAGTTGAAAGACTAAAGTGAAAGACTATGGTGGAAAGACTGTAGTGGACAGAATAAAGTGGAGACTATAGTGGAAAGACTAAAGTGGACAGAGAATAGTGGAAAGACTAAAGTGCACAGACTATAGTGGAAAGACTAAAGTGGACAGACTAGAGTGGAAAGACTAAAGTGGACAGACTCTATTCGGAAAGACTGAAGCGGAAAGACTAAGTGGACAGACTAAAGTGGAAAGACTAAAGTGGACAGAGAATTATGGAAAGTCTAAAGTGGACAGTCTATAGTGGAAAGACTAAAGTGGACAGACTATAGTGGAAAGACTATAGTGGAAAGACTCTAGTGGACAGAATAAAGTGGAGAGTCTATAGTGGAAAGACTAAAGTGGACGGACCAAAGTGGAAAGACTAAAGTGGATAGACTATAGTGGAAAGTCTAAAGTGGACAGACTAAAGTGGAAAAACTAAAGTGGAAAGACTAAAGTGGACAGTCTATAGTGGAAAGACTAAAGTGGACAGACTATAGTGGAAAGACTAAAGTGGACAGAGAATAGTGGAAAGACTAAAGTGGACAGACTATAGTGGAAAGACTATAGTGGAAAGATTGTAGTGGACAGAATAAAGTGGAGACTATGGTGGAAAGACTAAAGTTGAAAGACTAAAGTGAAAGACTATGGTGGAAAGACTGTAGTGGACAGAATAAAGTGGAGACTATAGTGGAAAGACTAAAGTGGACAGAGAATAGTGGAAAGACTAAAGTGCACAGACTATAGTGGAAAGACTAAAGTGGACAGACTAGAGTGGAAAGACTAAAGTGGACAGACTCTATTCGGAAAGACTGAAGCGGAAAGACTAAGTGGACAGACTAAAGTGGAAAGACTAAAGTGGAAAGACTAAAGTGGACAGACTATAGTGGAAAGACTAAAGAGGAATGACTGTAGTGGACAGAATAAAGTGGAGACTTATAGTGGAAAGGCTAAATTGGAAAGACTAAAGTGGACAGAGAATAGTGGAAAGACTAAAGTGGACAGACTATAGTGGAAATACTATAGTGGAAAGACTGTAGTGGACAGATAAAGTGGAGATTATAGTGGAAAGACTAAAGTTGAAAGACTAAAGTGGACAGAGAATAGTGGAAAGACTAAAGTGGACAGACTAAAGTGGGCAGACTCTAGTGGAAAGACTAAGTGGACAGACTAAAGTGGAAAGACTAAAGTGGAAAGACTAAAGTGGACAGACTATAGTGAAAAGACTAAAGTGGACAGACTAAAGTGAAAAGACTAAAGTGGAAAGACTAAAGTGGACAGACTATAGTGGAAAGACTATAGTGGAAAGACTGTAGTGGACAGAATAAAGTGGAGACTATAGTGGAAAGACTAAAGTGGACAGAGAATTATGGAAAGTCTAAAGTGGACAGTCTATAGTGGAAAGACTAAAGTGGACAGACTATAGTGGAAAGACTATAGTGGAAAGACTCTAGTGGACAGAATAAAGTGGAGACTATAGTGGAAAGACTAAAGTCGACAGAGAATAGTGGAAAGACTAAAGTGGACAGTCTATAGTGGAAAGACTAAAGTGGACAGACTAAAGTGGAAAGACTAAAGTGGAAAGACTGAAGCGGACAGACTATAGTGGAAAGACTATAGTGGAAATACTGAAGTGGACAGAATAAAGTGGAAAGACTAAAGTGGAAAGACTAAAGTGGATAGACTATAGTGGAAAGACTGTAGTGAACAGAATAAAGTGGTGAGTATAGTGGAAAGACTAAAGTGGACAGAGAATAGTGGAAAGACTAAAGTGGACAGACTATAGTGGAAAGACTAAAGTGGAAAAACTAAAGTGGAAAGACTAAAGTGGACAGACTATAGTGGAAAGACTAAAGTGGAAAGACTGTAGTGGACAGAATAAAGTGGAGACTATAGTGGAAAGACTAAAGTGGATAGAGAATAGTGGAAAGACTAAAGTGGACAGACTATAGTGGAAAGACTATAGTGGAAAGACTGTTGTGGACAGAATCAAGTGGAGACTATAGAGGAAAGACTGAAGTGGAAAGACTAAAGTGGACAGAGAATAGTGGAAAGAATAAAGTGGACAGACTATAGTGGAAAGACTAAAGTGGACAGACTAAAGTGGACAGACTATATTGGAAAGACTATAGTGGAACGACTGTAGTGGACAGAATAAAGTGGAGAGTATAGTGGAAAGACTAAAGTGGACAGAGAATAGTGGAAAGACTGAAGTGGACAGACTATAGTGGACAGACTATAGTGGAAAGACTAAAGTGGACAGACTAAAGTGGAAAGACTAAAGTGGAAAGACTAAAGTGGACAGACTATAGTGGAAAGACTATAGTGGAAAGATTGTAGTCGACAGAATAAAGTGGAGACTATAGTGGAAAGACTAAAGTGGACAGAGAATAGTGGAAAGACGAAAGTGGACAGTCTATAGTGGAAAGACTAAAGTGGACAGACTAAAGTGGAAAGACTAAAGTGGAAAGACTAAAGTGGACAGAATATAGTGGAAAGGCTATAGTGGAAAGACTGTAGTGGACAGAATAAAGTGGAGACTATAGTGGAAAGACTAAAGTGGAAAGACTAAAGTGGACAGACTCTAGTCGGAAAGACTGAAGCGGAAAGACTAAGTGGACAGACTAAAGCGGAAAGACTAAAGTGGAAAGACCTAAGTGGACAGACTAAAGTGGAAAGACTAAAGTGGAAAGACTAAAGTGGACAGACTATTGTGGAAAGACTATAGTGGAATGACTGTAGTGGACAGAATAAAGTGGAGACTATAGTGGAAAGGCTAAAGTGGAAAGACTATAAGTGGACAGAGAATAGTGGAAAGACTAAAGTGGACAGACTATAGTGGAAAGACTATAGTGGAAAGACTGTAGTGGACAGAATAAAGTGGAGACTATAGTGGAAAGACTAAAGTTGAAAGACTAAAGTGAAAGACTATGGTGGAAAGACTGTAGTGGACAGAATAAAGTGGAGACTATAGTGGAAAGACTAAAGTGGACAGAGAATAGTGGAAAGACTAAAGTGCACAGACTATAGTGGAAAGACTAAAGTGGACAGACTAGAGTGGAAAGACCAAAGTGGACAGACTCTAGTCGGAAAGACTAAAGTGGAGTGACTGTAGTGGACAGAATAAAGTGGAAAGACTAAAGTGGACAGAGAATAGTAGAAAGACTAAAGTGGACAGACTATAGTGGAAAGACTATAGTGGAAAGACTGTAGTGGACAGAATAAAGTGGAGATTATAGTGGAAAGACTAAAGTTGAAAGACTAAAGTGGACAGAGAATAGTGGAAAGACTACAGTGGACAGACTAAAGTGGGCAGACTATAGTGGAAAGACTAAGTGGACAGACTAAAGCGGAAAGACTAAAGTGGAAAGACTAAAGTGGTAAGACTATAGTGGAAAGACTAAAGTGGACAGACTAAAGTGAAAAGACTAAAGTGGAAAGACTAAAGTGGACAGACTATAGTGGAAAGACTATAGTGGAAAGACTGGAGAGGACAGAATAAAGTGGAGACTATAGTGGAAAGACTAAAGTGGACAGAGAATTATGGAAAGTCTAAAGTGGACAGTCTATAGTGGAAAGACTAAAGTGGACAGACTATAGTGGAAAGACTCTAGTGGACAGAATAAAGTGGAGACTATAGTGGAAAGACTAAAGTGGACAGAGAATAGTGGAAAGACTAAAGTGGACAGTCTATAGTGGAAAGACTAAAGTGGACAGACTAAAGTGGAAAGACTAAAGTGGAAAGACTGAAGCGGACAGACTATAGTGGAAAGACTATAGTGGAAACACTGAAGTGGACAGAATAAAGTGGAAAGACTAAAGTGGAAAGACTAAAGTGGATAGACTATAGTGGAAAGACTGTAGTGGACAGAATAAAGTGGTGACTATAGTGGAAAGACTAAAGTGGACAGAGAATAGTGGAAAGACTAAAGTGGACAGACTATAGTGGAAAGACTAAAGTGGAAAAACTAAAATGGAAAGACTAAAGTGGACAGACTATAGTGGAAAGACTATAGTGGAAAGACTGTAGTGGACAGAATAAAGTGGAGACTATAGTGGAAAGACTAAAGTGGATAGAGAATAGTGGAAAGACTAAAGTGGACAGACTATAGTGGAAAGACTATAGTGGAAAGACTGTTGTGGACAGAATAAAGTGGAGACTATAGTGGAAAGACTGAAGTGGAAAGACTAAAGTGGACAGAGAATAGTGGAAAGACTAAAGTGGACAGACTATGGTGGAAAGACTAAAGTGGACAGACTAAATTGGACAGACTATATTGGAAAGAATAAAGTGGAACGACTGTAGTGGACAGAATAAAGTGGAGAGTATAGTGGAAAGACTAAAGTGGACAGAGAATAGTGGAAAGACTGAAGTGGACAGACTATAGTGGACAGACTATAGTGGATAGACTAAAGTGGACAGACTAAAGTGGAAAGACTAAAGTGAAAGACTATGGTGGAAAGACTGTAGTGGACAGAATAAAGTGGAGACTATAGTGGAAAGACTAAAGTGGACAGAGAATAGTGGAAAGACTAAAGTGCACAGACTATAGTGGAAAGACTAAAGTGGACAGACTAGAGTGGAAAGACTAAAGTGGACAGACTCTATTCGGAAAGACTGAAGCGGAAAGACTAAGTGGACAGACTAAAGTGGAAAGACTAAAGTGGAAAGACTAAAGTGGACAGACTATAGTGGAAAGACTAAAGAGGAATGACTGTAGTGGACAGAATAAAGTGGAGACTTATAGTGGAAAGGCTAAATTGGAAAGACTAAAGTGGACAGAGAATAGTGGAAAGACTAAAGTGGACAGACTATAGTGGAAATACTATAGTGGAAAGACTGTAGTGGACAGATAAAGTGGAGATTATAGTGGAAAGACTAAAGTTGAAAGACTAAAGTGGACAGAGAATAGTGGAAAGACTAAAGTGGACAGACTAAAGTGGGCAGACTCTAGTGGAAAGACTAAGTGGACAGACTAAAGTGGAAAGACTAAAGTGGAAAGACTAAAGTGGACAGACTATAGTGAAAAGACTAAAGTGGACAGACTAAAGTGAAAAGACTAAAGTGGAAAGACTAAAGTGGACAGACTATAGTGGAAAGACTATAGTGGAAAGACTGTAGTGGACAGAATAAAGTGGAGACTATAGTGGAAAGACTAAAGTGGACAGAGAATTATGGAAAGTCTAAAGTGGACAGTCTATAGTGGAAAGACTAAAGTGGACAGACTATAGTGGAAAGACTATAGTGGAAAGACTCTAGTGGACAGAATAAAGTGGAGACTATAGTGGAAAGACTAAAGTCGACAGAGAATAGTGGAAAGACTAAAGTGGACAGTCTATAGTGGAAAGACTAAAGTGGACAGACTAAAGTGGAAAGACTAAAGTGGAAAGACTGAAGCGGACAGACTATAGTGGAAAGACTATAGTGGAAATACTGAAGTGGACAGAATAAAGTGGAAAGACTAAAGTGGAAAGACTAAAGTGGATAGACTATAGTGGAAAGACTGTAGTGAACAGAATAAAGTGGTGAGTATAGTGGAAAGACTAAAGTGGACAGAGAATAGTGGAAAGACTAAAGTGGACAGACTATAGTGGAAAGACTAAAGTGGAAAAACTAAAGTGGAAAGACTAAAGTGGACAGACTATAGTGGAAAGACTAAAGTGGACAGACTAAAGTGAAAAGACTAAAGTGGAAAGACTAAAGTGGACAGACTATAGTGGAAAGACTATAGTGGAAAGACTGTAGTGGACAGAATAAAGTGGAGACTATAGTGGAAAGACTAAAGTGGACAGAGAATTATGGAAAGTCTAAAGTGGACAGTCTATAGTGGAAAGACTAAAGTGGACAGACTATAGTGGAAAGACTATAGTGGAAAGACTCTAGTGGACAGAATAAAGTGGAGACTATAGTGGAAAGACTAAAGTCGACAGAGAATAGTGGAAAGACTAAAGTGGACAGTCTATAGTGGAAAGACTAAAGTGGACAGACTAAAGTGGAAAGACTAAAGTGGAAAGACTGAAGCGGACAGACTATAGTGGAAAGACTATAGTGGAAATACTGAAGTGGACAGAATAAAGTGGAAAGACTAAAGTGGAAAGACTAAAGTGGATAGACTATAGTGGAAAGACTGTAGTGAACAGAATAAAGTGGTGAGTATAGTGGAAAGACTAAAGTGGACAGAGAATAGTGGAAAGACTAAAGTGGACAGACTATAGTGGAAAGACTAAAGTGGAAAAACTAAAGTGGAAAGACTAAAGTGGACAGACTATAGTGGAAAGACTAAAGTGGAAAGACTGTAGTGGACAGAATAAAGTGGAGACTATAGTGGAAAGACTAAAGTGGATAGAGAATAGTGGAAAGACTAAAGTGGACAGACTATAGTGGAAAGAGTATAGTGGAAAGACTGTTGTGGACAGAATCAAGTGGAGACTATAGAGGAAAGACTGAAGTGGAAAGACTAAAGTGGACAGAGAATAGTGGAAAGAATAAAGTGGACAGACTATAGTGGAAAGACTAAAGTGGACAGACTAAAGTGGACAGACTATATTGGAAAGACTATAGTGGAACGACTGTAGTGGACAGAATAAAGTGGAGAGTATAGTGGAAAGACTAAAGTGGACAGAGAATAGTGGAAAGACTGAAGTGGACAGACTATAGTGGACAGACTATAGTGGAAAGACTAAAGTGGACAGACTAAAGTGGAAAGACTAAAGTGGAAAGACTAAAGTGGACAGACTATAGTGGAAAGACTATAGTGGAAAGATTGTAGTCGACAGAATAAAGTGGAGACTATAGTGGAAAGACTAAAGTGGACAGAGAATAGTGGAAAGACGAAAGTGGACAGTCTATAGTGGAAAGACTAAAGTGGACAGACTAAAGTGGAAAGACTAAAGTGGAAAGACTAAAGTGGACAGAATATAGTGGAAAGGCTATAGTGGAAAGACTGTAGTGGACAGAATAAAGTGGAGACTATAGTGGAAAGACTAAAGTGGAAAGACTAAAGTGGACAGACTCTAGTCGGAAAGACTGAAGCGGAAAGACTAAGTGGACAGACTAAAGCGGAAAGACTAAAGTGGAAAGACCTAAGTGGACAGACTAAAGTGGAAAGACTAAAGTGGAAAGACTAAAGTGGACAGACTATTGTGGAAAGACTATAGTGGAATGACTGTAGTGGACAGAATAAAGTGGAGACTATAGTGGAAAGGCTAAAGTGGAAAGACTAAAGTGGACAGAGAATAGTGGAAAGACTAAAGTGGACAGACTATAGTGGAAAGACTATAGTGGAAAGACTGTAGTGGACAGAATAAAGTGGAGACTATAGTGGAAACACTAAAGTTGAAAGACTAAAGTGAAAGACTATGGTGGAAAGACTGTAGTGGACAGAATAAAGTGGAGACTATAGTGGAAAGACTAAAGTGGACAGAGAATAGTGGAAAGACTAAAGTGCACAGACTATAGTGGAAAGACTAAAGTGGACAGACTAGAGTGGAAAGACCAAAGTGGACAGACTCTAGTCGGAAAGACTAAAGTGGAGTGACTGTAGTGGACAGAATAAAGTGGAAAGACTAAAGTGGACAGAGAATAGTAGAAAGACTAAAGTGGACAGACTATAGTGGAAAGACTATAGTGGAAAGACTGTAGTGGACAGAATAAAGTGGAGATTATAGTGGAAAGACTAAAGTTGAAAGACTAAAGTGGACAGAGAATAGTGGAAAGACTACAGTGGACAGACTAAAGTGGGCAGACTATAGTGGAAAGACTAAGTGGACAGACTAAAGCGGAAAGACTAAAGTGGAAAGACTAAAGTGGTAAGACTATAGTGGAAAGACTAAAGTGGACAGACTAAAGTGAAAAGACTAAAGTGGAAAGACTAAAGTGGACAGACTATAGTGGAAAGACTATAGTGGAAAGACTGGAGAGGACAGAATAAAGTGGAGACTATAGTGGAAAGACTAAAGTGGACAGAGAATTATGGAAAGTCTAAAGTGGACAGTCTATAGTGGAAAGACTAAAGTGGACAGACTATAGTGGAAAGACTCTAGTGGACAGAATAAAGTGGAGACTATAGTGGAAAGACTAAAGTGGACAGAGAATAGTGGAAAGACTAAAGTGGACAGTCTATAGTGGAAAGACTAAAGTGGACAGACTAAAGTGGAAAGACTAAAGTGGAAAGACTGAAGCGGACAGACTATAGTGGAAAGACTATAGTGGAAACACTGAAGTAGACAGAATAAAGTGGAAAGACTAAAGTGGAAAGACTAAAGTGGATAGACTATAGTGGAAAGACTGTAGTGGACAGAATAAAGTGGTGACTATAGTGGAAAGACTAAAGTGGACAGAGAATAGTGGAAAGACTAAAGTGGACAGACTATAGTGGAAAGACTAAAGTGGAAAAACTAAAATGGAAAGACTAAAGTGGACAGACTATAGTGGAAAGACTATAGTGGAAAGACTGTAGTGGACAGAATAAAGTGGAGACTATAGTGGAAAGACTAAAGTGGATAGAGAATAGTGGAAAGACTAAAGTGGACAGACTATAGTGGAAAGACTATAGTGGAAAGACTGTTGTGGACAGAATAAAGTGGAGACTATAGTGGAAAGACTGAAGTGGAAAGACTAAAGTGGACAGAGAATAGTGGAAAGACTAAAGTGGACAGACTATGGTGGAAAGACTAAAGTGGACAGACTAAATTGGACAGACTATATTGGAAAGAATAAAGTGGAACGACTGTAGTGGACAGAATAAAGTGGAGAGTATAGTGGAAAGACTAAAGTGGACAGAGAATAGTGGAAAGACTGAAGTGGACAGACTATAGTGGACAGACTATAGTGGATAGACTAAAGTGGACAGACTAAAGTGGAAAGACTAAAGTGAAAGACTATGGTGGAAAGACTGTAGTGGACAGAATAAAGTGGAGACTATAGTGGAAAGACTAAAGTGGACAGAGAATAGTGGAAAGACTAAAGTGCACAGACTATAGTGGAAAGACTAAAGTGGACAGACTAGAGTGGAAAGACTAAAGTGGACAGACTCTATTCGGAAAGACTGAAGCGGAAAGACTAAGTGGACAGACTAAAGTGGAAAGACTAAAGTGGAAAGACTAAAGTGGACAGACTATAGTGGAAAGACTAAAGAGGAATGACTGTAGTGGACAGAATAAAGTGGAGACTTATAGTGGAAAGGCTAAATTGGAAAGACTAAAGTGGACAGAGAATAGTGGAAAGACTAAAGTGGACAGACTATAGTGGAAATACTATAGTGGAAAGACTGTAGTGGACAGATAAAGTGGAGATTATAGTGGAAAGACTAAAGTTGAAAGACTAAAGTGGACAGAGAATAGTGGAAAGACTAAAGTGGACAGACTAAAGTGGGCAGACTCTAGTGGAAAGACTAAGTGGACAGACTAAAGTGGAAAGACTAAAGTGGAAAGACTAAAGTGGACAGACTATAGTGAAAAGACTAAAGTGGACAGACTAAAGTGAAAAGACTAAAGTGGAAAGACTAAAGTGGACAGACTATAGTGGAAAGACTATAGTGGAAAGACTGTAGTGGACAGAATAAAGTGGAGACTATAGTGGAAAGACTAAAGTGGACAGAGAATTATGGAAAGTCTAAAGTGGACAGTCTATAGTGGAAAGACTAAAGTGGACAGACTATAGTGGAAAGACTATAGTGGAAAGACTCTAGTGGACAGAATAAAGTGGAGACTATAGTGGAAAGACTAAAGTCGACAGAGAATAGTGGAAAGACTAAAGTGGACAGTCTATAGTGGAAAGACTAAAGTGGACAGACTAAAGTGGAAAGACTAAAGTGGAAAGACTGAAGCGGACAGACTATAGTGGAAAGACTATAGTGGAAATACTGAAGTGGACAGAATAAAGTGGAAAGACTAAAGTGGAAAGACTAAAGTGGATAGACTATAGTGGAAAGACTGTAGTGAACAGAATAAAGTGGTGAGTATAGTGGAAAGACTAAAGTGGACAGAGAATAGTGGAAAGACTAAAGTGGACAGACTATAGTGGAAAGACTAAAGTGGAAAAACTAAAGTGGAAAGACTAAAGTGGACAGACTATAGTGGAAAGACTAAAGTGGAAAGACTGTAGTGGACAGAATAAAGTGGAGACTATAGTGGAAAGACTAAAGTGGATAGAGAATAGTGGAAAGACTAAAGTGGACAGACTATAGTGGAAAGACTATAGTGGAAAGACTGTTGTGGACAGAATCAAGTGGAGACTATAGAGGAAAGACTGAAGTGGAAAGACTAAAGTGGACAGAGAATAGTGGAAAGAATAAAGTGGACAGACTATAGTGGAAAGACTAAAGTGGACAGACTAAAGTGGACAGACTATATTGGAAAGACTATAGTGGAACGACTGTAGTGGACAGAATAAAGTGGAGAGTATAGTGGAAAGACTAAAGTGGACAGAGAATAGTGGAAAGACTGAAGTGGACAGACTATAGTGGACAGACTATAGTGGAAAGACTAAAGTGGACAGACTAAAGTGGAAAGACTAAAGTGGAAAGACTAAAGTGGACAGACTATAGTGGAAAGACTATAGTGGAAAGATTGTAGTCGACAGAATAAAGTGGAGACTATAGTGGAAAGACTAAAGTGGACAGAGAATAGTGGAAAGACGAAAGTGGACAGTCTATAGTGGAAAGACTAAAGTGGACAGACTAAAGTGGAAAGACTAAAGTGGAAAGACTAAAGTGGACAGAATATAGTGGAAAGGCTATAGTGGAAAGACTGTAGTGGACAGAATAAAGTGGAGACTATAGTGGAAAGACTAAAGTGGAAAGACTAAAGTGGACAGACTCTAGTCGGAAAGACTGAAGCGGAAAGACTAAGTGGACAGACTAAAGCGGAAAGACTAAAGTGGAAAGACCTAAGTGGACAGACTAAAGTGGAAAGACTAAAGTGGAAAGACTAAAGTGGACAGACTATTGTGGAAAGACTATAGTGGAATGACTGTAGTGGACAGAATAAAGTGGAGACTATAGTGGAAAGGCTAAAGTGGAAAGACTAAAGTGGACAGAGAATAGTGGAAAGACTAAAGTGGACAGACTATAGTGGAAAGACTATAGTGGAAAGACTGTAGTGGACAGAATAAAGTGGAGACTATAGTGGAAAGACTAAAGTTGAAAGACTAAAGTGAAAGACTATGGTGGAAAGACTGTAGTGGACAGAATAAAGTGGAGACTATAGTGGAAAGACTAAAGTGGACAGAGAATAGTGGAAAGACTAAAGTGCACAGACTATAGTGGAAAGACTAAAGTGGACAGACTAGAGTGGAAAGACCAAAGTGGACAGACTCTAGTCGGAAAGACTAAAGTGGAGTGACTGTAGTGGACAGAATAAAGTGGAAAGACTAAAGTGGACAGAGAATAGTAGAAAGACTAAAGTGGACAGACTATAGTGGAAAGACTATAGTGGAAAGACTGTAGTGGACAGAATAAAGTGGAGATTATAGTGGAAAGACTAAAGTTGAAAGACTAAAGTGGACAGAGAATAGTGGAAAGACTACAGTGGACAGACTAAAGTGGGCAGACTATAGTGGAAAGACTAAGTGGACAGACTAAAGCGGAAAGACTAAAGTGGAAAGACTAAAGTGGTAAGACTATAGTGGAAAGACTAAAGTGGACAGACTAAAGTGAAAAGACTAAAGTGGAAAGACTAAAGTGGACAGACTATAGTGGAAAGACTATAGTGGAAAGACTGGAGAGGACAGAATAAAGTGGAGACTATAGTGGAAAGACTAAAGTGGACAGAGAATTATGGAAAGTCTAAAGTGGACAGTCTATAGTGGAAAGACTAAAGTGGACAGACTATAGTGGAAAGACTCTAGTGGACAGAATAAAGTGGAGACTATAGTGGAAAGACTAAAGTGGACAGAGAATAGTGGAAAGACTAAAGTGGACAGTCTATAGTGGAAAGACTAAAGTGGACAGACTAAAGTGGAAAGACTAAAGTGGAAAGACTGAAGCGGACAGACTATAGTGGAAAGACTATAGTGGAAACACTGAAGTGGACAGAATAAAGTGGAAAGACTAAAGTGGAAAGACTAAAGTGGATAGACTATAGTGGAAAGACTGTAGTGGACAGAATAAAGTGGTGACTATAGTGGAAAGACTAAAGTGGACAGAGAATAGTGGAAAGACTAAAGTGGACAGACTATAGTGGAAAGACTAAAGTGGAAAAACTAAAATGGAAAGACTAAAGTGGACAGACTATAGTGGAAAGACTATAGTGGAAAGACTGTAGTGGACAGAATAAAGTGGAGACTATAGTGGAAAGACTAAAGTGGATAGAGAATAGTGGAAAGACTAAAGTGGACAGACTATAGTGGAAAGACTATAGTGGAAAGACTGTTGTGGACAGAATAAAGTGGAGACTATAGTGGAAAGACTGAAGTGGAAAGACTAAAGTGGACAGAGAATAGTGGAAAGACTAAAGTGGACAGACTATGGTGGAAAGACTAAAGTGGACAGACTAAATTGGACAGACTATATTGGAAAGAATAAAGTGGAACGACTGTAGTGGACAGAATAAAGTGGAGAGTATAGTGGAAAGACTAAAGTGGACAGAGAATAGTGGAAAGACTGAAGTGGACAGACTATAGTGGACAGACTATAGTGGATAGACTAAAGTGGACAGACTAAAGTGGAAAGACTAAAGTGGAAAGACTAAAGTGGACAGACTATAGTGGAAAGACTATAGTGGAAAGACTGTAGTCGACAGAATAAAGTGGAGACTATAGTGGAAAGACTAAAGTGGACAGAGAATAGTGGAAAGACTAAAGTGGACAGTCTATAGTGGAAAGACTAAAGTGGACAGACTAAAGTGGAAAGACTAAAGTGGAAAGGCTAAAGTGGACAGAATATAGTGGAAAGGCTATAGTGGAAAGACTGTAGTGGACAGAATAAAGTGGAGACTATAGTGGAAAGACTAAAGTGGAAAGACTAAAGTGGGACGACTAAAGTGAACAGACTATAGTGGAAAGACTAACGTGGACAGACTATAGTGGAAAGACTAAAGTGGAAAGACTAAAGTGGACAGAAGATAGTGGAAATGACTAAAGTGGAAAGACTAAAGTGGACAGACTAAAGAGGACAGACTAAAGTGGACAGACTAAAGTGAAAAGACTAAAGTGGACAGACTCTAGTCGGAAATACTGAAGCGGAAAGACTAAGTGGACAGACTAAAGCGGAAAGACTAAAGTGGAAAGACCAAAGTGGACAGACTAAAGTGGAAAGACTAAAGTGGAAAGACTAAAGTGGACAGGCTATAGTGGAAAGACTATAGTATAATGACTGTAGTGGACAGAATAAAGTGGAGACTATAGTGGAAAGACTAAAGTCGAAGGACTAAAGTGGACAGAGAATAATGGAAAGACTAAAGTGGAAAGACTAAAGTGGAAAGACTAAAGTGGACAGACTATAGTGGAAATGACTAAAGTGGAAAGACTAAAGTGGACAGACTAAAGTGGCCAGACTAAAGTGGACAGACTAAAGTGGACAGACTCTAGTGGAAAGACTAAGTGGACAGACTTAAGTGGAAAGACTAAAGTGGAAAGACTATAGTGGAAAGACTCTAGTGGACAGAATAAAGTGGAGACTATAGTGGAAAGACTAAAGTGGACAGTCTATAGTGGAAAGACTAAAGTGGACGGACCAAAGTGGAAAGACTAAAGTGGATAGACTATAGTGGAAAGTCTAAAGTGGACAGACTAAAGTGGGAAAACTAAAGTGGAAAGACTAAAGTGGACAGTCTATAGTGGAAAGACTAAAGTGGACAGACTATAGTGGAAAGACTAAAGTGGACAGAGAATAGTGGAAAGACTAAAGTGGACAGACTATAGTGGAAAGACTAAAGTGGAAAGATTGTAGTGGACAGAATAAAGTGGAGACTATGGTGGAAAGACTAAAGTTGAAAGACTAAAGTGAAAGACTATGGTGGAAAGACTGTAGTGGACAGAATAAAGTGGAGACTATAGTGGAAAGACTAACGTGGACAGAGAATAGTGGAAAGACTAAAGTGCACAGACTATAGTGGAAAGACTAAAGTGGACAGACTAGAGTGGAGAGACTAAAGTGTACAGACTCTATTCGGAAAGACTGAAGCGGAAAGACTAAGTGGACAGACTAAAGTGGAAAGACTAAAGTGGAAAGACTAAAGTGGACAGACTATAGTGGAAAGACTAAAGTGGAATGACTGTAGTGGACAGAATAAAGTGGAGACTATAGTGGAAAGGCTAAATTGGAAAGACTAAAGTGGACAGAGAATAGTGGAAAGACTAAAGTGGACAGACTATAGTGGAAATACTATAGTGGAAAGACTGTAGTGGACAGATAAAGTGGAGATTATAGTGGAAAGACTAAAGTTGAAAGACTAAAGTGGACAGAGAATAGTGGAAAGACTAAAGTGGACAGACTAAAGTGGGCAGACTCTAGTGGAAAGACTAAGTGGACAGACTGAAGCGGAAAGACTAAAGTGGAAAGACTAAAGTGGACAGACTATAGTGGAAAGACTAAAGTGGACAGACTAAAGTGAAAAGACTAAAGTGGAAAGACTAAAGTGGACAGACTATAGTGGAAAGACTATAGTGGAAAGACTGTAGTGGACAGAATAAAGTGGAGACTATAGTGGAAAGACTAAAGTGGACAGAGAATTATGGAAAGTCAAAAGTGGACAGTCTATAGTGGAAAGACTAAAGTGGACAGACTATAGTGGAAAGACTATAGTGGAAAGACTCTAGTGGACAGAATAAAGTGGAGACTATAGTGGAAAGACTAAAGTGGACAGAGAATAGTGGAAAGACTAAAGTGGACAGTCTATAGTGGAAAGACTAAAGTGGACAGACTAAATTGGAAAGACTAAAGTGGAAAGTCTGAAGCGGACAGACTATAGTGGAAAGACTATAGTGGAAACACTGAAGTGGACAGAATAAAGTGGAAAGACTAAAGTGGAAAGACTAAAGTGGATAGACTATAGTGGAAAGACTGTAGTGAACAGAATAAAGTGGTGAGTATAGTGGAAAGACTAAAGTGGACAGAGAATAGTGGAAAGACTAAAGTGGACAGACTATAGTGGAAAGACTAAAGTGGAAAAATTAAAGTGGAAAGACTGAAGCGGACAGACTATAGTGGAAAGACTATAGTGGAAACACTGAAGTGGACAGAATAAAGTGGAAAGACTAAAGTGGAAATACTAAAGTGGATAGACTATAGTGGAAAGACTGTAGTGGACAGAATAAAGTGGTGACTATAGTGGAAAGACTAAAGTGGACAGAGAATAGTGGAAAGACTAAAGTGGACAGACTATAGTGGAAAGACTAAAGTGGAAAAACTAAAATGGAAAGACTAAAGTGGACAGACTATAGTGGAAAGACTATAGTGGAAAGACTGTAGTGGACAGAATAAAGTGGAGACTATAGTGGAAAGACTAAAGTGGATAGAGAATAGTGGAAAGACTAAAGTGGACAGACTATAGTGGAAAGACTATAGTGGAAAGACTGTTGTGGACAGAATAAAGTGGAGACTATAGTGGAAAGACTGAAGTGGAAAGACTAAAGTGGACAGAGAATAGTGGAAAGACTAAAGTGGACAGACTATAGTGGAAAGACTAAAGTGGACAGACTAAAGTGGACAGACTATATTGGAAAGACTAAAGTGGAACGACTGTAGTGGACAGAATAAAGTGGAGAGTATAGTGGAAAGACTAAAGTGGACAGAGAATAGTGGAAAGACTGAAGTGGACAGACTATAGTGGACAGACTATAGCGGAAAGAGAATATAGTGGAAAGACTAAAGTGGATAGAGAATAGTGGAAAGACTAAAGTGGACAGACTATAGTGGAAAGACTATAGTGGAAAGACTGTTGTGGACAGAATAAAGTGGAGACTATAGTGGAAAGACTGAAGTGGAAAGACTAAAGTGGACAGAGAATAATGGAAAGACTAAAGTGGACAGACTATAGTGGAAAGACTAAAGTAGACAGACTAAAGTGGACAGACTATATTGGAAAGACTAAAGTGGAACGACTGTAGTGGACAGAATAAAGTGGAGAGTATAGTGGAAAGACTAAAGTGGACAGAGAATAGTGGAAAGACTGAAGTGGACAGACGATAGTGGACAGACTATAGTGGAAAGACTAAAGTGGACAGACTAAAGTGGAAAGACTAAAGTGGAAAGACTAAAGTGGACAGACTATAGTGGAAAGACTATAGTGGAAAGACTGTAGTCGACAGAATAAAGTGGAGACTATAGTGGAAAGACTAAAGTGGACAGAGAATAGTGGAAAGACTAAAGTGGACAGTCTATAGTGGAAAGACTAAAGTGGACAGACTAAAGTGGAAAGACTAAAGTGGAAAGACTAAAGTTGACAGAATATAGTGGAAAGGCTATAGTGGAAAGACTGTAGTGGACAGAATAAAGTGGAGACTATAGTGGAAAGACTAAAGTGGAAAGACTAAAGTGGAACGACTAAAGTGGACAGACTATAGTGGAAAGACTAACGTGGACAGACTATAGTGGAAAGACTAAAGTGGAAAGACTAAAGTGGACAGAAGATAGTGGAAATGACTAAAGTGGAAAGACTAAAGTGGACAGACTAAAGAGGACAGACTAAAGTGGACAGACTAAAGTGAAAAGACTAAAGTGGACAGACTCTAGTCGGAAATACTGAAGCGGAAAGACTAAGTGGACAGACTAAAGCGGAAAGACTAAAGTGGAAAGACCAAAGTGGACAGACTAAAGTGGAAAGACTAAAGTGGACAGGCTATAGTGGAAAGACTATAGTATAATGACTGTAGTGGACAGAATAAAGTGGAGACTATAGTGGAAAGACTAAAGTGGAAAGACTAAAGTGGAAAGACTAAAGTGGACAGACTATAGTGGAAAGACTATAGTGGAATGACTGTAGTGGACAGAATAAAGTGGAGACTATAGTTGAAAGGCTAAAGTGGACAGACTAAAGTGGGCAGACTCTAGTGAAAAGACTAAGTGGACAGACTAAAGCGGAAAGACTAAAGTGGAAAGACTAAAGTGGACAGACTATAGTGGAAAGACTAAAGTGGACAGACTAAAGTGAAAAGACTAAAGTGGAAAGACTAAAGTGGACAGACTATAGTGGAAAGACTATAGTGGAAAGACTGTAGTGGACAGAATAAAGTGGAGACTATAGTGGAAAGACTAAAGTGGACTGAGAATTATGGAAAGTCTAAAGTGGACAGTCTATAGTGGAAAGACTAAAGTGGAATGACTGTAGTGGACAGAATAAAGTGGAGACTATAGCGGAAAGGCTAAAGTGGAAAGACTAAAGTGGACAGAGAATAGTGGAAAGACTAAAGTGGACAGACTATAGTGGAAAGACTATAGTGGAAAGACTGTAGTAGACAGAATAAAGTGGAGATTATATTGGAAAGACTAAAGTTGAAAGACTAAAGTGGACAGAGAATGGTGGAAAGACTAAAGTGGACAGACTAAAGTGGGCAGAGTCTAGTGGAAAGACTAAGTGGACAGACTAAAGCGGAAAGACTAAAGTGGAAAGACTAAAGTGGACAGACTATAGTGGAAAGACTAAAGTGGACAGACTAAAGTGAAAAGACTAAAGTGGAAAGACTAAAGTGGACAGACTATAGTGGAAAGACTATAGTGGAAAGACTGTAGTGGACAGAATAAAGTGGAGACTATAGTGGAAAGACTAAAGTGGACAGAGAATTATGGAAAGTCTAAAGTGGACAGTCTATAGTGGAAAGACTAAAGTGGACAGACTATAGTGGAAAGATTATAGTGGAAAGACTCTAGTGGACAGAATAAAGTGGAGACTATAGTGGAAAGACTAAAGTGGACAGAGAATAGTGGAATTACTAAAGTGGACAGTCTATAGTGGAAAGACTAAAGTGGACAGACTAAAGTGGAAAGACTAAAGTGGAAAGACTGAAGCGGAAAGACTATAGTGGAAAGACTATAGTGGAAACACTGAAGTGGACAGAATAAAGTGGAAAGACTAAAGTGGAAAGACTAAAGTGGATAGACTATAGTGGAAAGACTGTAGTGGACAGAATAAAGTGGTGACTATAGTGGAAAGACTAAAGTGGACAGAGAATAGTGGAAAGACTAAAGTGGACAGACTATAGTGGAAAGACTAAAGTGGAAAAACTAAAATGGAAAGACTAAAGTGGACAGACTATAGTGGAAAGACTATAGTGGAAAGACTGTAGTGGACAGAATAAAGTGGAGACTATAGTGGAAAGACTAAAGTGGATAGAGAATAGTGGAAAGACTAAAGTGGACAGACTATAGTGGAAAGACTGTTGTGGACAGAATAAAGTGGAGACTATAGTGGAAAGACTGAAGTGGAAAGACTAAAGTGGACAGAGAATAGTGGAAAGACAAAAGTGGACAGACTATAGTGGAAAGACTAAAGTAGACAGACTAAAGTGGACAGACTATATTGGAAAGACTAAAGTGGAACGACTGTAGTGGACAGAATAAAGTGGAGACTATAGTGGAAAGACTAAAGTGGACAGAGAATAGTGGAAAGACTGAAGTGGACAGACGATAGTGGACAGACTATAGTGGAAAGACTAAAGTGGACAGACTAAAGTGGAAAGACTAAAGTGGAAAGACTAAAGTGGACAGACTATAGTGGAAAGACTATAGTGGAAAGACTGTAGTCGACAGAATAAAGTGGAGACTATAGTGGAAAGACTAAAGTGGACAAAGAATAGTGGAAAGACTAAAGTGGACAGTCTATAGTGGAAAGACTAAAGTGGACAGACTAAAGTGGAAAGACTAAAGTGGAAAGACTAAAGTGGACAGAATATAGTGGAAAGGCTATAGTGGAAAGACTGTAGTGGACAGAATAAAGGGGAGACTATAGTGGAAAGACTAAAGTGGAAAGACTAAAGTGGAACGACTAAAGTGGACAGACTATAGTGGAAAGACTAACGTGGACAGACTATAGTGGAAAGACTAAAGTGGAAAGACTAAAGTGGACAGAAGATAGTGGAAATGACTAAAGTGGAAAGACTAAAGTGGACAGACTAAAGAGGACAGACTAAAGTGGACAGACTAAAGTGAAAAGACTAAAGTGGACAGACTCTAGTCGGAAATACTGAAGCGGAAAGACTAAGTGGACAGACTAAAGCGGAAAGACTAAAGTGGAAAGACCAAAGTGGACAGACTAAAGTGGAAAGACTAAAGTGGAAAGACTAAAGTGGACAGGCTATAGTGGAAAGACTATAGTATAATGACTGTAGTGTACAGAATAAAGTGGAGACTATAGTGGAAAGACTCAAGTGGAAAGACTAAAGTGGAAAGACTAAAGTGGACAGACTATGAAAAGACTATAGTGGAATGACTGTAGTGGACAGAATAAAGTGGAGACTATAGTTGAAAGGCTAAAGTGGACAGACTAAAGTGGGCAGACTCTAGTGGAAAGACTAAGTGGACAGACTAAAGCGGAAAGACTAAAGTGGAAAGACTAAAGTGGACAGACTATAGTGGAAAGACTAAAGTGGACAGACTAAAGTGAAAAGACTAAAGTGGAAAGACTAAAGTGGACAGACTATAGTGGAAAGACTATAGTGGAAAGACTGTAGTGGACAGAATAAAGTGGAGACTATAGTGGAAAGACTAAAGTGGACAGAGAATTATGGAAAGTCTAAAGTGGACAGTCTATAGTGGAAAGACTAAAGTGGACAGACTATAGTGGAAAGACTATAGTGGAAAGACTCTAGTGGACAGAATAAAGTGGAGACTATAGTGGAAAGACTAAAGTGGACAGAGAATAGTGGAAAGACTAAAGTGGACAGTCTATAGTGGAAAGACTAAAGTGGACAGACTAAAGTGGAAAGACTAAAGTGGAAAGACTGAAGCGGACAGACTATAGTGGAAAGACTATTGTGGAAACACTGAAGTGGACAGAATAAAGTGGAAAGACTAAAGTGGAAAGACTAAAGTGGATAGACTATAGTGGAAAGACTGTAGTGGACAGAATAAAGTGGTGACTATAGTGGAAAGACTAAAGTGGACAGAGAATAGTGGAAAGACTAAAGTGGACAGACTATAGTGGAAAGACTAAAGTGGAAAAACTAAAGTGGAAAGACTAAAGTGGACAGACTATAGTGGAAAGACTATACTGGAAAGACTGTAGTGGACAGAATAAAGTGGAGAGTATAGTGGAAAGACTAAAGTGGACAGAGAATAGTGGAAAGACTGAAGTGGACAGACTATAGTGGACAGACTATAGTGGAAAGACTAAAGTGGACAGACTAAAGTGGAAAGACTAAAGTGGAAAGACTAAAGTGGACAGACTATAGTGGAAAGACTATAGTGGAAAGACTGTAGTCGACAGAAGAAAGTGGAGACTATAGTGGAAAGACTATAGTGGAAAGACTGTAGTCGACAGAATAAAGTGGAGACTATAGTGGAAAGACTAAAGTGGACAGAGAATAGTGGAAAGACTAAAGTGGACAGTCTATAGTGGAAAGACTAAAGTGGACAGACTAAAGTGGAAAGACTAAAGTGGAAAGACTAAAGTGGACAGAATATAGTGGAAAGGCTATAGTGGAAAGACTGTAGTGGACAGAATAAAGGGGAGACTATAGTGGAAAGACTAAAGTGGAAAGACTAAAGTGGAACGACTAAAGTGGACAGACTATAGTGGAAAGACTAACGTGGACAGACTATAGTGGAAAGACTAAAGTGGAAAGACTAAAGTGGACAGAAGATAGTGGAAATGACTAAAGTGGAAAGACTAAAGTGGACAGACTAAAGAGGACAGACTAAAGTGGACAGACTAAAGTGAAAAGACTAAAGTGGACAGACTCTAGTCGGAAATACTGAAGCGGAAAGACTAAGTGGACAGACTAAAGCGGAAAGACTAAAGTGGAAAGACCAAAGTGGACAGACTAAAGTGGAAAGACTAAAGTGGAAAGACTAAAGTGGACAGGCTATAGTGGAAAGACTATAGTATAATGACTGTAGTGTACAGAATAAAGTGGAGACTATAGTGGAAAGACTCAAGTGGAAAGACTAAAGTGGAAAGACTAAAGTGGACAGACTATAGTGGAAAGACTATAGTGGAATGACTGTAGTGGACAGAATAAAGTGGAGACTATAGTTGAAAGGCTAAAGTGGACAGACTAAAGTGGGCAGACTCTAGTGGAAAGACTAAGTGGACAGACTAAAGCGGAAAGACTAAAGTGGAAAGACTAAAGTGGACAGACTATAGTGGAAAGACTAAAGTGGACAGACTAAAGTGAAAAGACTAAAGTGGAAAGACTAAAGTGGACAGACTATAGTGGAAAGACTATAGTGGAAAGACTGTAGTGGACAGAATAAAGTGGAGACTATAGTGGAAAGACTAAAGTGGACAGAGAATTATGGAAAGTCTAAAGTGGACAGTCTATAGTGGAAAGACTAAAGTGGACAGACTATAGTGGAAAGACTATAGTGGAAAGACTCTAGTGGACAGAATAAAGTGGAGACTATAGTGGAAAGACTAAAGTGGACAGAGAATAGTGGAAAGACTAAAGTGGACAGTCTATAGTGGAAAGACTAAAGTGGACAGACTAAAGTGGAAAGACTAAAGTGGAAAGACTGAAGCGGACAGACTATAGTGGAAAGACTATAGTGGAAACACTGAAGTGGACAGAATAAAGTGGAAAGACTAAAGTGGAAAGACTAAAGTGGATAGACTATAGTGGAAAGACTGTAGTGGACAGAATAAAGTGGTGACTATAGTGGAAAGACTAAAGTGGACAGAGAATAGTGGAAAGACTAAAGTGGACAGACTATAGTGGAAAGACTAAAGTGGAAAAACTAAAGTGGAAAGACTAAAGTGGACAGACTATAGTGGAAAGACTATACTGGAAAGACTGTAGTGGACAGAATAAAGTGGAGGGTATAGTGGAAAGACTAAAGTGGACAGAGAATAGTGGAAAGACTGAAGTGGACAGACTATAGTGGACAGACTATAGTGGAAAGACTAAAGTGGACAGACTAAAGTGGAAAGACTAAAGTGGAAAGACTAAAGTGGACAGACTATAGTGGAAAGACTATAGTGGAAAGACTGTAGTCGACAGAAGAAAGTGGAGACTATAGTGGAAAGACTAAAGTGGACAGAGAATAGTGGAAAGACTAAAGTGGACAGTCTATAGTGGAAAGACTAAAGTGGAAAGACTAAAGTGGAAAGACTAAAGTGGAAAGACTAAAGTGGACAGAATATAGTGGAAAGGCTATAGTGGAAAGACTGTAGTGAACAGAATAAAGTGGAGACTATAGTTGAAAGACTAAAGTGGAAAGACTAAAGTTGAAAGACTAAAGTGGAAAGACCTAAGTGGACAGACTAAAGTGGAAAGACTAAAGTGGAAAGACTAAAGTGGACCGACTATAGTGGAAAGACTATAGTGGAATGACTGTAGTGGACAGAATAAAGTGGAGACTAGAGTTGAAAGGCTAAAGTGGAAAGACTAAAGTGGACAGAGAATAGATGAAAGACTAAAGTGGACAGACTATAGTGGAAAGACTATAGTGGAAAGACTGTAGTGGACAGAATAAAGTGGAGACTATAGTGGAAAGACTAAAGTTGAAAGACTAAAGCGAAAGACTATGGTGGAAAGACTGTGTGGACAGACTCTAGTCGGAAAGACTGAAGCGGAAAGACTAAGTGGACAGACTAAAGCGGAAAGACTAAAGTGGAAAGACCTAAGTGGACAGACTAAAGTGGAAAGACTAAAGTGGACAGACTATAGTGGAAAGACTATAGTGGAATGACTGTAGTGGACAGAATAAAGTGGAGACTATAGTTGAAAGGCTAAAGTGGAAAGACTAAAGTGGACAGAGAATAGTGGAAAGACTAAAGTGGACAGACTATAGTGGAAAGACTATAGTGGAAAGACTGTAGTGGACAGAATAAAGTGGAGACTATAGTGGAAAGACTAAAGTTGAAAGACTAAAGTGAAAAACTATGGTTGAAAGACTGTAGTGGACAGAATAAAGTGGAGACTATAGTGGAAAGACTAAAGTGGACAGAGAATAGTGGAAAGACTAAAGTGCACAGACTATAGTGGAAAGACTAAAGTGGACAGACTAGAGTGGAAAGACTAAAGTGGACAGACTCTAGTCGGAAAGACTGAAGCGGAAAGACTAAGTGGGCAGACTAAAGCGGAAAGACTAAAGTGGAAAGACTTCAGTGGACAGACTAAAGTGGAAAGACTAAAGTGGAAAGACTAAAGTGGACAGACTATAGTGGAAAGACTAAAGTGGAATGACTTTAGTGGACAGAATAAAGTGGAGACTATAGTGGAAAGGCTAAAGTGGAAAGACTAAAGTGGACAGAGAATAGTGGAAAGACTAAAGTGGACAGACTATAGTGGAAAGACTATAGTGGAAAGACTGTAGTGGACAGAATAAAGTGGAGATTATAGTGGAAAGACTAAAGTTGAAAGACTAAAGTGGACAGAGAATAGTGGAAAGACTAAAGTGGACAGACTAAAGTGGGCAGAGTCTAGTGGAAAGACTAAGTGGACAGACTAAAGCGGAAAGACTAAAGTGGAAAGACTAAAGTGGACAGACTATAGTGGAAAGAATAAAGTGGACAGACTAAAGTGAAAAGACTAAAGCGGAAAGACTAATGTGGACAGACTATAGTGGAAAGACTATAGTGGAAAGACTGTAGTGGACAGAATTAAGTGGAGACTATAGTGGAAAGACTAAAGTGGACAGAGAATTATGGAAAGTCTAAAGTGGACAGTCTATAGTGGAAAGACTAAAGTGGACAGACTATAGTGGAAATACTATAGTGGAAAGACTCTAGTGGACAGAATAAAGTGGAGACTATAGTGGAAAGACTAAAGTGGACAGAGAATAGTGGAAAGACTAAAGTGGACAGTCTATAGTGGAAAGACTAAAGTGGACAGCCTAAAGTGGAAAGACTAAAGTGGAAAGACTGAAGCGGACAGACTATAGTGGAAAGACTATAGTGGAAACACTGAAGTGGACAGCATAAAGTGGAAAGACTAAAGTGGAAAGACAAAAGTGGATAGACTATAGTGGAAAGACTGTAGTGGACAGAATAAAGTGGTGACTATAGTGGAAAGACTAAAGTGGACAGAGAATAGTGGAAAGACTAAAGTGGACAGACTATAGTGGAAAGACTAAAGTGGAAAAACTAAAATGGAAAGACTAAAGTGGACAGACTATAGTGGAAAGACTATAGTGGAAAGACTGTAGTGGACAGAAGAAAGTGGAGACTATAGTGGAAAGACTAAAGTGGATAGAGAATAGTGGAAAGACTAAAGTGGACAGACTATAGTGGAAAGACTATAGTGGAAAGACTGTTTGGACAGAATAAAGTGGAGACTATAGTGGAAAGACTGAAGTGGAAAGACTAAAGTGGACAGAGAATAGTGGAAAGACTAAAGTGGACAGACTATAGTGGAAAGACTAAAGTGGACAGACTAAAGTGGACAGACTATATTGGAAAGACTAAAGTGGAACGACTGTAGTGGACAGAATAAAGTGGAGAGTATAGTGGAAAGACTAAAGTGGACAGAGAATAGTGGAAAGACTGAAGTGGACAGACGATAGTGGATAGACTATAGTGGAAAGACTAAAGTGGACAGACTAAAGTGGAAAGACTAAAGTGGAAAGACTAAAGTGGACAGACTATAGTGGAAAGACTATAGTGGAAAGACTGTAGTCGACAGAATAAAGTGGAGACTATTGTGGAAAGACTAAAGTGGACAGAGAATAGTGGAAAGACTAAAGTGGACAGTCTATAGTGGAAAGACTAAAGTGGACAGACTAAAGTGGAAAGACTAAAGTGGAAAGACTAAAGTGGACAGAATATAGTGGAAAGGCTATAGTGGAAAGACTGTAGTGGACAGAATAAAGTGGAGACGCAATGAGAAGTATATATTTTTCCCTGGTACAATCATATCTGAACTACTGTGCACTGTCGTTCATGAATACATTCAAGACACATTGGAATCCACTACAGATTCTGCAGAATAAAGCACTAAGGGTCCTAGTTAACTATCTGCCTTTACCTTCAGCCTACCCAAAGTCATCCCATACGAAGAGCATGTACAAATTCTTACAGATACTTCCAGTTTCACTTACTGTGCCCTATGCGTCTGTGCTTCTGTCAGCGAATCACTTGAAGGGTTTGCTTCCATCGCTATTTTATATACTTGATCTTCTACCCCTATCATCCACCCATAATCATAACACCCGGCAAACAGATTTGGTTAGGCAGCCTTTGATCAGATGTGAGCGGTCGCGATTTTCATTGAGGAATAGTATGATAATCAGTTATAATAAATATAATAGTAAGATCCAGGTTGGTTCTTCTGTAGAATTAATAAAGAAGAAATTTAAAGAAATAATGATTATGAATTATTAAATTTATTTATGATAAAGAGTGGTTTTCTCCTCTTGAATGGTCCGGAAGGTTGCATTCCCTTGCAAAGGTCCACAGGATTGAAAAGTTGGAGGTGCAAGTCTGGTCTGGTGAATGTGGTATTTGTTATTTATGTTGTATTTATGGTATTGCGGATGATTACTCGTTACTTATTTTAAGTTAAACTGTTTTTTTCATTGTATGTTGTTCCCGAGCATTCGAGATGCCTCTCTGCCGGGAAAGAAGTGTTATTTATTTTATAAATTTTTTACGTAAATATATAAACCTGAACCTGAACCTGAACCTGAGACTATAGTGGAAAGACTAAAGTGGAAAGGCTAAAGTGGAACGACTAAAGTGGACAGACTATAGTGGAAAGACTAACGTGGACAGACTATAGTGGAAAGACTAAAGTGGAAAGACTAAAGTGGACAGAAGATAGTGGAAATGACTAAAGTGGAAAGACTAAAGTGGACAGACTAAAGAGGACAGACTAAAGTGGACAGACTAAAGTAAAAAGACTAAAGTGGACAGACTCTAGTCGGAAATACTGAAGCGGAAAGACTAAGTGGACAGACTAAAGCGGAAAGACTAAAGTGAAAAGACCAAAGTGGACAGACTAAAGTGGAAAGACTAAAGTGGAAAGACTAAAGTGGACAGGCTATAGTGGAAAGACTATAGTATAATGACTGTAGTGTACAGAATAAAGTGGAGACTATAGTGGAAAGACTAAAGTGGAAAGACTATAGTGGAAAGACTATAGTGGAAAGACTGTAGTCGACAGAATAAAGTGGAGACTATAGTGGAAAGACTAAAGTGGACAGAGAATAGTGGAAAGACTAAAGTGGACAGTCTATAGTGGAAAGACTAAAGTGGACAGACTAAAGTGGAAAGACTAAAGTGGAAAGACTAAAGTGGACAGAATATAGTGGAAAGGCTATAGTGGAAAGACTGTAGTGGACAGAATAAAGTGGAGACTATAGTGGAAAGACTAAAGTGGAAAGACTAAAGTGGAAAGACTGAAGCGGACAGACTATAGTGGAAAGACTATAGTGGAAACACTGAAGTGGACAGAATAAAGTGGAAAGACTAAAGTGGAAAGACTAAAGTGGATAGACTATAGTGGAAAGACTGTAGTGGACAGAATAAAGTGGTGACTATAGTGGAAAGACTAAAGTGGACAGAGAATAGTGGAAAGACTAAAGTGGACAGACTATAGTGGAAAGACTAAAGTGGAAAAACTAAAGTGGAAAGACTAAAGTGGACAGACTATAGTGGAAAGACTATAGTGGAAAGACTGTAGTGGACAGAATAAAGTGGAGAGTATAGTGGAAAGACTAAAGTGGACAGAGAATAGTGGAAAGACTGAAGTGGACAGACTATAGTGGACAGACTATAGTGGAAAGACTAAAGTGGACAGACTAAAGTGGAAAGACTAAAGTGGAAAGACTAAAGTGGACAGACAATAGTGGAAAGACTATAGTGGAAAGACTGTAGTCGACAGAAGAAAGTGGAGACTATAGTGGAAAGACTAAAGTGGACAGAGAATAGTGGAAAGACTAAAGTGGACAGTCTATAGTGGAAAGACTAAAGTGGACAGACTAAAGTGGAAAGACTAAAGTGGAAAGACTAAAGTGGACAGAATATAGTGGAAAGGCTATAGTGGAAAGACTGTAGTGAACAGAATAAAGTGGAGACTATAGTTGAAAGACTAAAGTGGAAAGACTAAAGTGGAAAGACTAAAGTGGACAGACTATAGTGGAAAGACTAACGTGGACAGACGATAGTGGAAAGACTAAAGTGGAAAGACTAAAGTGGACCGAAGATAGTGGAAATGACTAAAGTGGAAAGACTAAAGTGGACAGACTAAAGAGGACAGACTAAAGTGGACAGACTAAAGTGAAAAGACTAAAGTGGACAGACTCTAGTCGGAAATACTGAAGCGGAAAGACTAAGTGGACAGACTAAAGCGGAAAGACTAAAGTGGAAAGACCAAAGTGGACAGACTAAAGTGGAAAGACTAAAGTGGAAAGACTAAAGTGGACAGGCTATAGTGGAAAGACTATAGTATAATGACTGTAGTGTACAGAATAAAGTGGAGACTATAGTGGAAAGACTAAAGTGGAAAGACTAAAGTGGACAGACTATAGTGGAAAGACTATAGTCGAATGACTGTAGTGGACAGAATAAAGTGGAGACTATAGTTGAAAGGCTAAAGTGGACAGACTAAAGTGGGCAGACTCTAGTGGAAAGACTAAGTGGACAGACTAAAGCGGAAAGACTAAAGTGGAAAGACTAAAGTGGACAGACTATAGTGGAAAGACTAAAGTGGACAGACTAAAGTGAAAAGACTAAAGTGGAAAGACTAAAGTGGACAGACTATAGTGGAAAGACTATAGTGGAAAGACTGTAGTGGACAGAATAAAGTGGAGACTATAGTGGAAAGACTAAAGTGGACAGAGAATTATGGAAAGACTAAAGTGGACAGACTATAGTGGAAAGACTATAGTGGAAAGACTCTAGTGGACAGAATAAAGTGGAGACTATAGTGGAAAGACTAAAGTGGACAGAGAATAGTGGAAAGACTAAAGTGGACAGTCTATAGTGGAAAGACTAAAGTGGACAGACTAAAGTGGAAAGACTAAAGTGGAAAGACTGAAGCGGACAGACTATAGTGGAAAGACTATAGTGGAAACACTGAAGTGGACAGAATAAAGTGGAAAGACTAAAGTGGAAAGACTAAAGTGGATAGACTGTAGTGGAAAGACTGTAGTGGACAGAATAAAGTGGTGACTATAGTGGAAAGACTAAAGTGGACAGAGAATAGTGGAAAGACTAAAGTGGACAGACTATAATGGAAAGACTAAAGTGGAAAAACTAAAGTGGAAAGACTAAAGTGGACAGACTATAGTGGAAAGACTATAGTGGAAAGACTGTAGTGGACAGAATAAAGTGGAGAGTATAGTGGAAAGACTAAAGTGGACAGAGAATAGTGGAAAGACTGAAGTGGACAGACTATAGTGGACAGACTATAGTGGAAAGACTAAAGTGGACAGACTAAAGTGGAAAGACTAAAGTGGAAAGACTAAAGTGGACAGACTATAGTGGAAAGACTATAGTGGAAAGACTGTAGTCGACAGAAGAAAGTGGAGACTATAGTGGAAAGACTAAAGTGGACAGAGAATAGTGGAAAGACTAAAGTGGACAGTCTATAGTGGAAAGACTAAAGTGGACAGACTAAAGTGGAAAGACTAAAGTGGAAAGACTAAAGTGGACAGAATATAGTGGAAAGGCTATAGTGGAAAGACTGTAGTGAACAGAATAAAGTGGAGACTATAGTTGAAAGACTAAAGTGGAAAGACTAAAGTGGAAAGACTAAAGTGGAAAGACCTAAGTGGACAGACTAAAGTGGAAAGACTAAAGTGGAAAGACTAAAGTGGACAGACTATTGTGGAAAGACTATAGTGGAATGACTGTAGTGGACAGAATAAAGTGGAGACTATAGTTGAAAGGCTAAAGTGGAAAGACTAAAGTGGACAGAGAATAGATGAAAGACTAAAGTGGACAGACTATAGTGGAAAGACTATAGTGGAAAGACTGTAGTGGACAGAATAAAGTGGAGACTATAGTGGAAAGACTAAAGTTGAAAGACTAAAGCGAAAGACTATGGTGGAAAGACTGTGTGGACAGACTCTAGTCGGAAAGACTGAAGCGGAAAGACTAAGTGGACAGACTAAAGCAGAAAGACTAAAGTGGAAAGACCTAAGTGGACAGACTAAAGTGGAAAGACTAAAGTGGAAAGACTAAAGTGGACAGACTATAGTGGAAAGACTATAGTGGAATGACTGTAGTGGACAGAATAAAGTGGAGACTATAGTGGAAAGACTAAAGTGGACAGAGAATAGTGGAAAGACTAAAGACTAAAGACTAAAGTGGACAGACTAGAGTGGAAAGACTAAAGTGGACAGACTAGAGTGGTAAGACTAAAGTTGAAAGACTAAAGTGAAAGACTATGGTTGAAAGACTGTAGTGGACAGAATAAAGTGGAGACTATAGTGGAAAGACTAAAGTGGACAGAGAATAGTGGAAAGACTAAAGTGCACAGACTTTAGTGGAAAGACTAAAGTGGACAGACTAGAGTGGAAAGACTAAAGTGGACAGACTCTAGTCGGAAAGACTGAAGCGGAAAGACTAAGTGGACAGACTAAAGCGGAAAGACTAAAGTGGAAAGACTTCAGTGGACAGACTAAAGTAGAAAGACTAAAGTGGAAAGACTAAAGTGGACAGACTATAGTGGAAAGACTAAAGTGAAATGACTGTAGTGGACAGAATAAAGTGGAGACTATAGTGGAAAGGCTAAAGTGGAAAGACTAAAGTGGACAGAGAATAGTGGAAAGACTAAAGTGGACAGACTATAGTGGAAAGACTATAGTGGAAAGACTGTAGTGGACAGAATAAAGTGGAGATTATAGTGGAAAGACTAAAGTTGAAAGACTAAAGTGGACAGAGAATAGTGGAAAGACTAAAGTGGAAGGACTAAAGTGGGCAGAGTCTAGTGGAAAGACTAAGTGGACAGACTAAAGCGGAAAGACTAAAGTGGAAAGACTAAAGTGGACAGACTATAGTGGAAAGACTAAAGTGGACAGACTAAAGTGAAAAGACTAAAGCGGAAAGACTAATGTGGACAGACTATAGTGGAAAGACTATAGTGGAAAGACTGTAGTGGACAGAATAAAGTGGAGACTATAGTGGAAAGACTAAAGTGGACAGAGAATAGTGGAAAGACTAAAGTGGACAGACTATAGTGGAAAGACTAAAGTGGAAAAACTAAAATGGAAAGACTAAAGTGGACAGACTATAGTGGAAAGACTATAGTGGAAAGACTGAAGTGGACAGCATAAAGTGGAAAGACTAAAGTGGAAAGACAAAAGTGGATAGACTATAGTGGAAAGACTGTAGTGGACAGAATAAAGTGGTGACTATAGTGGAAAGACTAAAGTGGACAGAGAATAGTGGAAAGACTAAAGTGGACAGACTATAGTGGAAAGACTAAAGTGGAAAAACTAAAATGGAAAGACTAAAGTGGACAGACTATAGTGGAAAGACTATAGTGGAAAGACTGTAGTGGACAGAATAAAGTGGAGACTATAGTGGAAAGACTAAAGTGGATAGAGAATAGTGGAAAGACTAAAGTGGACAGACTATAGTGGAAAGACTGTTTGGACAGAATAAAGTGGAGACTATAGTGGAAAGACTGAAGTGGAAATACTAAAGTGGACAGAGAATAGTGGAAAGACTAAAGTGGACAGACTATAGTGGAAAGACTAAAGTGGACAGACTAAAGTGGACAGACTATATTGGAAAGACTAAAGTGGAACGACTGTAGTGGACAGAATAAAGTGGAGAGTATAGTGGAAAGACTAAAGTGGACAGAGAATAGTGGAAAGACTGAAGTGGACAGACGATAGTGGATAGACTATAGTGGAAAGACTAAAGTGGACAGACTAAAGTGGAAAGACTAAAGTGGAAAGACTAAAGTGAACAGACTATAGTGGAAAGACTATAGTGGAAAGACTGTAGTCGACAGAATAAAGTGGAGACTATAGTGGAAAGACTAAAGTGGACAGAGAATAGTGGAAAGACTAAAGTGGACAGTCTATAGTGGAAAGACTAAAGTGGACAGACTAAAGTGGAAAGACTAAAGTGGAAAGACTAAAGTGGACAGAATATAGTGGAAAGGCTATAGTGGAAAGACTGTAGTGGACAGAATAAAGTGGAGACTATAGTGGAAAGACTTAAGTGGAAAGACTAAAGTGGACAGAGAATAGTGGAAAGACTAAAGTGGACAGACTAAAGTGGAAAGACTAAAGTGGAAAGACTAAAGTGGACAGACTATACTGGAAATGACTAAAGTGGAAAGACTAAAGTGGACAGACTAAAGTGGCCAGACTAAAGTGGGCAGACTAAAGTGGACAGACTCTAGTGGAAAGACTAAGTGGACAGACTTAAGTGGAAAGACTAAAGTGGAAAGACTAAAGTGGACAGACTATAGTGGAAAGACTAAAGTGGACAGACTAAAGAGGACAGACTAAAGTGGACAGACTAAAGTAAAAAGACTAAAGTGGACAGACTCTAGTCGGAAATACTGAAGCGGAAAGACTAAGTGGACAGACTAAAGCGGAAAGACTAAAGTGGAAAGACCAAAGTGGACAGACTAAAGTGGAAAGACTAAAGTGGAAAGACTAAAGTGGACAGGCTATAGTGGAAAGACTATAGTATAATGACTGTAGTGGACAGAATAAAGTGGAGACTATAGTGGAAAGACTAAAGTCGAAAGACTAAAGTGGACAGAGAATAGTGGAAAGACTAAAGTGGACAGACTATAGTGGAAAGACTATAGTGGAAAGACTGTAGTGGACAGAATAAAGTGGAGACTATAGTGGAAAGACTTAAGTGGAAAGACTAAAGTGGACAGAGAATAGTGGAAAGACTAAAGTGGACAGACTAAAGTGGAAAGACTAAAGTGGAAAGACTAAAGTGGACAGACTATACTGGAAATGACTAAAGTGGAAAGACTAAAGTGGACAGACTAAAGTGGCCAGACTAAAGTGGGCAGACTAAAGTGGACAGACTCTAGTGGAAAGACTAAGTGGACAGACTTAAGTGGAAAGACTAAAGTTGAAAGACTAAAGTGGACAGACTATAGTGGAAAGACTAAAGTGGACAGACTAAAGTGGAAAGACTAAAGTGGACAGACTACAGTGGAAAGACTGTAGTGGACAGAATAAAGTGGAGACTATAGTGGAAAGACTAAAGTGGACAGAGAATTATGGAAAGACTAAAGTGGACAGTCTATAGTGGAAAGACTAAAGTGGACAGACTAAAGTGGAAAGACTAAAGTGGAAAGACTAAAGTGGACAGACTATAGTGGAAAGACTATAGTGGAAAGACTAAAGTGGAAAGACTAAAGTGGACAGAGAATAGTGGAAAGACTATAGTGGACAGACTATAGTGGAAAGACTATAGTGGAAAGACTGTAGTGGACAGAATAAAGTGGAGACTATAGTGGAAAGACTAAAGTGGAAAGACTAAAGTGGACAGACTATAGTGGAAAGACTAAAGTGGACAGACTAAAGTGGAAAGACTAAAGTGGAAAGACTTAAGTGGATAGACTATAGTGGAAAGTCTAAAGTGGACAGACTAAAGTGGAAAAACTAAAGTGGAAAGACTAAAGTGGACAGACTATAGTGGAAAGACTATAGTGGAAACACTGAAGTGGACAGAATAAAGTGGAAAGACTAAAGTGGAAAGACTTAAGTGGATAGACTATAGTGGAAAGTCTAAAGTGGACAGACTAAAGTGGAAAAACTAAAGTGGAAAGACTAAAGTGGACAGTCTATAGTGGAAAGACTAAAGTGGAAAGACTATAGTGGAAAGACTAAAGTGGACAGAGAATAGTGGAAAGACTAAAGTGGACAGAGAATAGTGGAAAGACTAAAGTGGACAGACTATAGTGGAAAGACTATAGTTGAAAGATTGTAGTGGACAGAATAAAGTGGAGACTATGGTGGAAAGACTAAAGTTGAAAGACTAAAGTGAAAGACTATGGTGGAAAGACTGTAGTGGACAGAATAAAGTGGAGACTATAGTGGAAAGACTAAAGTGGACAGAGAAGAGTGGAAAGACTAAAGTGCACAGACTATAGTGGAAAGACTAAAGTGGACAGACTAGAGTGGAAAGACTAAAGTGGACAGACTCTATTCGGAAAGACTGAAGCGGAAAGACTAAGTGGACAGACTAAAGTGGAAAGACTAAAGTGGAAAGACTAAAGTGGACAGACTATAGTGGAAAGACTAAAGAGGAATGACTGTAGTGGACAGAATAAAGTGGAGACTTATAGTGGAAAGGCTAAATTGGAAAGACTAAAGTGGACAGAGAATAGTGGAAAGACTAAAGTGGACAGACTATAGTGGAAATACTATAGTGGAAAGACTGTAGTGGACAGAATAAAGTGGAGATTATAGTGGAAAGACTAAAGTTGAAAGACTAAAGTGGACAGAGAATAGTGGAAAGACTAAATTGGACAGACTAAAGTGGAAAGACTCTAGTGGAAAGACTAAGTGGACAGACTAAAGTGGAAAGACTAAAGTGGAAAAACTAAAGTGGACAGACTATAGTGAAAAGACTAAAGTGGACAGACTAAAGTGAAAAGACTAAAGTGGAAAGACTAAAGTGGACAGACTATAGTGGAAAGACTATAGTGGAAAGACTGTAGTGGACAGAATAAAGTGGAGACTATAGTGGAAAGACTAAAGTGGACAGAGAATTATGGAAAGTCTAAAGTGGACAGTCTATAGTGGAAAGACTAAAGTGGACAGACTATAGTGGAAAGACTATAGTGGAAAGACTCTAGTGGACAGAATAAAGTGGAGACTATAGTGGAAAGACTAAAGTGGACAGAGAATAGTGGAAAGACTAAAGTGGACAGTCTATAGTGGAAAGACTAAAGTGGACAGACTAAAGTGGAAAGACTAAAGTGGAAAGACTGAAGCGGACAGACTATAGTGGAAAGACTATAGTGGAAATACTGAAGTGGACAGAATAAAGTGGAAAGACTAAAGTGGAAAGACTAAAGTGGATAGACTATAGTGGAAAGACTGTAGTGAACAGAATAAAGTGGTGAGTATAGTGGAAAGACTAAAGTGGACAGAGAATAGTGGAAAGACTAAAGTGGACAGACTATAGTGGAAAGACTAAAGTGGAAAAACTAAAGTGGAAAGACTAAAGTGGACAGACTATAGTGGAAAGACTATAGTGGAAAGACTGTAGTGGACAGAAAAAAGTGGAGACTATAGTGAAAAGACTAAAGTGGATAGAGAATAGTGGAAAGACTAAAGTGGACAGACTATAGTGGAAAGACTATAGTGGAAAGACTGTTGTGGACAGAATCAAGTGGAGACTATAGAGGAAAGACTGAAGTGGAAAGACTAAAGTGGACAGAGAATAGTGGAAAGAATAAAGTGGACAGACTATAGTGGAAAGACTAAAGTGGACAGACTAAAGTGGACAGACTATATTGGAAAGACTATAGTGGAACGACTGTAGTGGACAGAATAAAGTGGAGAGTATAGTGGAAAGACTAAAGTGGACAGAGAATAGTGGAAAGACTGAAGTGGACAGACTATAGTGGACAGACTATAGTGGAAAGACTAAAGTGGACAGACTAAAGTGGAAAGACTAAAGTGGAAAGACTAAAGTGGACAGACTATAGTGGAAAGACTATAGTGGAAAGATTGTAGTCGACAGAATAAAGTGGAGACTATAGTGGAAAGACTAAAGTGGACAGAGAATAGTGGAAAGACGAAAGTGGACAGTCTATAGTGGAAAGACTAAAGTGGACAGACTAAAGTGGAAAGACTAAAGTGGAAAGACTAAAGTGGACAGAATATAGTGGAAAGGCTATAGTGGAAAGACTGTAGTGGACAGAATAAAGTGGAGACTATAGTGGAAAGACTAAAGTGGAAAGACTAAAGTGGAACGACTAAAGTGGACAGACTCTAGTCGGAAAGACTGAAGCGGAAAGACTAAGTGGACAGACTAAAGCGGAAAGACTAAAGTGGAAAGACCTAAGTGGACAGACTAAAGTGGAAAGACTAAAGTGGAAAGACTAAAGTGGACAGACTATTGTGTAAAGACTATAGTGGAATGACTGTAGTGGACAGAATAAAGTGGAGACTATAGTGGAAAGGCTAAAGTGGAAAGACTAAAGTGGACAGAGAATAGTGGAAAGACTAAAGTGGACAGACTATCGTGGAAAGACTATAGTGGAAAGACTGTAGTGGACAGAATAAAGTGGAGACTATAGTGGAAAGACTAAAGTGGACAGACTAAAGTGAAAAGACTAAAGTGGAAAGACTAAAGTGGACAGACTATAGTGGAAAGACTATAGTGGAAAGACTGGAGTGGACAGAATAAAGTGGAGACTATAGTGGAAAGACTAAAGTGGACAGAGAATTATGGAAAGTCTAAAGTGGACAGTCTATAGTGGAAAGACTAAAGTGGACAGACTATAGTGGAAAGACTATTGTGGAAAGACTCTAGTGGACAGAATAAAGTGGAGACTATAGTGGAAAGACTAAAGTGGACAGAGAATAGTGGAAAGACTAAAGTGGACAGTCTATTGTGGAAAGACTAAAGTGGACAGACTAAAGTGGAAAGACTAAAGTGGAAAGACTGAAGCGGACAGACTATAGTGGAAAGACTATAGTGGAAACACTGAAGTGGACAGAATAAAGTGGAAAGACTAAAGTGGAAAGACTAAAGTGGATAGACTATAGTGGAAAGACTGTAGTGGACAGAATAAAGTGGTGACTATAGTGGAAAGACTAAAGTGGACAGAGAATAGTGGAAAGACTAAAGTGGACAGACTATAGTGGAAAGACTAAAGTGGAAAAACTAAAATGGAAAGACTAAAGTGGACAGACTATAGTGGAAAGACTATAGTGGAAAGACTGTAGTGGACAGAATAAAGTGGAGACTATAGTGGAAAGACTAAAGTGGATAGAGAATAGTGGAAAGAGTAAAGTGGACAGACTATAGTGGAAAGACTATAGTGGAAAGACTGTTGTGGACAGAATAAAGTGGAGACTATAGTGGAAAGACTGAAGTGGAAAGACTAAAGTGGACAGAGAATAGTGGAAAGACTAAAGTGGACAGACTATAGTGGAAAGACTAAAGTGGACAGACTAAAGTGGACAGACTATATTGGAAAGACTAAAGTGGAACGACTCTAGTGGACAGAATAAAGTGGAGAGTATAGTGGAAAGACTAAAGTGGACAGAGAATAGTGGAAAGACTGAAGTGGACAGACTATAGTGGACAGACTATAGTGGAAAGACTAAAGTGAAAGACTATGGTGGAAAGACTGTAGTGGACAGAATAAAGTGGAGACTATAGTGGAAAGACTAAAGTGGACAGAGAATAGTGGAAAGACTAAAGTGCACAGACTATAGTGGAAAGACTAAAGTGGACAGACTAGAGTGGAAAGACCAAAGTGGACAGACTCTAGTCTGAAAGACTAAAGTGGAGTGACTGTAGTGGACAGAATAAAGTGGAAAGACTAAAGTGGACAGAGAATAGTAGAAAGACTAAAGTGGACAGACTATAGTGGAAAGACTATAGTGGAAAGACTGTCGTGGACAGAATAAAGTGGAGATTATAGTGGAAAGACTAAAGTTGAAAGACTAAAGTGGACAGAGAATAGTGGAAAGACTACAGTGGACAGACTAAAGTGGTCAGACTATAGTGGAAAGACTAAGTGGACAGACTAAAGCGGAAAGACTAAAGTGGAAAGACTAAAGTGGTAAGACTATAGTGGAAAGACTAAAGTGGACAGACTAAAGTGAAAAGACTAAAGTGGAAAGACTAAAGTGGACAGACTATAGTGGAAAGACTATAGTGGAAAGACTGGAGTGGACAGAATAAAGTGGAGACTATAGTGGAAAGACTAAAGTGGACAGAGAATTATGGAAAGTCTAAAGTGGACAGTCTATAGTGGAAAGACTAAAGTGGACAGACTATAGTGGAAAGACTATTGTGGAAAGACTCTAGTGGACAGAATAAAGTGGAGACTATAGTGGAAAGACTAAAGTGGACAGAGAATAGTGGAAAGACTAAAGTGGACAGTCTATAGTGGAAAGACTAAAGTGGACAGACTAAAGTGGAAAGACTAAAGTGGAAAGACTGAAGCGGACAGACTATAGTGGAAAGACTATAGTGGAAACACTGAAGTGGACAGAATAAAGTGGAAAGACTAAAGTGGAAAGACTAAAGTGGATAGACTATAGTGGAAAGACTGTAGTGGACAGAATAAAGTGGTGACTATAGTGGAAAGACTAAAGTGGACAGAGAATAGTGGAAAGACTAAAGTGGACAGACTATAGTGGAAAGACTAAAGTGGAAAAACTAAAATGGAAAGACTAAAGTGGACAGACTATAGTGGAAAGACTATAGTGGAAAGACTGTAGTGGACAGAATAAAGTGGAGACTATAGTGGAAAGACTAAAGTGGATAGAGAATAGTGGAAAGAGTAAAGTGGACAGACTATAGTGGAAAGACTATAGTGGAAAGACTGTTGTGGACAGAATAAAGTGGAGACTATAGTGGAAAGACTGAAGTGGAAAGACTAAAGTGGACAGAGAATAGTGGAAAGACTAAAGTGGACAGACTATAGTGGAAAGACTAAAGTGGACAGACTAAAGTGGACAGACTATATTGGAAAGACTAAAGTGGAACGACTGTAGTGGACAGAATAAAGTGGAGAGTATAGTGGAAAGACTAAAGTGGACAGAGAATAGTGGAAAGACTGAAGTGGACAGACTATAGTGGACAGACTATAGTGGAAAGACTAAAGTGGACAGACTAAAGTGGAAAGACTAAAGTGGAAAGACTAAAGTGGACAGACTATAGTGGAAAGACTATAGTGGAAAGACTGTAGTCGACAGAATAAAGTGGAGACTATAGTGGAAAGACTAAAGTGGACAGAGAATAGTGGAAAGACTAAAGTGGACAGTCTATAGTGGAAAGACTAAAGTGGACAGACTAAAGTGGAAAGACTAAAGTGGAAAGGCTAAAGTGGACAGAATATAGTGGAAAGGCTATAGTGGAAAGACTGTAGTGGACAGAATAAAGTGGAGACTATAGTGGAAAGACTAAAGTGGAAAGACTAAAGTGGGACGACTAAAGTGGACAGACTATAGTGGAAAGACTAACGTGGACAGACTATAGTGGAAAGACTAAAGTGGAAAGACTAAAGTGGACAGAAGATAGTGGAAATGACTAAAGTGGAAAGACTAAAGTGGACAGACTAAAGAGGACAGACTAAAGTGGACAGACTAAAGTGAAAAGACTAAAGTGGACAGACTCTAGTCGGAAATACTGAAGCGGAAAGACTAAGTGGACAGACTAAAGCGGAAAGACTAAAGTGGAAAGACCAAAGTGGACAGACTAAAGTGGAAAGACTAAAGTGGAAAGACTAAAGTGGACAGGCTATAGTGGAAAGACTATAGTATAATGACTGTAGTGGACAGAATAAAGTGGAGACTATAGTGGAAAGACTAAAGTCGAAAGACTAAAGTGGACAGAGAATAGTGGAAAGACTAAAGTGGACAGACTATAGCGGAAAGACTATAGTGGAAAGACTGTAGTGGACAGAATAAAGTGGAGACTATAGTGGAAAGACTAAAGTGGAAAGACTAAAGTGGACAGAGAATAGTGGAAAGACTAAAGTGGACAGACTAAAGTGGAAAGACTAAAGTGGAAAGACTAAAGTGGACAGACTATAGTGGAAATGACTAAAGTGGAAAGACTAAAGTGGACAGACTAAAGTGGCCAGACTAAAGTGGACAGACTAAAGTGGACAGACTCTAGTGGAAAGACTAAGTGGACAGACTTAAGTGGAAAGACTAAAGTGGAAAGACTATAGTGGAAAGACTCTAGTGGACAGAATAAAGTGGAGACTATAGTGGAAAGACTAAAGTGGACAGTCTATAGTGGAAAGACTAAAGTGGACGAACCAAAGTGGAAAGACTAAAGTGGATAGACTATAGTGGAAAGTCTAAAGTGGACAGACTAAAGTGGGAAAACTAAAGTGGAAAGACTAAAGTGGACAGTCTATAGTGGAAAGACTAAAGTGGACAGACTATAGTGGAAAGACTAAAGTGGACAGAGAATAGTGGAAAGACTAAAGTGGACAGACTATAGTGGAAAGACTAAAGTGGAAAGATTGTAGTGGACAGAATAAAGTGGAGACTATGGTGGAAAGACTAAAGTTGAAAGACTAAAGTGAAAGACTATGGTGGAAAGACTGTAGTGGACAGAATAAAGTGGAGACTATAGTGGAAAGACTAACGTGGACAGAGAATAGTGGAAAGACTAAAGTGGACAGACTAAAGTGGAAAGACTAAAGTGGAAAGACTAAAGTGGACAGACTATAGTGGAAAGACTATAGTGGAAAGACTGTAGTCGACAGAATAAAGTGGAGACTATAGTGGAAAGACTATAGTGGACAGAGAATAGTGGAAAGACTAAAGTGGACAGTCTATAGTGGAAAGACTAAAGTGGACAGACTAAAGTGGAAAGACTAAAGTGGAAAGGCTAAAGTGGACAGAATATAGTGGAAAGGCTATAGTGGAAAGACTGTAGTGGACAGAATAAAGTGGAGACTATAGTGGAAAGACTAAAGTGGAAAGACTAAAGTGGGACGACTAAAGTGGACAGACTATAGTGGAAAGACTAACGTGGACAGACTATAGTGGAAAGACTAAAGTGGAAAGACTAAAGTGGACAGAAGATAGTGGAAATGACTAAAGTGGAAAGACTAAAGTGGACAGACTAAAGAGGACAGACTAAAGTGGACAGACTAAAGTGAAAAGACTAAAGTGGACAGACTCTAGTCGGAAATACTGAAGCGGAAAGACTAAGTGGACAGACTAAAGCGGAAAGACTAAAGTGGAAAGACCAAAGTGGACAGACTAAAGTGGAAAGACTAAAGTGGAAAGACTAAAGTGGACAGGCTATAGTGGAAAGACTATAGTATAATGACTGTAGTGGACAGAATAAAGTGGAGACTATAGTGGAAAGACTAAAGTCGAAAGACTAAAGTGGACAGAGAATAGTGGAAAGACTAAAGTGGACAGACTATAGCGGAAAGACTATAGTGGAAAGACTGTAGTGGACAGAATAAAGTGGAGACTATAGTGGAAAGACTAAAGTGGAAAGACTAAAGTGGACAGAGAATAGTGGAAAGACTAAAGTGGACAGACTAAAGTGGAAAGACTAAAGTGGAAAGACTAAAGTGAACAGACTATAGTGGAAATGACTAAAGTGGAAAGACTAAAGTGGACAGACTAAAGTGGCCAGACTAAAGTGGACAGACTAAAGTGGACAGACTCTAGTGGAAAGACTAAGTGGACAGACTTAAGTGGAAAGACTAAAGTGGACAGACTATAGTGGAAAGACTAAAGAGGAATGACTGTAGTGGACAGAATAAAGTGGAGACTTATAGTGGAAAGGCTAAATTGGAAAGACTAAAGTGGACAGAGAATAGTGGAAAGACTAAAGTGGACAGACTATAGTGGAAATACTATAGTGGAAAGACTGTAGTGGACAGAATAAAGTGGAGATTATAGTGGAAAGACTAAAGTTGAAAGACTAAAGTGGACAGAGAATAGTGGAAAGACTAAATTGGACAGACTAAAGTGGAAAGACTCTAGTGGAAAGACTAAGTGGACAGACTAAAGTGGAAAGACTAAAGTGGAAAAACTAAAGTGGACAGACTATAGTGAAAAGACTAAAGTGGACAGACTAAAGTGAAAAGACTAAAGTGGAAAGACTAAAGTGGACAGACTATAGTGGAAAGACTATAGTGGAAAGACTGTAGTGGACAGAATAAAGTGGAGACTATAGTGGAAAGACTAAAGTGGACAGAGAATTATGGAAAGTCTAAAGTGGACAGTCTATAGTGGAAAGACTAAAGTGGACAGACTATAGTGGAAAGACTATAGTGGAAAGACTCTAGTGGACAGAATAAAGTGGAGACTATAGTGGAAAGACTAAAGTGGACAGAGAATAGTGGAAAGACTAAAGTGGACAGTCTATAGTGGAAAGACTAAAGTGGACAGACTAAAGTGGAAAGACTAAAGTGGAAAGACTGAAGCGGACAGACTATAGTGGAAAGACTATAGTGGAAATACTGAAGTGGACAGAATAAAGTGGAAAGACTAAAGTGGAAAGACTAAAGTGGATAGACTATAGTGGAAAGACTGTAGTGAACAGAATAAAGTGGTGAGTATAGTGGAAAGACTAAAGTGGACAGAGAATAGTGGAAAGACTAAAGTGGACAGACTATAGTGGAAAGACTAAAGTGGAAAAACTAAAGTGGAAAGACTAAAGTGGACAGACTATAGTGGAAAGACTATAGTGGAAAGACTGTAGTGGACAGAAAAAAGTGGAGACTATAGTGAAAAGACTAAAGTGGATAGAGAATAGTGGAAAGACTAAAGTGGACAGACTATAGTGGAAAGACTATAGTGGAAAGACTGTTGTGGACAGAATCAAGTGGAGACTATAGAGGAAAGACTGAAGTGGAAAGACTAAAGTGGACAGAGAATAGTGGAAAGAATAAAGTGGACAGACTATAGTGGAAAGACTAAAGTGGACAGACTAAAGTGGACAGACTATATTGGAAAGACTATAGTGGAACGACTGTAGTGGACAGAATAAAGTGGAGAGTATAGTGGAAAGACTAAAGTGGACAGAGAATAGTGGAAAGACTGAAGTGGACAGACTATAGTGGACAGACTATAGTGGAAAGACTAAAGTGGACAGACTAAAGTGGAAAGACTAAAGTGGAAAGACTAAAGTGGACAGACTATAGTGGAAAGACTATAGTGGAAAGATTGTAGTCGACAGAATAAAGTGGAGACTATAGTGGAAAGACTAAAGTGGACAGAGAATAGTGGAAAGACGAAAGTGGACAGTCTATAGTGGAAAGACTAAAGTGGACAGACTAAAGTGGAAAGACTAAAGTGGAAAGACTAAAGTGGACAGAATATAGTGGAAAGGCTATAGTGGAAAGACTGTAGTGGACAGAATAAAGTGGAGACTATAGTGGAAAGACTAAAGTGGAAAGACTAAAGTGGAACGACTAAAGTGGACAGACTCTAGTCGGAAAGACTGAAGCGGAAAGACTAAGTGGACAGACTAAAGCGGAAAGACTAAAGTGGAAAGACCTAAGTGGACAGACTAAAGTGGAAAGACTAAAGTGGAAAGACTAAAGTGGACAGACTATTGTGTAAAGACTATAGTGGAATGACTGTAGTGGACAGAATAAAGTGGAGACTATAGTGGAAAGGCTAAAGTGGAAAGACTAAAGTGGACAGAGAATAGTGGAAAGACTAAAGTGGACAGACTATCGTGGAAAGACTATAGTGGAAAGACTGTAGTGGACAGAATAAAGTGGAGACTATAGTGGAAAGACTAAAGTGGACAGACTAAAGTGAAAAGACTAAAGTGGAAAGACTAAAGTGGACAGACTATAGTGGAAAGACTATAGTGGAAAGACTGGAGTGGACAGAATAAAGTGGAGACTATAGTGGAAAGACTAAAGTGGACAGAGAATTATGGAAAGTCTAAAGTGGACAGTCTATAGTGGAAAGACTAAAGTGGACAGACTATAGTGGAAAGACTATTGTGGAAAGACTCTAGTGGACAGAATAAAGTGGAGACTATAGTGGAAAGACTAAAGTGGACAGAGAATAGTGGAAAGACTAAAGTGGACAGTCTATTGTGGAAAGACTAAAGTGGACAGACTAAAGTGGAAAGACTAAAGTGGAAAGACTGAAGCGGACAGACTATAGTGGAAAGACTATAGTGGAAACACTGAAGTGGACAGAATAAAGTGGAAAGACTAAAGTGGAAAGACTAAAGTGGATAGACTATAGTGGAAAGACTGTAGTGGACAGAATAAAGTGGTGACTATAGTGGAAAGACTAAAGTGGACAGAGAATAGTGGAAAGACTAAAGTGGACAGACTATAGTGGAAAGACTAAAGTGGAAAAACTAAAATGGAAAGACTAAAGTGGACAGACTATAGTGGAAAGACTATAGTGGAAAGACTGTAGTGGACAGAATAAAGTGGAGACTATAGTGGAAAGACTAAAGTGGATAGAGAATAGTGGAAAGAGTAAAGTGGACAGACTATAGTGGAAAGACTATAGTGGAAAGACTGTTGTGGACAGAATAAAGTGGAGACTATAGTGGAAAGACTGAAGTGGAAAGACTAAAGTGGACAGAGAATAGTGGAAAGACTAAAGTGGACAGACTATAGTGGAAAGACTAAAGTGGACAGACTAAAGTGGACAGACTATATTGGAAAGACTAAAGTGGAACGACTCTAGTGGACAGAATAAAGTGGAGAGTATAGTGGAAAGACTAAAGTGGACAGAGAATAGTGGAAAGACTGAAGTGGACAGACTATAGGGGACAGACTATAGTGGAAAGACTAAAGTGAAAGACTATGGTGGAAAGACTGTAGTGGACAGAATAAAGTGGAGACTATAGTGGAAAGACTAAAGTGGACAGAGAATAGTGGAAAGACTAAAGTGCACAGACTATAGTGGAAAGACTAAAGTGGACAGACTAGAGTGGAAAGACCAAAGTGGACAGACTCTAGTCTGAAAGACTAAAGTGGAGTGACTGTAGTGGACAGAATAAAGTGGAAAGACTAAAGTGGACAGAGAATAGTAGAAAGACTAAAGTGGACAGACTATAGTGGAAAGACTATAGTGGAAAGACTGTAGTGGACAGAATAAAGTGGAGATTATAGTGGAAAGACTAAAGTTGAAAGACTAAAGTGGACAGAGAATAGTGGAAAGACTACAGTGGACAGACTAAAGTGGTCAGACTATAGTGGAAAGACTAAGTGGACAGACTAAAGCGGAAAGACTAAAGTGGAAAGACTAAAGTGGTAAGACTATAGTGGAAAGACTAAAGTGGACAGACTAAAGTGAAAAGACTAAAGTGGAAAGACTAAAGTGGACAGACTATAGTGGAAAGACTATAGTGGAAAGACTGGAGTGGACAGAATAAAGTGGAGACTATAGTGGAAAGACTAAAGTGGACAGAGAATTATGGAAAGTCTAAAGTGGACAGTCTATAGTGGAAAGACTAAAGTGGACAGACTATAGTGGAAAGACTATTGTGGAAAGACTCTAGTGGACAGAATAAAGTGGAGACTATAGTGGAAAGACTAAAGTGGACAGAGAATAGTGGAAAGACTAAAGTGGACAGTCTATAGTGGAAAGACTAAAGTGGACAGACTAAAGTGGAAAGACTAAAGTGGAAAGACTGAAGCGGACAGACTATAGTGGAAAGACTATAGTGGAAACACTGAAGTGGACAGAATAAAGTGGAAAGACTAAAGTGGAAAGACTAAAGTGGATAGACTATAGTGGAAAGACTGTAGTGGACAGAATAAAGTGGTGACTATAGTGGAAAGACTAAAGTGGACAGAGAATAGTGGAAATACTAAAGTGGACAGACTATAGTGGAAAGACTAAAGTGGAAAAACTAAAATGGAAAGACTAAAGTGGACAGACTATAGTGGAAAGACTATAGTGGAAAGACTGTAGTGGACAGAATAAAGTGGAGACTATAGTGGAAAGACTAAAGTGGATAGAGAATAGTGGAAAGAGTAAAGTGGACAGACTATAGTGGAAAGACTATAGTGGAAAGACTGTTGTGGACAGAATAAAGTGGAGACTGTAGTGGAAAGACTGAAGTGGAAAGACTAAAGTGGACAGAGAATAGTGGAAAGACTAAAGTGGACAGACTATAGTGGAAAGACTAAAGTGGACAGACTAAAGTGGACAGACTATATTGGAAAGACTAAAGTGGAACGACTGTAGTGGACAGAATAAAGTGGAGAGTATAGTGGAAAGACTAAAGTGGACAGAGAATAGTGGAAAGACTGAAGTGGACAGACTATAGTGGACAGACTATAGTGGAAAGACTAAAGTGGACAGACTAAAGTGGAAAGACTAAAGTGGAAAGACTAAAGTGGACAGACTATAGTGGAAAGACTATAGTGGAAAGACTGTAGTCGACAGAATAAAGTGGAGACTATAGTGGAAAGACTAAAGTGGACAGAGAATAGTGGAAAGACTAAAGTGGACAGTCTATAGTGGAAAGACTAAAGTGGACAGACTAAAGTGGAAAGACTAAAGTGGAAAGGCTAAAGTGGACAGAATATAGTGGAAAGGCTATAGTGGAAAGACTGTAGTGGACAGAATAAAGTGGAGACTATAGTGGAAAGACTAAAGTGGAAAGACTAAAGTGGGACGACTAAAGTGGACAGACTATAGTGGAAAGACTAACGTGGACAGACTATAGTGGAAAGACTAAAGTGGAAAGACTAAAGTGGACAGAAGATAGTGGAAATGACTAAAGTGGAAAGACTAAAGTGGACAGACTAAAGAGGACAGACTAAAGTGGACAGACTAAAGTGAAAAGACTAAAGTGGACAGACTCTAGTCGGAAATACTGAAGCGGAAAGACTAAGTGGACAGACTAAAGCGGAAAGACTAAAGTGGAAAGACCAAAGTGGACAGACTAAAGTGGAAAGACTAAAGTGGAAAGACTAAAGTGGACAGGCTATAGTGGAAAGACTATAGTATAATGACTGTAGTGGACAGAATAAAGTGGAGACTATAGTGGAAAGACTAAAGTCGAAAGACTAAAGTGGACAGAGAATAGTGGAAAGACTAAAGTGGACAGACTATAGCGGAAAGACTATAGTGGAAAGACTGTAGTGGACAGAATAAAGTGGAGACTATAGTGGAAAGACTAAAGTGGAAAGACTAAAGTGGACAGAGAATAGTGGAAAGACTAAAGTGGACAGACTAAAGTGGAAAGACTAAAGTGGAAAGACTAAAGTGGACAGACTATAGTGGAAATGACTAAAGTGGAAAGACTAAAGTGGACAGACTAAAGTGGCCAGACTAAAGTGGACAGACTAAAGTGGACAGACTCTAGTGGAAAGACTAAGTGGACAGACTTAAGTGGAAAGACTAAAGTGGAAAGACTATAGTGGAAAGACTCTAGTGGACAGAATAAAGTGGAGACTATAGTGGAAAGACTAAAGTGGACAGTCTATAGTGGAAAGACTAAAGTGGACGAACCAAAGTGGAAAGACTAAAGTGGATAGACTATAGTGGAAAGTCTAAAGTGGACAGACTAAAGTGGGAAAACTAAAGTGGAAAGACTAAAGTGGACAGTCTATAGTGGAAAGACTAAAGTGGACAGACTATAGTGGAAAGACTAAAGTGGACAGAGAATAGTGGAAAGACTAAAGTGGACAGACTATAGTGGAAAGACTAAAGTGGAAAGATTGTAGTGGACAGAATAAAGTGGAGACTATGGTGGAAAGACTAAAGTTGAAAGACTAAAGTGAAAGACTATGGTGGAAAGACTGTAGTGGACAGAATAAAGTGGAGACTATAGTGGAAAGACTAACGTGGACAGAGAATAGTGGAAAGACTAAAGTGGACAGACTAAAGTGGAAAGACTAAAGTGGAAAGACTAAAGTGGACAGACTATAGTGGAAAGACTATAGTGGAAAGACTGTAGTCGACAGAATAAAGTGGAGACTATAGTGGAAAGACTAAAGTGGACAGAGAATAGTGGAAAGACTAAAGTGGACAGTCTATAGTGGAAAGACTAAAGTGGACAGACTAAAGTGGAAAGACTAAAGTGGAAAGGCTAAAGTGGACAGAATATAGTGGAAAGGCTATAGTGGAAAGACTGTAGTGGACAGAATAAAGTGGAGACTATAGTGGAAAGACTAAAGTGGAAAGACTAAAGTGGGACGACTAAAGTGGACAGACTATAGTGGAAAGACTAACGTGGACAGACTATAGTGGAAAGACTAAAGTGGAAAGACTAAAGTGGACAGAAGATAGTGGAAATGACTAAAGTGGAAAGACTAAAGTGGACAGACTAAAGAGGACAGACTAAAGTGGACAGACTAAAGTGAAAAGACTAAAGTGGACAGACTCTAGTCGGAAATACTGAAGCGGAAAGACTAAGTGGACAGACTAAAGCGGAAAGACTAAAGTGGAAAGACCAAAGTGGACAGACTAAAGTGGAAAGACTAAAGTGGAAAGACTAAAGTGGACAGGCTATAGTGGAAAGACTATAGTATAATGACTGTAGTGGACAGAATAAAGTGGAGACTATAGTGGAAAGACTAAAGTCGAAAGACTAAAGTGGACAGAGAATAGTGGAAAGACTAAAGTGGACAGACTATAGCGGAAAGACTATAGTGGAAAGACTGTAGTGGACAGAATAAAGTGGAGACTATAGTGGAAAGACTAAAGTGGAAAGACTAAAGTGGACAGAGAATAGTGGAAAGACTAAAGTGGACAGACTAAAGTGGAAAGACTAAAGTGGAAAGACTAAAGTGGACAGACTATAGTGGAAATGACTAAAGTGGAAAGACTAAAGTGGACAGACTAAAGTGGCCAGACTAAAGTGGACAGACTAAAGTGGACAGACTCTAGTGGAAAGACTAAGTGGACAGACTTAAGTGGAAAGACTAAAGTGGAAAGACTATAGTGGAAAGACTCTAGTGGACAGAATAAAGTGGAGACTATAGTGGAAAGACTAAAGTGGACAGTCTATAGTGGAAAGACTAAAGTGGACGAACCAAAGTGGAAAGACTAAAGTGGATAGACTATAGTGGAAAGTCTAAAGTGGACAGACTAAAGTGGGAAAACTAAAGTGGAAAGACTAAAGTGGACAGTCTATAGTGGAAAGACTAAAGTGGACAGACTATAGTGGAAAGACTAAAGTGGACAGAGAATAGTGGAAAGACTAAAGTGGACAGACTATAGTGGAAAGACTAAAGTGGAAAGATTGTAGTGGACAGAATAAAGTGGAGACTATGGTGGAAAGACTAAAGTTGAAAGACTAAAGTGAAAGACTATGGTGGAAAGACTGTAGTGGACAGAATAAAGTGGAGACTATAGTGGAAAGACTAACGTGGACAGAGAATAGTGGAAAGACTAAAGTGGACAGACTAAAGTGGAAAGACTAAAGTGGAAAGACTAAAGTGGACAGACTATAGTGGAAAGACTATAGTGGAAAGACTGTAGTCGACAGAATAAAGTGGAGACTATAGTGGAAAGACTAAAGTGGACAGAGAATAGTGGAAAGACTAAAGTGGACAGTCTATAGTGGAAAGACTAAAGTGGACAGACTAAAGTGGAAAGACTAAAGTGGAAAGGCTAAAGTGGACAGAATATAGTGGAAAGGCTATAGTGGAAAGACTGTAGTGGACAGAATAAAGTGGAGACTATAGTGGAAAGACTAAAGTGGAAAGACTAAAGTGGGACGACTAAAGTGGACAGACTATAGTGGAAAGACTAACGTGGACAGACTATAGTGGAAAGACTAAAGTGGAAAGACTAAAGTGGACAGAAGATAGTGGAAATGACTAAAGTGGAAAGACTAAAGTGGACAGACTAAAGAGGACAGACTAAAGTGGACAGACTAAAGTGAAAAGACTAAAGTGGACAGACTCTAGTCGGAAATACTGAAGCGGAAAGACTAAGTGGACAGACTAAAGCGGAAAGACTAAAGTGGAAAGACCAAAGTGGACAGACTAAAGTGGAAAGACTAAAGTGGAAAGACTAAAGTGGACAGGCTATAGTGGAAAGACTATAGTATAATGACTGTAGTGGACAGAATAAAGTGGAGACTATAGTGGAAAGACTAAAGTCGAAAGACTAAAGTGGACAGAAAATAGTGGAAAGACTAAAGTGGACAGACTATAGCGGAAAGACTATAGTGGAAAGACTGTAGTGGACAGAATAAAGTGGAGACTATAGTGGAAAGACTAAAGTGGAAAGACTAAAGTGGACAGAGAATAGTGGAAAGACTAAAGTGGACAGACTAAAGTGGAAAGACTAAAGTGGAAAGACTAAAGTGGACAGACTATAGTGGAAATGACTAAAGTGGAAAGACTAAAGTGGACAGACTAAAGTGGCCAGACTAAAGTGGACAGACTAAAGTGGACAGACTCTAGTGGAAAGACTAAGTGGACAGACTTAAGTGGAAAGACTAAAGTGGAAAGACTATAGTGGAAAGACTCTAGTGGACAGAATAAAGTGGAGACTATAGTGGAAAGACTAAAGTGGACAGTCTATAGTGGAAAGACTAAAGTGGACGAACCAAAGTGGAAAGACTAAAGTGGATAGACTATAGTGGAAAGTCTAAAGTGGACAGACTAAAGTGGGAAAACTAAAGTGGAAAGACTAAAGTTGACAGTCTATAGTGGAAAGACTAAAGTGGACAGACTATAGTGGAAAGACTAAAGTGGACAGAGAATAGTGGAAAGACTAAAGTGGACAGACTATAGTGGAAAGACTAAAGTGGAAAGATTGTAGTGGACAGAATAAAGTGGAGACTATGGTGGAAAGACTAAAGTTGAAAGACTAAAGTGAAAGACTATGGTGGAAAGACTGTAGTGGACAGAATAAAGTGGAGACTATAGTGGAAAGACTAACGTGGACAGAGAATAGTGGAAAGACTAAAGTGCACAGACTATAGTGGAAAGACTAAAGTGGACAGACTAGAGTGGAGAGACTAAAGTGGACAGACTCTATTCGGAAAGACTGAAGCGGAAAGACTAAGTGGACAGACTAAAGTGGAAAGACTAAAGTGGAAAGACTAAAGTGGACAGACTATAGTGGAAAGACTAAAGTGGAATGACTGTAGTGGACAGAATAAAGTGGAGACTATAGTGGAAAGGCTAAATTGGAAAGACTAAAGTGGACAGAGAATAGTGGAAAGACTAAAGTGGACAGACTTTAGTGGAAATACTATAGTGGAAAGACTGTAGTGGACAGATAAAGTGGAGATTATAGTGGAAAGACTAAAGTTGAAAGACTAATGTGGACAGAGAATAGTGGAAAGACTAAAGTGGACAGACTAAAGTGGGCAGACTCTAGTGGAAAGACTAAGTGGACAGACTGAAGCGGAAAGACTAAAGTGGAAAGACTAAAGTGGACAGACTATAGTGGAAAGACTAAAGTGGACAGACTAAAGTGAAAAGACTAAAGTGGAAAGACTAAAGTGGACAGACTATAGTGGAAAGACTATAGTGGAAAGACTGTAGTCGACAGAATAAAGTGGAGACTATAGTGGAAAGACTAAAGTGGACAGAGAATAGTGGAAAGACTAAAGTGGACAGTCTATAGTGGAAAGACTAAAGTGGACAGACTAAAGTGGAAAGACTAAAGTGGAAAGGCTAAAGTGGACAGAATATAGTGGAAAGGCTATAGTGGAAAGACTGTAGTGGACAGAATAAAGTGGAGACTATAGTGGAAAGACTAAAGTGGAAAGACTAAAGTGGGACGACTAAAGTGGACAGACTATAGTGGAAAGACTAACGTGGACAGACTATAGTGGAAAGACTAAAGTGGAAAGACTAAAGTGGACAGAAGATAGTGGAAATGACTAAAGTGGAAAGACTAAAGTGGACAGACTAAAGAGGACAGACTAAAGTGGACAGACTAAAGTGAAAAGACTAAAGTGGACAGACTCAAGTCGGAAATACTGAAGCGGAAAGACTAAGTGGACAGACTAAAGCGGAAAGACTAAAGTGGAAAGACCAAAGTGGACAGACTAAAGTGGAAAGACTAAAGTGGAAAGACTAAAGTGGACAGGCTATAGTGGAAAGACTATAGTATAATGTCTGTAGTGGACAGAATAAAGTGGAGACTATAGTGGAAAGACTAAAGTCGAAAGACTAAAGTGGACAGAGAATAGTGGAAAGACTAAAGTGGACAGACTATAGCGGAAAGACTATAGTGGAAAGACTGTAGTGGACAGAATAAAGTGGAGACTATAGTGGAAAGACGAAAGTGGAAAGACTAAAGTGGACAGAGAATAGTGGAAAGACTAAAGTGGACAGACTAAAGTGGAAAGACTAAAGTGGAAAGACTAAAGTGGACAGACTATAGTGGAAATGACTAAAGTGGAAAGACTAAAGTGGACAGACTAAAGTGGCCAGACTAAAGTGGACAGACTAAAGTGGACAGACTCTAGTGGAAAGACTAAGTGGACAGACTTAAGTGGAAAGACTAAAGTGGAAAGACTATAGTGGAAAGACTCTAGTGGACAGAATAAAGTGGAGACTATAGTGGAAAGACTAAAGTGGACAGTCTATAGTGGAAAGACTAAAGTGGACGGACCAAAGTGGAAAGACTAAAGTGGATAGACTATAGTGGAAAGTCTAAAGTGGACAGACTAAAGTGGGAAAACTAAAGTGGAAAGACTAAAGTGGACAGTCTATAGTGGAAAGACTAAAGTGGACAGACTATAGTGGAAAGACTAAAGTGGACAGAGAATAGTGGAAAGACTAAAGTGGACAGACTATAGTGGAAAGACTAAAGTGGAAAGATTGTAGTGGACAGAATAAAGTGGAGACTATGGTGGAAAGACTAAAGTTGAAAGACTAAAGTGAAAGACTATGGTGGAAAGACTGTAGTGGACAGAATAAAGTGGAGACTATAGTGGAAAGACTAAAGTGGACAGAGAATAGTGGAATGACTAAAGTGCACAGACTATAGTGGAAAGACTAAAGTGGACAGACTAGAGTGGAGAGACTAAAGTGGACAGACTCTATTCGGAAAGACTGAAGCGGAAAGACTAAGTGGACAGACTAAAGTGGAAAGACTAAAGTGGAAAGACTAAAGTGGACAGACTATAGTGGAAAGACTAAAGTGGAATGACTGTAGTGGACAGAATAAAGTGGAGACTTAGTGGAAAGGCTAAATTGGAAAGACTAAAGTGGACAGAGAATAGTGGAAAGACTAAAGTGGACAGACTATAGTGGAAATACTATAGTGGAAAGACTGTAGTGGACAGATAAAGTGGAGATTATAGTGGAAAGACTAAAGTTGAAAGACTAAAGTGGACAGAGAATAGTGGAAAGACTAAAGTGGACAGACTAAAGTGGGCAGACTCTAGTGGAAAGACTAAGTGGACAGACTGAAGCGGAAAGACTAAAGTGGAAAGAATAAAGTGGACAGACTATAGTGGAAAAACTAAAGTGGACAGACTAAAGTGAAAAGACTAAAGTGGAAAGACTAAAGTGGACAGACTATAGTGGAAAGACTATAGTGGAAAGACTGTAGTGGACAGAATAAAGTGGAGACTATAGTGGAAAGACTAAAGTGGAAAGACTAAAGTGGAAAGACTAAAGTGGACAGACTATAGTGGAAAGTCTGTCTTGAATGACTGTCTGTCTGTCTTGACTGACTGTCTATCTGACTGTGTGTCTTGACTGACTGTTTGTCTGTCTGTCTTGACTGAATGTCTGTCTGGGTGTCTGTCTGTCTGTCTTGACTGACTATCTGTCTGTCTGTCTGTCTTGACTGACTGTCTGTCTGTCTGTCTTGACTGACTGTCTGTCTATCTGTCTTGACTGACTGTCTGTCTGTATGTCTTGACTGACTGTCTGTCTGTCTGTCTTGACTGAATGTCTGTCTGTCTGTCTATCTGTCTGTCTGTCTTGACTGACTGTTTATCTGTCTGTGTCTTGACTGACTGTCTGTCTGTCTGTCTTGACTGACTGTCTGTCTTTCTGTCTGTCTGTCTGTCTGTCTTGACTGTCTGTCTGTCCGTCTGTTTCTCTTGAATGTCTGTCTGTCCGTCTGTCTGTCCTGACTGACTGTCTGTCTGTCTTGACTGACTGTTTGTCTGTCTTGACTGAGTGTCTGTCTGTATGTCTTGACTGACTGTCTGTCTGTCTGTCTTGACTGAATGTCTGTCTGTCTGTCTATCTGTCTGTCTGTCTATCTGTCATGAATGAATTTCTGTCTATCTGTCTTGACTAAATGTCTGTCTGTCTGTCTGTCTTGGCGGACTGTCTATCTGTCTGTGTGTCTTGACTGACTGTCTGTCTGTCTGTCTTGACTGACTGACTGTCTGTCTGTTTGTCTTGACTGACTGTCTGTTTATCTGTCTGTCTTGACTGACTGTCTGTCTTTCTGTCTTGACTGACTGTCTGTCAGTGTGTCTTGACTGTCTGTCTGGCTGTCTGTCTGTCATGACTGACTGTCTGTCTGTCTGTCTTGACTGACTGTCTGTCTGTCTGTCTTGACTGACTATCTGTCTGTGTCTTGACTGACTGTCTGTCTGTCTGTCTTGACTGATTGTCTGTCAGTGTGTCTTGACTGACTGTCTGTCAGTGTGTCTTGACTGTCTGTCTGGCTGTCTGTCTGTCAGTGTGTCTTGACTGTCTGTCTGGCTGTCTATCTGTCTTGACTGACTGTCTGTCTGTCTGTCTTGACTGACTATCTGTCTGTGTCTTGACTGACTATCTGTTTTTCTGTCTTGACTGACTGTCTGTCAGTGTGTCTTGACTGTCTGTCTGGCTGTCTGTCTGTCTGTCTGTCTGGCTGTCTGTCTGTCTGTCTGTCTGTCTTGACTGACTGTCTGTCTGTCTTGACTGACTATATATCTGACTGTGTGTCTTGACTGACTGTCTGTCTGTCTGTCTTGACTGAATGTCTGTTTGGATGTCTGTCTGTCTGTCTTGACTGACTATCTGTCTGTCTGTCTGTCTTGACTGTCTGTCTGTCTGTCTGTCTTGACTGGCCGTCTGTCTGTCTGTCTTGACTGACTGTCTGTCTGTCTGTCTTGACTGTCTGTCTGTCTGTCTGTCTTGAATGTCTTTCTGTCTGTCTATCTTGACTGTCTGTCTGTCTGTCTGTCTTGACTGTCTGTCTGTCCGTCTGTCTGTCTTGACTGATGGTCTGTCTGTCTTGACTGACTGTCTGTCTGTCTTGACTGACTGTTTTTCGGTCTTGACTACTGGATGTCTGTCTTGACTGACTGTTTGTCTGTCTTGATTACTGTATGTCTGTCTTGACTGACTGTCTATCTGACTGTGTGTCTTGACTGACTGTCTGTCTGTCTGTCTTGACTGAATGTCTGTCTGGGTTTCTGTCTGTCTGTCTTGACTGACTATCTGTCTGTCTGTCTGTCTGACTGTCTTGACTGACTGTTTGTCTGTCTGTCTTGACTGTCTGTCTGTCTGTCTGTCTTGACTGACTGTCTGTCTGTCTGTTTTGACTGTCTGTCTGTCTGTCTGTCTTGACTGTCTGTCTGTCCGTCTGTCTGTCTTGACTTTTTGTCTGTCTGTCTTGACTGACTGTTTGTCTGTCTTGACTGACTGTTTGTCTGTCTTGACTACTGTATGTCTCTCTTGACTGACTGTCTGTCTGTCTTGACTGACTGTTTGTCTGTCTTGACTACTGTATGTCTGTCTTGACTGACTGTCTGTCTGTTTTGACTGACTGTCTATCTGACTGTGTGTCTTGACTGACTGTTTGTCTGTCTGTCTTGACTGAATGTCTGTCTGGGTGTCTGTCTGTCTGTCTTGACTGACTATCTGTCTGTCTGTCTGTCTTGACTGACTGTCTGTCTGTCTGTCTTGACTGACTGTCT